>VZTX01021805.1:0-21244 GCA_013400915.1 Pardalotus punctatus | reverse complement strand
TTTTTTTTTTTTTTTTTTTTTTTTTTTTTTTTTTTTTTTTTTTGAGCACAGGCTTACAGCAATGCACAGCAATACAGCAATGCTATTAGGAGGCAAGAGAATCGGCATGGCTTTGTTCCTAGTTGTAGGGCATTTTCTCTTAAGGCTATCTTCTGCATTTTTCCCTGTGCCTCCATCATTTTATGTTACTCCTTCATATACAAATGAAGCTTTTTTTTCCAAAGGCTGAGCTGTTTGGAAATGAACATTTGAATTTGCATATGTTGGAACTGATTCATCCCTGGTGCCAGGAAGTGCTCTCTGCAGCAGGGAGGGGATCTGCAGCTGCCCTGTGCTGCCTCCAAGGCAGGCGATGCTGGCAGGAGAGAAAGCGTGGGCAAGGTGCCCGGGGGAGAACTGATTCACAGCTTCCCTCTGGCAGCTCCTGAGCACAGAGCACCCCCTGGGTAGTGCACAGAAGCTACTTCGCATTAGGCACATATCCTGCCCTTGGCAACTGGCATGTTAAGGGGGAATGTGCTGGTGCTAGATGTGAGAACAGCGGGAGCACGTCATGGCACTTGCTGCTGAGAAGCTGGGAAGTCCTGACTGGTAGCAAAATAGGCAACATGCAGAGGTGGTAATGGAAGGCACAGGAATATTTTTTCTAAAGCAATATAATTAATTTAAACTCATTGTGTGTATCTGTGCATTTGAGTGCCCCGCAATACTTTATGTGCCAGCATGATGCATTTTAGACTGCTTATAGGAAAATGGATTTCAGTGTAATTAAAAAATATATCATCTTCTTTCTCACCCCCATACAGTTAAAAAATGCAGGAATGCAATACATATAATAGCAGCAGCTAAGGACAGAAAAAATAGTACATGCAGAAGATCAGGGAATTAATTAAATTTTACCTGAGGAGAGGGGTATGCAGTCAGCTAGCCCCAGTTCAGAACCATTCAGTTGCTGGGGATTTCTAGAGGCAAAGAGAAAGAGACAGAGCAATCTCTCTGCAGAGATAAAAGAGACTGAAGTTACTCCATGAAGCCTCTGAGCCAAAATTATTTTAGTCTCATGCCTGGACTAGCTCCATGGGCCTGGCATTGTTCCTTCATGGATAGAAATACTGTACAGTGAAAGTGGCAACAGCAAATCTTTCCATTCTACACTTCTTTCCAATCTCCAATCTGTACTTCTCCCAGTGTGTTCTGAGACTGCTCAGTAATGCCCCACCAGGAGGGATCCTTGTCTGGATCTCCCTGATCCCCTGCCCATTCCTACTGGAACTGCATTGGATCCAATGCAAAAAAAAACCAAAACTCTGATGAGACAGAAAAACATTTTTCTAAATTCACCCATTTGCCCTTCCACCACAGCTTTTTGGTTTTGCTGGCTCTTGTCATTTCGTGAAATCCTCTTCCTTTATATCTGCTGTGGGTTTGTTGTTTTGTATTTCCCTATTACCTCCAGAGAGACCTGTCATATTAGTAGCATTCTGCTAAGTGAGAAATACTAGCAGTATTACATGTGGAAAAATAATATTTAGCACTTTTGTTAAAACTAAATTTCTGTGACTAAGTACTCCTTCTAGCTAGAACAAATAAAGGGAAATAATGTATTAATCTAAATATAACTTATTTTTATTTTTGGCTTGCAATGCATCTTTATGAAACTTTGATATTTATAAGGGTCTGACTTTGCATGCTTTTATAGGTGTATTTGTGAGGATTGGAACATATGTTTTGCCTTGAACATGAAACCATAGATGTAAGATCCCCTGAAATATTCATTATCTGCATGACTGTCCCATAGAGTTTATGTTGCCTCTTGGACCAATTCAAATGAGCCAAATGAGCTCTGAATGTAATTTCCAGGAGTGCCCAGTGTTAGCCTGGTTCTGCTCCTTTTGAAGCCAGTCATGAAGCTCACGGGGACTTTAATAAAAATGAAAGAGGGCAAGATACTTAAAATGACTCATTGAGTCCTGACAGCCAATAAATTCTGTATTAAGGTTCCACACACAGCACTTTCTCCTCTGACACAAGGGCACAATGTGTACCCAGTCATCTCAGCAGTGTGAGATGACCACAAGCAATGCAGACAGTGGGAATGATAAAATGAGTTGGGAGAAAAGAGCAGAAGGACAAAAAGGGTGATGAAAGGAAAGATAATGGGAAAAAACAACAAAGAGGAAGGAGGAAAGAAGAAAGAAACTTTCAGAGTCGACTCCAAGGTTCTGAGAGATCATGAAAGAGGAAGGATGAGGGAGGGACAGAGATGGAAGACATCAGCCAAAGGGGACAGAGAAAAAAAAGCAGCAAAAGGGAGAGAGAGAAAATTTTAAAGAGGCAAGAAGACACAATGAGGAATAAAAGGATTTGGGAAATGAGGGAGTAGAATGCAGAAGAGAAATGCTGGAGAGGAATATGGATGGAAAGCAAACTATGAAGCAAAAGCAAATGGAGTTTCTTGTATCACTACAGGAAAAGGATAGCAGATTGAAAACAGGGTGAAAGAGGCAACAGAAGAGAAAATGGAAGGAGTAAAATAGAATGAAGAAGCTCGTAGACATGGAACATCACTGAAGGATATTAAGGGAAAATAAATCCATCCTAACAAAACCAGTTTTCATTACAAATTCACAGATCAGTTGTATAGGTAGAGGGTTTTTGTCTAGACATCAAAAGAAAGTATCATCATTAGAATTCGGAAATCAAATGCTATGGTAAAAAATAGAAAACAAAAGACAACAGGATTAAAGTAGAAAATATCTGTGTTCTACTGAAATTAGAGCAGACAACGGCTTTTCTGTGTTGTCATGAGAAAAAGAATCAGCAGCATTCCTACTCCACAAACTTAATTAGAGTTTGACAATCTACCAAAATACCTGGACTGAAAATGAGATTTTTAGAGATTTACACATCCAGATTGCTTTCACAGAGCTGGCTAGAACAGTAATGGCTGGGAGGCATTGCTCTGACTACTCAGAAGCATAAAGACAAAATGATTTGCTGCTGTCTGTCCAGTTCCTGCTAAAGAGGTGTTTTTGTAACAATAGCCACAACACTGACTCTTACTGACATACCTGTGGCCAAAAATCTGCGCTGAGGACCACACAGCTCTGCTCATGATCTTGTTTCTCACCCTGGAGAGCTCCCTGCAGGTTAGTGGTGAGTGGCTTAGGAAGGAACTGGAGGAAAGATTGTTCTCTCTTTTGGCCTCTTAACTAACTAAAAAGAGGACTTGTTGAGAGCTGCAAACCTGTAGTTTTTTTACAAGCCCTCAAATTCACCACATGATGCTGTGGTGATTTTTTTACTTTTTCTTTTATATACCTTTTCTATATTCTTTGTATTCTTAGCACACATATTTGTAGCTTTTGTAGCCTATTATTGTAACTTACTTCCAGTATTTTTCTAGGCAGAAAGACGAAACATTCTAAAAGCCTCTCAGCTGAAGGCCTGAAACCCCTATGCTTAGTTCTCCATAGAAACCAAGGTTGAAACTAGCTCTTTGAGACATATTTTTGTAAAAAGAGTTCAAGCCTTGTCCAAGGGGGGAGACTCTAGAAGTTGCCAGAATTGGGGGGACATTACTTCATCTATTAAGCTTTTTATTGGGGAATCTTTGTCAGATATGCTCATTTTCAACATCTATAAAAATTGTGCATACAGATGCTCTGTGCATCTGGCATTTTCCACCTTGACGAACTGTGCACCTAAGGATCCTTATCAAAAAGAGGTAACCCCTTTTTTATCGCCTTAACTGTGTCTGGCTCATAATTCTAGGACCAGAGAAAAAGGCATCAGAACCCAAATAAACTTACCATACTTCACAGAAAATCCAATTTTTAATTTGACAGAGCTTGTCATCCCTTCCCTTTCCTGCCCTCTCCTTTTTTTTCTCCTCTCTCACATATTCAATTCAGGAAACTGCAATTACGATTTCTTTACAACTTCACTTTTGTAACCTTTTGTTTTGGGAGTACCTCACTAGAAAAAGAAACAAAAAACCCATAATAATTTGTTAATGAATCTACATCTTTATAGCTGCAAACAGAGCAGTGAATAAGAATCTATACTTCTAGCAAATTTTCCTCTTCTGTGTAAAGTCATTTAGACTCTTTATGCTCCAATCTTCCTCTTCCAAATTCTTCACTTTTCCAAAGCAGTATTATGAGATTTTATCCAGTAATGTTTTTAAAATACTCTCAGATCTTCAGAGGGAAAATAGAAATGCAAGTATTGTTGTGTCTGTCTTCCAGCCTCCCCACCTATGAATTCCGTTCCTAGTGATTCAGTCAAAAACACCAGAATCTCAAATAGGTGGAAACCACCAGACAATAAAAAATTCTGCATTCTGCTTTGAAAAAATCCCACAGGAAACAATTATATTTTTCTAGCCTTTCTGAATCTTCAATAGAAAATCACACCTCTACAGATTGACGTCACGGTCAAAATAAAACTATGGGAAAGATAAAATTTCCTATTAATCCCACTTATTTTGCAGTGTGGAACATTCTGAAGAACCATTCTGAATTTTTGCACAACTTCCTGATTTATTCTCCTGTTCAGTTCAATATTATTCTTCTTTCGCTAGCTACATCTGCTTTAAGTATTTAATTAGTAATTTATAGGATTTTCTCTCTGATAGACAATATTATTGATACATATGTTCACTTACTTCACGAGGGAAGATTGGATGCACAACGTAGTAGGTACTAAGTGTTGCAAACTAAACAGTAAAGGTAACATCAGTCTTTGGTGCTGATACACGAGCTTACTAATGACTGGTCATGAAAGGTATTTTGTAGGAACTCATTGCAGATGGCCAGTGTGAGAGAAATTGATGGTTTAATTCTTTTCCATGGGAGCTGATACCCTCAGCACAAAAATACTCATAATTCTTAGGTTTTATGTCTTTGTTTTATGTTTGCATGTTTTAGAGCTAATGGATGTTTTAAAATAATTTGAAAAAATAAGTCAACTGAAGTCATACACAGTAATAAGTACAAGACTATTGCAGTTCTGTCTTTGCACTTTGTGTAAAATCCTATTTTCTCTCATGTTAGTAAAGCTGTAAATGTAAGTATGTACCCTACTATAAGCTTATCCTGCTCCTGTAGACCTAGATAAAAGCCTAGGAATATAAGTTTAAATATGGGTCTTATTTGTAGTGTCCTATGCTGGTGAGAGCTGGGGGATTTTGTGAGCTGATGTTTCAACAAGATTTTTAACCATTGGCATTTGGAAAAACCCTCCCAGAGCTCATTTGGGCATTGCATTCATTTCCTCCACAGTCCCAGGAACCTCCCTGAGTTGTTGAGCTGCCAGAAGTTTATTAAAATTGCTGCACACCTTCAGTCTTTCCACAGTGAAGAATCAGTAGTAGGGCTTAAGTGTATTTTTTTCAATTTAACTCTCACCTTTTTTCTCCTGCTATTGAATCTGAGCCCAGTACTGAATCCAGCTGCCACAGCTGTTGCCGTTCTGCTGCCTGCCCTACTTTCTGCTTCTGCTTATTTTCCCAAAAATGTTTCTCTCGGATGGTCTGTGAAATGAATGGGACATCAAGGCATTGCTAACTGCATTCCCCTTCCCTGACAAGCCCTTTCTTTTACAGGATGCACTGGATTTGTAGTCAAGTGCTAGTGTTCTGTGTCCTGAACTTCACTCTTCATAGAGTCAGTTCCTTTTGTCACCTCCCTCATTATAGTACTAAAGTATTTCCTGTGCTGAAATAAGCTATTATGTAGATTCTACAAATGAGCTTCTGATTCTGTCAAATTAGATTGACTTTAAGTAAGTGAGGAAAAGTGCAGCTCTCTTTTCCGCATACTCTGATAGTCGTTTTCAAAGAGTTTCACATCACCTGCCTTTTACAAGCACCTGTGCATACATTTGTCTGGTATTGTTGTATGTACATATGACTGATTAAGTCAAATATGTATAGGCAGTGAATGATAGCAGAGTTGTAAGGTATATGCAAGTCCTACATATCCTCAGACATTTTGAAAATACACACTCCACTTACCTAATCTGCTTATGATGGCAAGGAAATATTGTAATAGCTTCATAGTTGTAACAGACTGCTGCATATCTTCATCCTATGCATCACACTGTTAAAAGCACTTCCCATAGAATGGAAACAGCAAGAAGTGTAAGTGTTCTAGAGTTTTAAAGGTTCTTACCAACTGCACTAAAATCTCATTTTGTCTGTTACATGAAGGTAAATATAAGCTTATGGTATTTGAAAACAAATATTACAGTGTCAAAATCAAAATTTGAAAGGTATTTCTGAAATCCTTGCCAGCATAAAGATAGCTTTTGGTTTAATCAAAAGTATGATTTTTAACTGATATGAACTGTGCAAAGCCCTTTAGCTCTTTCTGAAGATAGTCAATTCAATTTACAGCAGGATGATTCCTTCTTTAGCTTCAGTTGCTTAATTAGTTGTTTTTGGTTTTTTTTAATGGCACAGAAATAAGCTAATTTTTAAATTGTGTAAATGTGGTGGTTTTACTTGGCCCAGTTTTTGCTAGTGGGTAGGGAGGGGCACAAAGATGGCTCCTCTGTGTCCTGTGTGAAGGTTCTGGAAGGTTTTCACCCTGTCCAGCAGAGCCACTCTCTGATGGCTCTGAAGATGATGGACATGCTGCTGGCCAAACCTGGGCCAAGTAGAACTGTTAGTTACGCCTCTGTGAAAACATATTTAAGAAGAAATCAAAACAATGGGTGCACGCACTTCTCTTTAGCCAGAGGAGGAGGAGGTGAAAAGATGTGAGGGAAAACTGAAGACTGTCCAAATGATTGAGGTGCAATGGTCTTATTTTAAGGTTGATGGGATATATCGGTGCACTTATAAATCCTGTTTGTTAAGACACTATTAATCATCCTGCCTATAACAAAAAAATCTTGGAAGAGATGAGAAAAAACCCATTGTTGGGTTTTGCTGATAGTTTATCATCAAAAGGATAGAAAAGTCTGGAGAAGAAAATGGTGGCTTCAAATCATAGATATTCATAAAGAAGAAATCCTTGTAGTACCCTGGTCAGACTGCAGAGGAGTAGTCCCATGGCTCCTGGTTCTCCTTTATTCATTTAAATGCCATGGACATTTAGAGCCAAAATTTAGTCAATTCCTTTAATTAATTCTTATTCCCATATCTTTTGATTCAGTATCTTAGAGGCTTCAGTCAGGCTTCAGTGATGCAGCTAGCCTTGATGGAAATATGAAATAGGCATTGCAGATCACTGAAGCTACCTAGCGTTAAAAAAAAACCCACATGAAACAAGAGATTGTCTCTCTGTAGATCTCCAAACATTAGCCTAAAAATAAAAATAAATAATGAGAATATATATATATATAGATAGTATTTAAACTATAAGACCCTTCATATAAGATGCCATGACTACTTACTTTTCAAAGAAACACCCAAAGTTTATGCTAGCCATGTGCAACTATAACAAAGGATGAAGGGTAGGAGCTGTATGGACTGAGTTATGACTCCTTTATCAAGGATCATATTTTTACCTAATTCGTATCAGAAAAATCTATGCAGAAATTACGGGCTTTTTCTTTCTATAAAAAGAAAGATTTATGTGAGATGTCAACATGTATGTTGTTCCGTAACGTATTAAAAGTCACCTTCTAGGCAAGATCTTGGTCATTTATTTGGTCCTGTGCAAAGATGAAGCAAGAGAGGAGAAGAATTGTCTTCAAGGATGTTGTTTAGATTTCTTGTCCAAAGTGCACACCCTGTTTGGGATAGTGAAGAGAAACTTCAGTGATGTAGTGAACCCCAGAAGTTTTACCAGCTCATGTCTGAGAACTGCTACCATATTTTAATGGTTTCTATAGAATAACTGAACTGGTCCAGATGAAGATCATATGGGAACTTCATTGAATACATTCCAATTTAATTTATGCCTTTCAAGGTAGCAATACTTGTGTTTGAAGTTTGGCCTTGCTGAGGTCTTCAGAAGTAGGTAATGCTTAGTAGCTTAAAACAGCTAAAATTCAAATTAATGGAACATGAAAACTCTGTAGCACTGAATTCTGGGTTGCTTAATTCCTGATTTTAAGAAACATTCAAGTCTCTGCAGAAATGTTTGTGAAACAAGTTTACCAGTATGGACCAACTTTGAGGAAGACACACATGTAACTAAAGGGTGAAAGCCAAAGTCTGCATGAACTCTGTATTCAAATAGTGGAAAAATTCAATGTTATGGAAATCTGACGTTTTGGAATGCAACATCTGAATTTGTAAGCAAGCTTTTTTGAATTTGAATGCTTTCTTCAAATGAAGCTTTAAATAGCATGGCTAAAATTCAAAACACAGGCTCAAGAAAAGTAACTTTTTGGAATTTATATAACATTTGTCTGTTCAGTAAAATGCATATAAATTAATTCTTTCTTTGTCTTTTTTGTGATTTAGTATAGCAGTTCAAATACCAGCTAATGATTTTACTTAGCATTATAATGTAGCTTTTTCTGTGATGATCGCAATCATCTTTTCAATGTAGAAAAAGCATCCATTTTCTTTGATGGCTCTAATGTCATTCCACTGTTAGAAATTCCACTGAGGGCTTTACCATCAGTGACTTCTCTGTCTGGTGCTGTAGCTTGGTGTTTGGGAGTGTATGGGTGGGTTATCATTTCTCTGCAAGAAGCCAGCATTTCTTCCCTGTCTACACATTTCCTTAGGCATTTCCTTCATGGAGAGGTGAAGGGGTCTCTTCACAGTGTGACCTCCTGACACTGTGCAGTAGGATGAGAGCAGTAGTTCGAGTGGGAAAGAAAATTCCTTGCTGCAATGCTAGCCACTACCTAAGCATACATCATGGGGATTTTCCATTTGCTGTCATCCCTACTCATTCCTGGTGGTTATAGGGATGTTGGATTGCTGCTGGAAATCTCCACTAATCTGCCAGTACTTGAGATATCCAGAAAGCCTGGGTGGGCAACTGAGGAGTAGCAAACAAGAACATTTTATGAATGAAAAGCTATGTTTGTCCCTGGTGTGGAATTAAGCTCAGGTTTAGCAGCGGTTAGGGGTCCCAAAGGCTGGCACCTGAGGAAACAAGGACTGAGCCAATGAATATTTTTAAATGAGCAGTTATATCTTTCCTGTCAGTAACTGCTCGATGTCTCTTCCATTGTTATTCTAGGTGTCCCACTCCTGGCTGTGATGGCTCTGGGCATATTACTGGAAATTATGCTTCTCATCGAAGGTATGTAAAGACAAGGTTTTGTTATTTAAATCAAACAACTACAGGGCTAGAAGGGACCTCGACTGACCTAACTCCACTCTCTAAATACTGAAGTAGGTCTGAGTGCTGCACATAGACCGGGGTTGGTCTAACTCATATTAACCACCAATGAATAACATTTCTCAGCTTCAGCGTGACTCACTACCCAAAGAGGTAGAGATATTTTTGCTAATATCTAGCAAAGTCTTTGTACAAAATAAATTCAGTTCTTCTACCTTCTCTAGCAGCCCAAGGAGGCAATTTGACATTCATGTTTCTGTTGCTTTACATCCTGAATGACTTAACTCTTCACAGTCTAGACTCAAATCCTACTCCTGCATCTTTTTCCCACAAATTGTATTTCCTGATTGTTTCTGTCAGTCTCTTCCAGACTCACTCCATATCCCTTGAAATGCACAATTGGACCCTGTTTTTTACCTTCTCTCCCAGATGAAGCTTTACCAGTTTTCATCATAGAGAAAAAGTATCTCTTTCATCTAATATGCACCAGTCTTGTTAGTACATTTCAGAAAACAGTTTGGCTTGTTCTTAAATTGCAACACATTGTACTACATGAAGCTAGAAGAATGGAAAGGGAAATTTATGGATTGGAGCTCTTACCTTAACTGCCTAAACTATAACTTTACCAAGGGCCAAGGAACACTTCTCATTCACTAATTAGGATACTGATCAATTACAGTGGTATCACTGTAGAGGTAATGGTACAAATACTGTGTAATTAGCAATTTCCCTATGGCTATTTGAGAACTAAGTCAGTAGAGAAGAGCTGTGCCATATTTTGTAAATATCTATCCACTGTTTAATCAAAGAATAATAGTGTAGTCCACCTCTCTTTTGTTAGTAAAGGCTCTTTACTCCCATGCAGACTAGTACTGTTGAGTCTGGATATTTGCTTTCTTCACCAAGTCCCTGTAGTTTTACAATTGGCTATAACTAGTCAATACACAAATTCCCAGTTTAAATGTACTCCCACTAAAAGCAGCAAACAGTTCAAAGTCAAAACATAAATAAAATAAGAGATTGGGAACATACCATATCTTACATGCTGTAAAAATGAAAGATCACAATATCAATTTCTGTAATGCAGTGTTAAACATCAAAAGTACAAACAACATTATAAAGGAGAAGGTAAAAGCATTTTAAAAGCACTTACATGATGCAGGAGATTAAATCACGCTTTCAGACGGATTTAAGGTCAAATTTAGAACTACATTTAACTACATGTAAATTTATCAGCTAATGCTCTACCAGCATTATGCTTGTTATAACTCTACCCCAGCTTCATGAAAGCTATTTATGTGTTTGATCATCTATTTAACCAGAAGCAGGTGGGAAAGTGAAGATGCAGAAGAAAAGTTTTACTAACAAGAGACCTAAAAGCTGGCAAGGTTGGCAGGGAAGAATCACTGAATGTTGATTCATTTTTTAAAGCTGTTTCCCTGTGCATTGTCTCCTGGCCACTGTAGGACTGTACCAGGAGCTGAATGGTGTTGCCTACTTTTGTGTGTAAATTCTTACATTCTTGTATTTTTGCAGATGACTGCTGGACCAAGTTTTCATTTGATTGTGCAGCATAATCAAGTACATATAAAAATAGAAAAAATAATTCTACAAAACAAACAGATCTGGAATGTGTCCAGTACATTGGGATTTAACACATGCAGCCTTTTGAGATGCCACCATGTCTGTATTGACCACGTAACTCCTTCATTTCTCTTCCAAAAAGGCCTCTGGCAACCCCATGTCTTTGGCTGCCTGCAGGCACAGAAGCGCTGACACGTAGTCAGTGAAGTAACATTTTCTTTGCTTAAATCCACAGAAGTCCCCAGGAGACCTGTCACATTTACACAGAGCCAGCCTTACCCTGTTCAGATCATGATATCTGTCAAGGCCATGTCTGAGGTGGGGAGGCTGGCAAAATGAATGCTTTTAAAGGGCAGGAAAGCAGTAGCCTAAATCTGGAGCTGTTAAGCATGAAAGACCCCACAGCATGTTCTCAGTTGAGCTTCCTAATTCCCAAAATTAGCATTTAGCTCTGCCTGCATCTGAGTTAGCATTTTTGTTTTTATTTGATACCATCAGTTACAACCCTCTCAGTTTCAGAAGGAAAGGAATGACAGACTTCTCTCCTAAATGGCTGCTGAGATGCCTGGGTATCATCTGTATTTAAAATGGCTGCCCAACAGCAAGCGCACATGGAGGCAGATTGAACTCTGCCATAACTCTGCAGTTCCTCACACCCCTTCAATTTATGCAAGAAGCTGTAACAGCATGTACTGCTGTTGAATTTCCCTCGTCTTCTGTCTTCATATATGAGGAATTAAACTGATAAAAAAATGAAGTAATATGCTTACCTTGTAATAGCTTTGGTTATTATAGGATAAAAAATTAAAGCAAATGCTCATCCTTGACATATGTTTTCTCGATGGATCCACTGTCAGAGGAAAAATGAATTAATCATAGCCTCAGAAGCTGTCTGTTGGAAATGTCTGTTTAGAGGACCTGAAAGGTCTTAGAATTTTCTAATAAATCATAGTGCCAGAATAGAAACATCTATTACAGAGACATGATGCACCAAAATATCAGTAAGTAGGTGATAATTAAATTGATTTAATATGTAGAAAGCTTTAAATCATTAGTCAAGGCAGAAATTCTTTGTTCAGATGTTGTTATGAAAAAGGCATCATCTACAAGCATACCCATCTGTACACCTACTAAAAAAAGTACTGCTTTCTGAGGAATTTATATTAACTGTTTAGTTTTCAGATGCAAATTCTGATGATTCTCACAAAGTGAATACAACTAGTCTCAGAGGGATATAAAGGAGGGCTGTCTTTAACTCTCATCCCCTCCCCTTCACTTTCTGTGGACCAGGTTGAATGTCAGACAGTGAACCAGGCTGTTCCTAAACTGTTCTCTTGCCCCAGAGCCAGCTTCCTCTTATTCTGAATCCCTCAGACTCTCTTCCTCCTACTTCTTTCTTCTTACAGATAACATTATTATTTTTCAAGAAAGCTGTTCTTAATTGGCACAGTCTTTGTCAGATTCAGTTTGTACACAGGGAACTATGGTACTGTGGTGTCCGCTCTGCAAACTGGAATAAAGAGCAGTTTGCTTTGAAAAGAAAAATGGTTGGTTACATTTGAACCGGAAAATGAAATGGGATGAGAGCACAAGTCCATGTATCAAAGTGCAGATTCCTACTCTATTAAAGCTGACATGCCAGGGCATGGCACTGACCCTGGGCCTGTGAAAGTCTCCCAGGCAATTCTAAGATACAATTTGGGACTCAGTGTGGGTCCACATCATTATTTACAAACAATATTGGTGTAACTGTCCTGCTTTACAGAGATAGCTTAGCTGTACAAATGTGAACTTTCTGGTCTTGGGTCTAAGTAGTAGTTCTAGGTCCCTTCTATTTAACACTATAGATGTAGCCATGGCATCTCACTAAAAGTTTCTAGGTAATATACTATGTCCAATATCTTGTGCCAGCATTCCTTCCTTTCTTTAATTTACTTATTTATGACTTTGCAGCATGTAAACTCTGGTTTTGTCTGTTCTTCATTTTCTAACGCAGAATTCTGTCTGTGATTGCGTCACCTTTTTCTCTCCTTCTTCCCCTCAGTCCTCACTGGTTTTGACAAGACAAAATAACTAAAAATTTTGTTGCCCCTGTTTCTGTCTCTTCTTCACAAAGACTGGACCTACTACACAACACTGAAGTACCTTTTGTCATGCTGAAAACAAAAATTTAATCTTCTATTTTGTTTCTTTCTCTAGGGAAATTTTTCTTTGGTGATACTTCTTTGTCTCTCATGTCAACAGTTGAAGATGTTCTACTGGTGGATTTCTTTTTTTAATGGTGATAGTTTAAGATAGAAGTAACATTTAAATAGTGGACAAAGCATGATTTTTTTGATAGACATACTTCTATCCTCAGATATCAACTACCTAAAAAAATCTTTAAAAAGCTGTTAAGGTCTGGTTTCTACAATGAATTCTTCATATGCAAAGGAAACATGAGCTTATGTAGATGAAAACAACATTCTCAGTCTTTAGTTAAGTGTAACATTGGTTAGCCTAACATATAACTTTATATAACATATACCAAATCTTTTTGTCTGGATGAGTTCTGGGCACTTCAGCTCCTTCTCTGGAAGGCACTGAAAGCTCTGAGCTCTGTCAATATTTTTAGTCAATCATCTGTAGAATTCTTATGTGATGTTTGAGAGGGTTTCATAATGTTTCTATTGTGGTCCTGAGGGAAATCTTTAGTCCTGTGAAGAGATACTCCTGTTTTTTCTATTCTTCCATCCCTCTCAGACATAGAGGACATAATGTCTCTCAGCCCTAAAACACTGGCTTCTGTTCCTTTTAAAGATGCCGCTGCTGCTGCTGAGTCAGCTGAAGGAATTATTAGGCAGAAGGTTTAAGAGCTGCCTTCCCTGGCTCCTCGGGGAGTGCCCGTGCGTGTGGTCTGCACAGCGCCGGCAGTCCTGTCCTGCGTCACAAACCCACAGACACGGATTCCCCCTCGTGGTGGCTGCTGCAGCTCTCCTCGTTTAACCCACCTGAGCTTTGACTGCGGAAACTGGGCAGGATTGCCTATTCTCCCAGTTTCTCAGATAGAAAGCATATTCCTGATAAAGTGTACCTAAGAATGAGAAATTGCATTCTAAAATGCTTTCTTTCACACAGTCTTTCAGGCTGTCCGCGAGCAAAGAAAAGTGGAATCAGGATAGCACAAAGCAAGGAAGACAAAGAAGACCAAGAGCCAATTAGGTGAGAACAAACACTGTCAAAGGGCCTTCATGTGTTTTATAAGGTTTTATATATCTTCAGGTTTTTTTAAGGCATGAATGTTATTGTGTGATTGTTATCCAAGAGCAGATGTAACTCTGCTGATTGTTTCAACAAAGAATACAGTATTAGCTAAGGATACAATCGTCTATATTTTAGAAATAGTTTTAAATTCTTCATTTTCACATGATATTAAAAAATTACTGAGATATTTATCTCCTAAAAGCCTCTTAAACATGTTTGCATACTACAGGCAAAACCATACATGCTAAATAAAGGTGGTTATGGAAATAGAGCATTGAGTGTTTCTATGAGACTGCTGCAACAAATCTGATTGTTCATGCAGTTTGCAAGAGAAAAAAATGCCTACCTATAGGTCTTGGTTTTTTCTTGCAAGGCACTCTGGTATCAGTGGCCTATGAACTTGGTGGATTTAGTGACTGCTTAGACCGTTCAGGACTGGATCCTCAGTGGAGAGTTGCAGCAATATTCTAGGTTACAAACAGTGAAGTAATTGGCCTTTAGTTTCGACATGTGTTACATAGCAACATGCTGGAAAAACCCCCCATCATAATTTTCTTTAAACATTTCACTTTGAAGATTCTAACCTGTTCCTTCTAACCCTGGTTATTTGGTTTTTAGCAATATACAGAGCAAATGTGTGTGTGTGGGATTCCCAAGTAAGGAAAACCACCAGATGAATACAGAACTGCCTTCATTGATCTCTGGGCTGAAGCACAGTTTGATATAATCACCCCCATTCAAAGAGGAGTTAAAGGTGCTCAGCATTTCTAATGAGGCTCTGATCACATCATAACTAACTGTGTATTCATGACATTTTCATGACTTCAGACGAGTCTTCTTTAGGTTCCATACCAATAAATAAAATGTACCAAGGATTATAGTAAGTAGGATTTTATGCTTATAGGGGTTTTATGGGCAATTTCAATGCTGATCAGAGCTCAGTTGCAAACATTTCAATTCCACTGTGATATTTACTGTGATAAACACCTGCAATTCAAGTACATGTCTCAGTCCTTTTTTTGCAATTCTATAATGTCAACATCTGTTACTACATCTACTGGGTAGCCTCCTTAGAGTTTATCAAAGAACTTTTTTCAACCACAGTGTAGGATTATTCTTTCCTTTTCATTTATTTTGACTTTGTTGTAGAAGCTACTAGGTATATAATGGCAAGACAATAAAGTTTATCTCATCTGTCTGCTATCCAGATGTCCAGTTCCTGGCTGTGATGGTCAGGGTCATATAACTGGAAAATACGCATCCCATCGCAGTGCATCAGGGTGTCCTCTTGCTGCCAAAAGGCAAAAGGATGGGTACCTAAATGGCTCGCAGTTCTCTTGGAAGTCAGTGAAGACGGAAGGAATGTCGTGTCCAACGCCAGGATGTGATGGCTCAGGACATGTCAGTGGTAGTTTTCTTACTCATCGTAGGTGAGTAACTATGACTTACATTTTTCACTTATGCTTATTTGAATCAGATTTAAAATACAGCTTTTTGTCATGGCATTTCTCTGTTCCTTTTGAATTTCATTATTACTTTGAAAAATAATCTGCTTACATGTATTTGTAGTTAACTGGAAATCCAGACACGCAAATTTTTTTTTTATGCGAGCTCTTGCAGATACAGATCTGCATTTGAATCTATAATATATAGAAAATTTTAGGGGGAAAATCATGCATGACAGTAACTGTAAGTTTTCTATTGCTTTATTGAATATTTCTGGACAATCTACCTTGTAGACTTTGTAAGACATGTCTGAGTGCCCTTATTTTCAGAGATGTCAAACACGTTCTTGATTCTCAAACGTCAGAGCATGGAACTGAAGAATTTAAGGAAATAGTTACATAAAACCAAAGAACTTTTTTCCTTGGGTAATGGGCATGTTTGTTTAAAACAATATATGTAGACTACAGAACATTATTTAAAACTAATGGAATGTAAATATTTGACAAAAGAAATACAAAACTTGATTTTTCATAAAACTTGGCAAAAATAAAGAGAGCTTCAATGATAACATTTTTATCGCTTTAAAAGGAGGAGAAAGTGGCCAGTCTATTAGGGATAAAACTTGCTGCCACTTTAGATGTTAGATTATGAGGAAACAAGGATTTTTTTGAACTCTGGCTGGGAGTCTAGGCCTGAAAATGACTATAATGTCAGAGCGAGTTTCTTATTATGTAATCACTAATATAAAACTCTATTATTTCAAATATGTCAAGTTGATGTCCCTAATTTGTCACTCTCTCCAGGCAGACCTCAGCTGAACTTCTGTACCCTTTACTTAGCTAAACCAATTTGATCTTGTTTTGTAGTCAGTTCTAGATACAGAGGTGAAAAGTGTACTGCTTCCTTCTCTTGCCTGTAACTATTTCCTTTGATTATTGCTTTGACAATCCTTTACAGATTCACTCAGAAGCCTTGCCCTTACTTCAACCTCTCCAGACTTTGTGCTCATAGTTCCTATTTATTGTTTAGGCTCAGAGCTGGTTTTCTACTCAGTGTTTTGTGGTACCTACCACGAAGGGATTCTGGTCCATGGCCTGAGGTGTTACCTGAGTGCTCAAATGTGTCACACAGCCTGCAACTCCCAGAGGCTTTAGGAAGTAGGAGATGCAAAACTCTGACCATTTGTGCAGATACCACATGTGAATTTTAGTTTCTGACTTCCAGTAAAATATCAGTATTAGAGTTCATATTTCAGTTTAACTTTCTTCATAATGGTATAACATTAATTTAGAGAGATCTGTCATTAAAATTTTTAAATTATTTTACCTTTATTTAAAAGGTACAATATAATTACTGGGAGATTAATTACTCCTTGCAAGCAAGGAGTACTCACATAGTACTTAGAGTTTCAAGGAGAAAATTCTTGCAACAACAAGAATAACTAAAAAGAAATGTACTAAGTTTAACAATTTAAAGGGCACATTGTGGCTCGAGATTTATTTTAAGAGAGTACTTTAATGAAAAAAAAAAATCCTAATGGAGTAACCTGAATATGACATTTAGCTGTAGAGTAGCCATTTGTGTTTTTTAGTACCACTATCTTGAGTAGAAACAGAGACATAAATGGCTTACCTTATAAGATCATTTTTTGGGCCAAAAGGCCGACTGTTAGAGGATTGTACCACAAGAGGAGAGGTTGCTTAAAAAGATTGGTTAAAAACCCTGCATGCAGGATTAAACGTCAGAACAGTTCACCTACCTTGAGAATCTGCTTGTATGAGATGTAGGATGCATTTACTTCTCTTCCAGGATCAATGGATTGTGGAGCATTGTTCACTTCACTCAGTGAAGCAAACACTGTCCTTTAATCAGTTGTACTGTAAATGTCACTGAGTGTGTCCAGAGGGAGTGGGTTCCCCTGCCTACAAATAGGTACTTTATGCCATTTGAAGTGTTCTTAGGGCATGCAGTATGACCATAGTGGGCTGGCCAAAGTGGCTGAATACACTTCATTCTTTGATTATGACAGCTGAGAGCTGAATGTCCATGGGCAGGGGATCTGCAAGGGCGCTGGTCTTTTTAAATGAACAGGCCCCAGAGCACGGTGGCAGCTTTGACACGTAGTTCCCATGTAAACATTTAAACCCAGGTGTCATAATCTGGAACTCAATCCCACCTAAATTAGACTATCCATTTTCTTACATAAGGACGAAGTATTCTCTCACTTTGAGAATATCCATTCTAACGGACTGTGGTCTCATCTTTACCTCTAATAACATATTTTCTATACAGCTACAGCTGTAAATCTCAAATCCTCACCTTCTGAAGAGAAGCAATGCTATGCCAGTTACACAATGAGACCAGATTTACAGACATTCTTTTGCAGGTAGAGCTGTGGTCAGCATATATGGGGCAAAAGCAGGGCTGTGCCTTTAACTGAGTCAGTAAAAGCTCCTCAGGAAGGAGTAGTTAATGTCTTCATTTTTGCCAGTACACCTTGCTGCTCTCTAATAGGGGATTTTTCCTTACCAGAGCAAATACTTTTCTATCAGCAGGCTTCTCTAAGTGTATGTATATATATATATATACACAAAAATTGCGTGTGTAGTTATCCTTTATGTGTTCTTCGAGATTTTTATATTCTGCCATTTGTAGATAGCTGTTAACATGCTGTTATTAAAGCAGCTGTAATAATCTGGAAGTGAACAGCAGACTGGCCTGTGAAAATGATGTCAGCTTTTGAATTTATCAAATACATTAGGAAAGATGTTTTTGAGGTAAAGATTTCTTAGAACTGCTGTTGACATTGTACACATGGTGTCATTGCACTGGTGTCAGTGGACATTGGAGATGATCCACAAGGGCTGGTAGATTAAAAAAAACATTCTCCAACTGGTATGCAGTCTGGAATTTAAAAATATATGCATATTCTTACATTGAAGCTTCTGAGCAGAATTATGTAGCCAATGGAAAAAGTCATTAATTTCAGTGAATTTTGAATCCCACTGTATGATCAAAGGTACCAACAAACATTTCTGGTTTTTAATAATTTCCTTGCCTGTTTGCAGAAATTTCTATGAATAGTTTTATTTTGTCAAGGAGTTTGCATTAGGAAAGAATGGAAACAGAGGGTTATCACAAGGGACTTGAAGCATAGGATTAAGAGTGCTATGCTTCAAAGAGGAGCCTCTGCTAGCAAGAGAGGCCAGTGTGAAATTAGGTGACCTATCAGCAATATGAAAATGAATTGGAAGGCATGTAAGCATGGAGTTAGTAGATAGATAAATTAAATAGGTTATAATGAAATGTAAATTGCTTATTATACCGTAGCTTTGCAGTTTAGTTTTGAACAGACCCTTACATCCCCATATTTGATGTAAGAAGATTTTTATGGATGGCATAATTCCTAGTGCTGTAATCAGTGGGGACTTTCTCAGAATGTACTTGGATTTAGCAACCCTGCTCCTTTGCACAGAAGGGGAAATGTGCTTGTGCTGACTTCACTGGAAATTATATGCAGAAATGCCATTTCAGATCTAAAACAGTGTTCTTGTTCCCATCTCCTGCCCACTTTCATTTACATCAGTGTTCACCCCTTTCAAACACATTAATGTAGTTTTTTAATTCCCTTTACTATGGTTAAACCACTCTTGTGGTTTAACCCCAGTTGGGACCTCAGCCCCACAGGTTGCTTGATCACTTCCAGCAAGATGGGGGAGAGAATCTGAAGTGTGAAAGTGAGAAAACTCATTGGTTCAGATTAATAGGTAAAGAAAAAGCCACACTCACAAGCAAAGCAGAACAAGGAATTCATTCACTGCTTCCCATGGGCAGTCAGGTGTTCAGCCATCCCCAGAAGAGCAGGGTACAGGTAACAGTCACTTGGGAAGACAAGGACCATCACTCCAAATGTTCTCCCCTTCTTCTTCCCCCAGCCTTCTGTGCTAAGCATGAGACCCACCGTATGTTGTGGGATATCCTTTGGGTCAGCTGGGATCAGCTTGTCCCCACCCTGCTCCCAGCTTGTGTACCCCGAGCCCCATCAATGCTGGGGTGGGGTGAGAAGCAGAAAAGATCTTGACTCTGTATGAGAACTGCTCAGCAGTAAGGAAAACGTCCCTGAATTATCCACGCTGTTTCCAGCATAAATCCAAAACACAGCCTCATAACAGCTACTCTAAAAAAATGAACTCTATTCCAGCCAAAGCCAGTTCAAAAACATATGTTAGTAGAGCTGTAATATACAAGAGATTACCAAATTATAAGTATTTTGCCCATTAACAAGCTAATGCTAAATAGATTAAAGTGTAGAGAAGGGTAGTTTTTCTTTAGTGAACCTGTATCCTCTCTCAGGTCAGTAGGACTCCAAGATCCATAAAAAAGTTTATAGAACTTGTATTTGAGCAGCAAGGGCATGCCACTGTGCTTGCAAAATGTCTAGATGTGCTGGGAGGAAGCAATGGACATTATCCACTGCCTTTTCCCTTCTGAATGAATGTATGTAGAAATTATCAAGTTATGGTTTTGGGAGATGATTACATATGACACTTGTTATAGGCTTTCCACTTTATGCTTAGGAAGGTTTAGTTAATGGTAAGGCTATCAGAAAACCCACAGGAAACAGTTCACTCAGTTCAGCCATTACCACACATGCATGTCCTGAGGTGAAGGAGCACTGCCAGTGTTGTTTCCTCCAAAAATTCTAGATTGGTCATAGCTCTGAGTTGCACAGCTGCATTTTTAAGCATGGGAGCAGACAGATTATGAAGAGAGGAAAAGACAAAAAAAAAAACAACCCCAAAACCTAAAGACACGAGCTGCCCTCTGGCCCTCTGCAGCTGCTTTCTGGAAGCTGGCTGATACCAGCACTCACATGGATCCTCAGAGGACCTCTAAGTTCCCAAACACTCAAAGCATTCAGGAGATGACAAATGTGAGGAAAGAAGGTTGGGAATGTAGACTTTTCATATGCAGATCCTTTTTCTCATGAAATATGCTTTACCAGAAATAGATACTGAATAAAAATCCTCTGTGATCAACCTCAGCTTCTGAAGGGAAGATTTGAAAATACCACCTACAGTCAAACCTCCTGCTGCTCAGGGCTGCAGCTTGAACCTGTGTCCATCTAACCCCAGGGTTTATCTAGGGTGGATGGGTGCCCCCAAAGAGGCAGTAGTTGTATAATACAGGTGCTTTACAAAACACAGGCTAGTGCCTGCAAATTTGCTCCTAAATTGTTGTAGAGCTTTCAATATTTGCCTGAAGTCACATCCTGTCTTAAGAGCAGCTTTTCTCAGCTTCAGCATTTAAAAACATAAAAAATACTTATTATGTCAGCAGTGGTTCTCCACGTTTTGCACATCTTTTTGCACAGTGTGAACCTAAACTGAGCACCGTGTTCCAGGTGTGGCCTGGCAAGCACAGGGTGAGACAATGACTTCTGTGTCTCTGGTGATGCCCTTGTTGATGCAGCCCAGCACCCTGCTGGCTCTCCATGCCACAGCAGCACCGCTCACTCACACTGAGATTGTCATCCCCAGGGCCCTCAGATCCCTTTCCACAGAGCTGCTCCACAGCCAGGTAGATCCCAGTCTGTACTGGGATTATGGGTTATATAACATAACGCTCCTGGGTTATATTTCCCCAGGTGCAAGACCTTACACTTGTCTCGGTTGAACTTCCTAAGGTTCTTGTCAGCCCACTTTTCCAGCCTA
>VZTX01021801.1:164527-239341 GCA_013400915.1 Pardalotus punctatus | reverse complement strand
TGGTATGATCCACTGCCACACTAACCCTCTTCCTTCGCTGAGCCTTCTCCTTGGCTGAACCCCAGCTCAATGCCCAGTGCCACAGCAGGGGTAAGCACATCTGGAGGGAACAATTATTTTGTTAGCCTTTCTTTTCATGCCTTTACAGCCTCTGTCTAAGCACTGCTCTAGATTCTGTCCCTTTCCTAACCAACACCTTAATACTGCTCCTGGCCTTAGGTGAGCCTTTGTTTGAGACTCAGTGTCCTGGCCCAAATGAACAAGTTCTCAGGGGATGATTATTTTTACAGTTTTGCTCTCACTTTTTCAGCCTCTTTGCAGCCCCAGTCCAATGGGAGCTCTAGGTTTTCTCTTTCCCCTAATTCTAAGGGAATTTTAATCCAATTTAGGCACATCCTAACTGCGATTTTATTCCTAAACATAATCCCAAACATAAAATAAGTCTAGGCACTGTGCCTTGTCACAGACCAACCTACAGTATTATCTTTCTGTATTTTTTTCTTTCTTTGAAGCTGTTACTTCCATTTTAAATGTTACTTCTGTTGCACTATGACATTATTGTATGTCATCAATAAAACTGACTGATAAAGGAACATTTGAGGGAGAAAATAGGTTCTGTTTAGGTTTGGTGTGTTTGCCCTTCAAGCAAAACTGTCTTTGAATTCCACAATAGGCTGCACTCTATATAGGAAAAGCAATCATTCATGTGGGAATTTTGGGAACTCTCAACAGCTCCAGCGAAGTCCTTAATCCAGTCAGTTTTGGGGTCATCATGCTGCAGCATTTGGTTATAAGGACCATCTTTGAGTTGAGTCAAGTGATACTGCTTTTTGAATAATATTAGCACTACTTGCTACATTGATATATGGATAGAGAAGTATGCAAAATAATTTTTCTTACAATAAAAAACCAGTTCTTGCTATTTTTGTTATCTGTTTATGAGAACTTTTCAGTTGCTAAATTATTTGTTAATAGCACTTTTCATTTAACTTTCAGCAAGTTACAAGCACATCCATAGGAAAGTCCAGTCTTGTAGGGCTGTCACTACAGAACCAAATTAAGTATCCATGAATGTGAATCTATGATATTTTCAATTTGACTTGAGGGAAAAAGTTTGTAATGGAATAAATAACCACACAAATATTCTTTCCTTTCTGAATTGCATGGAAATTATGGCATATAACTCAGTCTTCTCTGGTTAGGCCCTTATTAATTGTGTTTGAATTTTTTTTTTTTTTTTGCTAAATAGTGAACTAGAATATCATATTTTATTTAAATGGCTTGACTACTTTCAAGCTTGTGAGAGAATTGTGGGTTGGACTGTGGCTGTTGTCAGTGCTAGATGGCGTATTTGAAGAAGTTTTCCTTTTAACCATTAGACAAAGTCAGTGGTAGGAATAAAATTCTGTTAAGAGTTTACTGAAGGGAGGGTATTGTTTTATTTATGTTTTATCTTCTTTTGTTCAAAACTCTAAAGAGATTATAGGTAATTAAAATAAAGAATATTTCACCTTTTCCTGCCACTGTTCCTCATCTCTTTCCTATCTCTCCAGATTCTTTCAAAATATGATCTTCCTGTCTGAAAATGCAGTAGTCTGCTGCCATAGTCATAAGGAATCCAGCATTTCAGCAACCGTGAGGTGACTTATTAATTAGTTGTCATTTCATCCATGCCTAAGCTTGCATAACTTCTTCAGATGCTTGCATATTTTCATGCATGTTATTCTCCCCAGGTGGTAGAAGCTTCCTGGCAGAGGTGATTATTTTGAGCAAGCAGGTGGTTTTTTTCTGAATTATGTAGAGTCTTGCAAGTACTATATACACTGTTCATTTTCTCAGCTATGATGAGACAGAGCTCATTATTCTTTATGGACAGGTGCAGGAAAATATGGAAAAATATTTTAGTGATTAGCTGAAGAAAGCTGGCTCAAGGAATACAAGAGAAGCCTGGACTTCTGTAATTGGAAACTGGGAATGCTGTATATCTTTCCTTCATGCTGTTTTGAAATAATCTTAGCTAAGGGTTCTCCAATGAAAATAAAATCTAACAACAGAAGGCACATATATCTGTGTCCTTTATTGTCTCAAAGATTATTCATAAGATGGATTGAGCACTTGAGGAACAAGACAATCTGAAGCTTTCATCAAGAGAATACTTGCTGTGATACTTTCAGTATTAGTTGTGATTTAATCAGAAAATAGATATAACTCAGGGAAAACTCACTGTGTATTGAGTCATTGTTCAGGCAAGCAAATTACAACTGTATATTGTTTCCTGTTGTAAAATGTTTCAACATCTTCATGAAGGTTCCATATCACTGTGACACATTCATTCATTTGATATCAAAGATTTGCACAGTGAATTTCATGCAGTTCCTGGAGATGAAAACTTAGGCTGCTTTTGATGTGTTTCACTCAGGAAAGCTTGCTTCTTTATTTAAACTTATTGGGGAATATCAATGAAATGCTTTTTACACACACGACTATTATAATTTTAAGGAAAATGGCAAAAGGAGATTTAGCCTTCTCTACATTTGATTTTGATCCTCAACTTTTCCCAAAGATCAGTACAACTTTATACTTTTGAATTACCTATATTCTGTCTTTTCTATTAACACAAAATTATTAGTTATCAAAATTGGTGTAAATTCTGAATATCTATCAGAATATGGGGAACTATCATTGCACTATGTTCATATAGCAATATATACTGTGGTATTAATTTCTCATGTTCTGAAATATTATTTAGATAATATTTGTAGAATTACAGTTCACATATATGATGACTTCAATTCTTAAAAAGTTTCAGAAAATAGATCACAGAATCACAGAATATTCTGAGCTGGAAAGGGCCCGTTAGAATCATCAAAGTCCGGCTCCTGGTCCTGCACAGAACCTTCCCCAAGAGTCACACCATGTGCCTGAGAGTATTGTCCAAACGCTTCTTGAACTCTGTCAGGCTTGGAGCTGTGACCACTTCCGTGGGGAGCCTGTTCAGTGCCCAAACACCTTCTGGGTGAAGAAACTTTTCCTTATATCCTACCTAACCCTCCCCTGACACAACTTCAGGCCATTCCCTCAGTCCTGTCTCTGGTCACCACAGAGATCAGTGCCTGCCCCTCCTCTTCCCCTCAAAAGGAAGTTGTAACAGCAATGAGGTCTCCCTTCAGTCTTCACTTCTCCAGGCCAAACAGACCAAGTGCCCTCAGCCTCTCAAAAGGTTCCCCTCAAGGCCCTTCACCATCTTTGTAGCCCCAGCACAATCAGTTTTGCAGCCGTATCACGTTGCCAACCCCTGTCTCATTCACTTTTAGATTTCACCCTTGGGGCTTCTATATCATTAATCTTACCTACACCTTTCCACCAGACTGAGTATTTCTGTATCTATTTTTTATTGAATTTCCCCAGGTATATTAATTTGACTTTCTTTTTCAGAAGAAGAAACTCATTTTGTTCCTTTTGGTTTTGGCACAGAGTTCCAATTTTTCCAGGTCTCTTTGTGTCATATCATCTAACTCATTGCTTTTTACAGCTCCATTCAACAGGGCTGTTTCCAAATTACTGTCCCGTTCTCTCTAGCTACTCAGTCATCCCTGAAAAACTGACTGGAACCAGTGCTAACTGATGCCCAAAGCCAAGCAGTAGGCCATTACCTTGCACTCCTGTTTAGCACTTTTTAATTAACCATTTTTGATACCAAATTTGAATGATTCCTCAAAGCAAATTTTTTAATCCATATTCTTTCTTCATTATTACTCTATGACCATGAGTGATGATGAAATTGCTGGTACTGAAATGTCTTGTGTCCAGAATATCCTATATATTTCTGGTTGTTCCTGGATGATTAAAATATAAATGGGGAGGAAATATTCTGATTTGCATAATAACATGCATGAATGATTGTTGATTTTTGCATATCTCTAAATGGTAATAGTTTGTATTTATTATTAAAAATTTTTTCCCCTGACATTTAAGTGAGACAAACCTTGAATTCCAAATGATTCTTATGCTCTTTAGCTGAAACACCTACAATATAAAGAACTTATTAGAGGGAAGAAAAATGTGGAAGATTTGTTTGATTGAATAATTAATTTTTTTCTGATAAATATTAATTACTCATGTAATTTTAAATGGCTACATAGAATGAGGTGAATAAAACCAAGTGAGATTTGATGTAATAAAGGGTATCTGTCCTGTAAAGTCAAATTTTATTTAATCTGTTAATGTACCAAGGTTTCAAAGATTGTATTCTGCACCTTTGGAGTTATTAATTTTATCAAAAAGCCATATAGGCTGTTTTTCATCTGTAAGTGCATCAAATCTGAAACATGTCACTTGGACCTAGCATTCTCCAGTTTAATTCCTTCACTGTGATGAAAAGCCACAAAATGTCCCATCGCACTATTCAATAATATGAAAATATTGGATGCTATTAAACATTTGTTTTGTTTTGTTTTGTTTCCTTCTCATTTTCAAATACATGGTTTAGTTTCTGACCTGCTGCAAGGCTGTGTGATGTCTTGTCATCTTGCAGACAGTGATTGTAATGATGGGTTGGAATTACATTGAAGACTGCCCATTTTCACTTTTTGTTATTATCTGCCTGTGGAGTGTTTTCATTAACTGTGCACTGGAAACATCCTGAGTGACACAGGCATCTTCTGCTGTTTGATTTTTGCCTATGTATGTGTGTATGTGTAGAATAGAAGGTAGTCAAATGGGAAATTCACCTCAGAGAAACAATCTACTGTCAGAAACATCAATTTCTACAAAACCTTTTTAATTGCAAAGAAACCATCAAAACATCCATAGCAACCACTGTCAGGGTGGCTGACCAAGTGAAAAAGTCTGCTGTGAGCTCGGTTACTATGGGTATATAAGAAATGCATGCAGGAGTTTCATTTCACACATTGAACTCAGAGACAAGAAAATATAAATCAGTAGTATGTCCACTATTTTCATTTCTTTCAAATTCCAGACCTTTGGTATGCGCTTATAGCCAGAGTGAAGAGACGGATCTTTGAGTGCTACATCTGTGTTCTTCATCACTTGCACAAAGACAGCAAAAGACCACAGAAAAGGGAGAGAGGAATTCTCGATTAGGACATGTTGTGGAAATACGGAAGGGAATATAAAAATAATCAAGGGTGTGTAACAGGCAGAAGCTGTGTGAGACCCCAGATGAAGTAAAAGTGGATAGCTGTATGGCATTGCTGGGGGATTGAGACTCGTGTCCCCCTCAGGCAGAGTACAAGTGTACACTTCTCACCTGTGTGGTGCCACACCTGAGAATAATTCTTCAGTTCATAGCATGTATGGAGGAGCAAACCAGTATGCTTTTGACAGCAAGTGGCTTATGAACACTGAAGAATCTGTCCTTTGAGAACTGAATTTACTGACAATTCCTTCTACTACCTGTTGCCTGCTGCAAATAACCTTACATATGTCTCTCAACTCTGCAGGATGTAGAGAGTCTCACATTTTTTTGTGAGGTATGTCAGGCTTTTTTCCTGTTATGAGGTGACTGGAAAATAGTGGACATATTACTGATTTATATTTTCTTGTCTCTGAGTTCAATGTGTGAAACACTAATGCATTAGCAATATTTATGGATGCTATAAAGAAGATTAATTTGCTTGTAATGACCACTGATGAGCTGTTTTTCCTTAATGCTTCATTTTTTTACAAGATGATTTAAGTATCTAGGACTTTGTATTCCATGGAGATAAATACAAGGGCTTTATTCTCTTCTTACGTCTTCCAGTATGGGCATGAAAGAAGGCTGATGGCGTCCTGTGCTGCAGTAGGCTGAGCATTTCCAGCAGGTCAAGGGAGGGGATCCTTCCCTTTGCTCAGCGCTGATGAGGCTACAGCTCCAGTACTGTGTCCAGTTCTGGGCTTCCTGCTAGAAGAGACACGTGGCCAGGCCTGAGAGTCCAGTGATCGGCTATGAAGATGATTGGGTGTGACAAGAAATAGAGGATTTCCAGTATGTGTGACAAGTCTTGCAGATCGTATTAATTTCACTGATATTATCACAACTATTCATTTATCCTGTGTCCTCTCATTAATTCAAACTCTTCTGGTTGCTTTCTTCCATTTCACCAACCAAGGAGTGAAAAGTAAAAAATACTGACAACAGAGCACTGGCTTTCTATCAGAAATAGAATTGGCCATCCACTGTGTACAGCTGATAAAAGTAGCACTCTTCTATTAAGATTTTCTCCTTGTTTATCTTCCTTAGCAAATCCTGCCCAGAACATTACAGTAGTCAGTAACCAGAATAGCTTTATCATTATTCATGTGCTGAAAGCTAAAAGGACACCCAAGCTTAGAGATAGCTCACAATAAGGACATGCATTGTGGCCAAAACAAAGGACCAGCTGCCTGGAATTCTGTTTCTGCTATCCAGTAGTGTATGACACTTTAGAAGAGAGTCAGCTGTCTAAGGCTCCTTACTAATCTGCCCTGAGAAGCTTGAAAAGGCATATAATTTGGTGAAGGTTACCAGCACATGGAAAACTAACTTTGAAGGGTACTATCTATTGTAGTTAAGTACAAAGTCCTTTCAATTCAGAAAGAAAGAAGATACTCCTTGAGACTTCAGGTTTGTAAGTGTAGAGATGTGGATTCCAGCAACCTGAATTCCACTTCAGGCTTGTTGTACAGTGCTTCCTATTAGCCACTCATCTGTGAGGGTCTATCAGCGAGGCAAAGAAAGTTCCTGCTGGGCAGGAGAATTTCAATGTAATTTACATCACCAGAATCTGTGCTAATGAAAAAGTTTTAATACTTACCATCAGCTTTCAGAAGTCCTAAAAAGACATAAAACCCAAAGTCAACAAAGCAGAAAATCAGTTCATGGGCAAAGTGCATGATAGCATCATATTAACTCAGAAAAAATACATGCCACACTTGCTAGAAGATAATTTCTCTTGGGGAAAGAATATCAGACAAAAAGTTTACTTTTGAGGGAAAGAAAGAAAGAAAGAAAGACAGAAACATCCTTAGCAATCTGTGCTTGTGATCTGTGGGTTGCTGGAGGCAAAACAAAATATTTTCAAGGAAAGACACATGATGTGACAATTTTATGATAAAATTGGAGTAAAGAGAAACAGAACAAACAATAAATCTTGATTTTATTCTAAAACCTAAATCTCAGGCTCTATTTCTGTCACCAGTGCTAATAATTTGGTGGTCCTTGTTGAAGAAGGGTCACTGTTGTGGTTTCACTTACAGAAAAAAAAAATATCATTGAGCTAACCTAAAGAGAACAAAGATAGAAAGAAAAGAAGGGTTTTTTTTGCCTTTCCCTCTGCTATCTCCATCTTCAATCAGGGAAGTGTGTAAAGCTCGGGTATGGAGAAGAAGCCTATTATTTTTTAACTTCTGGGCATGGAAGTGTTTCAGGGCTTCCAGGGCTAGATTGAAAACAGAACTGCAGAGAAGAACCATCAGTGGCTTATCCCAGCTGAGGAGCTGATGTGCTGGATTGCTGTTTTCAAAGTTCAGTGAACAGCTTGGAGATGTGCATTGCTGTCTCACAGCTGTACACCCAAATGAGCAGCATCAACCTGAGGAAGGGTACTGATGTGTTGAAGCTGTGATTTGTGCATGTGATTGCTTGTTGCATTCAGTGAAACATCTCTTTCCCATGGGAATTCTGTGTTCCTCCTAACTGTGAGTACCATTTAATGAACTCAAATTAGATCCTACATTTGAGAAAAACAATGGTGTTCCGGGTCAACTCTTTGTATTTTACCTTCTTTCACTTCCTTATGTTACTGCTGTGGTTTTATACTATTAATCATTTGTAGTTATCATTTATTTTCCTCAGGTATCTGAGATAACTTTTGTTTTGTCAGCTTGAGACAGGTACTGAGAAAGTACTAAAGATGCTTTGCACTTATTTGTAGTGCCCTGCAGTACTTTTCATTTGTTAATTAATGCTATGAGTAGTAAAGGTTCAAAGTGTTGACGGTTTCAAACAGTCATAGAATACTTAGTTACTTTACATATAAAACCTCACTAGTGTATGGCGTAATTATAAATAATTCTATGCTTATATTTCTACTATTTTCTCAGTTTAGAGTTATTTTATGAATGAATATACATTATCTGTGTCCCAAGTACAAAAATAGCAAGATAAATTGTAGATCCACTAAATGATACTGAGAGACTGATTTTTAGTAGACTTTTACATAATGAATTTAATTTTTTGGAGATTCACACTTCCAAATGAGTTTTTGACATTTCCAGAAAGGTTCAATGTTTTTTTTTCCCTATCAGCTGCTATTCAGCTACTGCTACAGAAAGGAAGTAATGTACTGATAATGTAAAGAGAATTACTAAATTATTGGTCCATAAGGAGAACTAAAGCTACTGAACATAAGCATGCTGCTGCTTGCTTGTTTACCCTCAAGTAAACTTTGCAATAATTACAAATTCTGGGAAGCTGTTAGAGAAAGAAACCATACAGCTTGCAAAAGCAAGCTGTTGAAAAGTGGATTGAGAAGACACGTGCCTGGATTGCTGGCTACTGTTGCAGAATATGTCTAAGTCTTAATAAAGAGGCAATGGGCCATCAGACAAAAGAATCTTCTTATATATTACTTAACAGGTAATGCAAGAAAAGCAGTAGCAATATTCAGTTGTCTGATGTTCTTGCTTAGGAAGACACTGATAAGCTGCTGAACACTACAGTCCTGAGGAAAAAAATCACACATCTTCAGGCTGAACCATAGATACAAATATTTTTGCATAAAAGCAATAAAGAGTTGAGTGTGTATACAGAGCTCCCTGTGATAAAGATTTTAAAAAACTGAGATATTGCCTTTTGAATATTTTTGTGAGGCAAAAAAGAAAGCAAGTAAGTGGGACACCATTGTTAGAAATGCTGTATGAACACAGGAGAGCAATTTGATGAGTTCTAAGACAAAACTGCAGACAAAAACACATTCAAAAAACATGCGCAGTTAGGAATTTGTCTATTCCTATATGATTTCACAGAAAGAAATCCCTAATCAAAGCCTGAATCTCTTGTGTAGTATGTGAATCCAGCTTGCTAGGGAGATTTATGAGAGGAACAGCTTTATCTCTATAAAGATATCTCCTATTGAATTTCAGTGAGAGCACTGAAGTAAAACAGCCATCAGTTTGGAACAAGTGTATCAAGCTAAAGGAAGACAAGAAATAAGACAAAGATCAAATAATGGAGAAAATAACCCTCATAGGCTAGTGTGCTGAAAAGAGCATCAAAAATTCAGGAAGAAAAAGCACTATGCTTTGGGCTATTGCACAGAGGAGAGAGGAAAACAAATCCAAGTCAAATCCTAAACTGCAGGTAGCCCAAGGATAAGAAATTCTCTATGTACCCTAAATGAAAATATGGAGCTGTATAATGCACAGAAGTGCATGTCTAGCAGATCTATACATTCTCAGTGCACAGACTTTGTTGCCAGCAATTCTTCTGACATATTTAAGACCAGTTCAGTGACCAGTTAGATTCTTGCTGGACAATTCATTGAGCTGCAATAGCACCTCAGCAATAATAATAAGTGGTAATATTAGCTTAGAAAAATGTGATGGAGTAGTGTTGGTATTTATAAAGCACTGCTCTCTAGACAAATAAAGATATTAATAAGAATTTAATGTAATTAAAAAAAATAAAATTACTAGACTTTGGGAAAGTGTTTTTACAGAATTTTCCTTACAATAGAAATTTGTTCCAGCTAACTTAAAATACGCTGAAGCTTGCTTTTTAAAGATAAAAATGAGAGAGTAATTAATAATCAAACATTTTATTTATGTCTTCTATGGAAAGAAATATTTGGGATCATACAATACGTGCATGTTTCAGTGCTAATATAGACTTTGTTTTATACAGCTACTGCTGATGACTAGAGTCAGGTCTCCTCCATCAAGTCTCCTCAAGTGAAGACTCATAATGTGTTTATCTTTCCACTCCTGACGAAGAAGTGTTCTTAAATCATCTGGCTAAGTTCCCTGTACAGTTAAAACTGAGGTTCAAATGACAGGCTTCAATTTGCTTGACTAGCTTTCTAGTTTGTAGGCTAGTTCTCTAGTTTCATGAAAGCAGCTGGGAAGTGTAGGAAAAGTACTTTGCATGTGCAAAACCTGAAGCAAAGTCACCTCTGGGAGAACATCCAATGGAGCCACCTGCCAATCCATATGGGAAGGGGATTGAATTTCCGGCTGGAGTTAACTTTGTTTTTTTACACACCAGCAATCTATGATGTAGCTTAAAAATTAATGGAAGCCAGGCTTCCTTAGTACCAGAGCCTACATTTCTTTTTGCTGGAAGTGTTGAAGACTAATAACTTGTTTCAATGCTACAGGATTGCAACCAAAGATGAGATTGTTACCAAAAATCAGTAAAAATAAAACTCTTTAACGCCAACTAGTATTAAGAAGCAGGCATTCTTTATTTGGCTGAATGCACAAGGGGATATCATCTCCAAAATATTGTGCATGCTGAGTACAGAAAAAGCTGTTTTTATCCTATATTTTATGTACATATTAATTGGTTTTCCTGGAAAAAACATACATATGATATAATTTCCCCAGAATTTTTGACATGCGCTTTCATTCTTCTGTCCTGGGCATCTCTTTGGTGGTATCTGGTAGTCGGTGACCCCAAAGTCATACTTGGCTGCTTAGTGAACTGGTGAAAAGTTGGCATAACTGGGCTGGTTCCTTTCCATTCTTGTTGCTGGTTAATGTTTAACATGATGCTACAGAATAAGCATTGTGTTGTTCCATAGGCCAGTGGTTTTTGAAGAATGAGCATTGTATTAACCCACCAGGTGTGCAAACAGTTCTTCATCTGGCTACAGGAACATACAAGAAATGTTACTAAGAAAACATAGAAAATTGTTGGACCGAAACATTATTTCTCTTGAAGCTATTAAATGCTCACTTGAAGACAGTGAGGGAAGATGAATTCACCTTTACTCCCATATTTATATAATTACAAATGTGAGACTTTTTCCGGTTTGAATGACTCAACTTTTCTGTTAGGTTTAAGAGATCTTTAGTAATTATTATTATTCAGAAACACACATACAGCCTGAAATAGTCATCTGCTGTCTGAATAGGGCCTGCATCCATCCTCTACTGCAATAGTTTACTCAGTGGGAATCCTAAGCCCTGTTCATAGCTTATGTCCACAGAATAGTCCCTCCTTCCGTACTGTATATATTGCACTTTATGTATATTTTAGTGTAATGTATCCTGCCTGAATAGACTCCATTTACTGAGCAATTTACCAACCATGGTGTTGTTTCATCATCATTATTTAACATTCCACTTATCTTTGCATCAGTTGATATGATTTTATCAGCAGCAGGTTTATGTTATTTCCATATCACTGAAGAAGATAGTGATTAGTGCCAGCTGTATTGTCATACCTCACCGAATTTCCGTAGAAAATAGTCATAGGCCAGTGTTTTTAAAGGTCTTTCACATTGGATTATACCAATATGTTGGAATTAATAATGCTTCATATATTATGCTGATTTTGATGAGTATTGCAGAGACGCTTCTTAGATTCAGGAATGTGTAATGAACACTGAAGATAACAGAATTCCATTCCAGAATATGGAGAAATCCTCTTAGGAATTTGGAGAGTCTAAGTGCAGATTTTTTTGTTATTCAGGCTAAGAATTGGATTTCAACCCAGATTACCCATATCTCAAATGAAATCTCTTACCATACTGTAGTCATTCTTAAAAGGGTCTCAATACCTGTTTCTTGCTTATATATAGACTTAAATATTCACTGAGTGACAAGGACAGTGTCCTCTGTGGTGAAATGTTCTAATTTTGTAACAGTTTTTACCACAAAATACTAATGCTTTTTGCATTGCATTGCATTGCATTGCATATGTCAGAGACAGGAAAGCCTTTCCTAGTCTGTTATAGTAGAAGCTCTAAGTGATGTTCTCAAGTGACTTTTGGAGGTTTATTAGTTGGATGATTAATTCATTGCTCATAAAGACAGCTAATTTTTAAATTGGAATTTCAGATGTCAATACTTGGCTATTCAATTATACTTGTGCAGTTATCTTCATCAATCAAACCTGTAATTTCAACAAAAATGAAATCTTATTTATTTGACAACGCCTATTTTCATTCCAGCCACACCAAGGGGCATTAAGTATACTCTTATCATTTAATTCTCTCTTATCTGCGTCTTGTTCGAACCTTTTAGTAACAGCAAAGGCAAGGGGCAAGATTAAGAAATGATGAGCTACTTTATTACATCAAATAGGAAACATGATGCAACAGGGGGTGAAATTGCTTAGAACAGTATGCCGTGTAATGGAAGAGATATGACTCTTTTCTGGTCTCATCCACATTTTCAAAAACAAAGAAAAAAAACCAAAACAAAACCAAAAACCTGCCATAAGCAGGAGAAAGATCATGTAAAGTATATTCATTTTTGGGAAAGAAAGTTGGTGTTCAAAAAGCAGCTGCATAGGAAATGTATCAAAGAGCATAAAAAGTCCTCTCATCTCCAATTTTCATATTGGACTGATTAGAAGATTATCTTTCTTTGCCTTTTTTGTTCAGTGGTGATAAAACATAAAGCAACACCTCAGTGACCCTTGATTTTCAACATGCCCTCAATTTTATTATGCTTTGATATGTAATAGCTCTTTGCTGACAAGATTCTGTGTAGCTCACATAAATGGGTTGCTCAGATGAATTAGCTGCTTTAAATCAGTTTGTAATCTAGCCTGAAATAGATCTTTCCACTTACAGAGTTATCAAACATCAGAATACTTCAGCAACATTGCCTGACATCCTGCCATCTGGCTTTTTTAAATAGTCCAGCTATTAATGCCTGTTCTGCCTTTCTGAGGCAGTGCCTTGTCTAAAGTCTCTACACAGACAAAGAATCAAGGAGAAAAAGTTCTGTCATTCTTTAGAATTATCTCACATTTTCCTACACTTGTCTAAAATCATCAACTTACATCACACCAGGAGATGGGCAGGAAAATTTTGCTTTATTTCTCGTAGCTAGAGGAGACCAACTTCTACACTACCTAATTTTTCTATAAAACCATGTTTTTATGTTGATGACTAAAAATAAAATATTCATTAGGAATGCCTGAACACTTCTTTTTGACAAATTTGAAACCATAGCTTCAGTTCAGCATTAACCTGGGTCTCCTCCTGTCAGTGAAATTTCATAACATCTGCCCGTTAGGTGGTTCAAGTCCTGCCTCCAGGCATTCTGTAATCTACATTGCCCAGATGGGTTATAACTCCCATGGTGTCACATAGCAGCCTTTTGATTGAAACACGTGAAGAATCACGAGTGTGAATACGCTGTGAAAGATGATGTCCTGACACTGAGCACTGCTTATGAAGTGGATTATGAACTGGTGATGGTACAGCTCCTGTGAGACCATGTGGGATGACAGATAATCCAATTTAACATCAAACTGACTCATAACACAATATTTAGCTGTTTCTGAATCAGGGTTTTTATGAACTTTTTGATGAGAAAAAATCTTCAATATTTTGACATTGATTTGGAACAAGAAATTGCTTTGCTAAAGGATTAGAAATTCAAACTTTTGCTTACATTATTTTTGCAGTATAATGTGATACTTTAAAGGCTACAAAATCCTACTGAAAAGGCAACCTGACTCACAGGCCACCTTAGATCATCTTACTCCCTCCTTCTCCATCATCCCACTAAATGTTTTTTTTAACATTGTCTTCCTCCTACTACTTAAGGGATGAATTTTGCAGACATCAGGAATCATGCCTTCCTTTTCTTCTCACCTTTACAAAAAGGTCTTTGGTCAGTGAAAGTAACACAACCATGTTTGAAACATTGTTAAGGGGTACAACCAGTCTAGGTGGAGAATGTAATTTTTTCCCTATTTCAAAGATAAGATGGTCCAAACTTCATCCAAAACTACTACATCCCTCTTACTTCCTAACTAATAACTCAGTGGGAAACTGGGCTTCTGTGGTAATTCCCAATTTAAGTGATAAATGAGCTACTGCTCACAGAAAAAAAAAAAAAAAATTAGTAGAGCATAATCACAGAGAAGGTTCCAAACAAGTCTAAAGAGCCTTGCTGCAAGATAATGACTGTCAAATAGTGATAACTCCTGCTGTCAACAAATAACATTAACAGCTCCTGTTTAATGAATAGTAACTTGAGCTAGAGTGTGACACTGCAGAGATTAAAAGGCTTAACACTTGCACAGTCTACAGTTCTGTTTTTGTAAGTGGACTGCAATTTGCAGTTTTGACTGCTGGATCAGTTCTTAACCTAAAGGACAAAGGTTTCTGACAGTGGTAGCTTTGTATAATTTGGCATAAGAAAGGGAAAACCCCCGTGCTTTAAAATGAATCTGCCATTGTGGCTTCAGTCAAGAATGTCAAGTATTAAATAAAAGAAACTGCATTTTCATATGGAAATTGGAGCATTTGGATTTTCCCCTAATGTTACTCTAAAAAAGTAGAAATTAGTTAATTCCATCATCTAGCATATGTAAAACTTCATAGTTCATGAGAGTATTACATATTTTTAGATATTTCTATCCAGATTCCACACAGAAAATGCTTAGTTGTCAGCTGCTCTTGGCTTCCCCCACAAAAAACCACATAATCTCTGTGGCCAATTTTAACTTAATTTGACAGACAGATAAAGATGGGAAACATGTACCCTATAGTTGTTGTGAAATAGAAAATACGAAGAAAGGGAACAGAGTAGTTCTCCAGTAAAGGAAAGGGAAAAGCCAGACACCAGAGGATCTACATAGGACAAATATGTAGGAATGGACTGCAGGAAAACCCTTTACCAGAATTCGTGTTTTCAGAACAACTTGGGTCATCCAAGGACAGGCCATATAGACCCACGGGATACCACCAGGCTTATACCTAGCTGTTCTGGCTTCAGGTTGGTCATGACATGGAAAGACATGGAAATGTTTTATTCAGACAACACTTAGAAATGTTCTGTATAAAGTTATCCTATGTAGTTTTGCAATTCTCCAAGGCCAAGGAGTGAGGAAAGGAAGCACCATGTGTCCTGATCAGTGGCTGGGTATTACTGGGGGAAGGAAGGAGGGCAGGAACCAGGGGTCTGCATGGCAGAAGCACCACTCTGCCAGAGGTACCCATGGTTACAAACAACTTTCTCATGCCTGTCATTTTAAAAGGCTGTTTAAACCTGAGACTGTTCACACCAACTGCCTGAGAGGATGACAGTTGCTCTGCAGCTGCTCTCAGGCACTGAGAGTTGAGTTTCCAAGGATCATTGTAGAAATATCAAGGTGTTTTATCCCATTGAAATTATTTTATCTATTATCTTTTCATACTACACATCTCTATGGCTGTGGGCATATCTCTCCTAAATCAAATACCACAGATGGAAACAGAGTTGAAATAAAAGCTCCCCTGGAAAAAAAAAAAAAAAAGCTACTGCCTGCAAATATCCACAAGCAGTGGGAGAGCATATTCTTATTTTGAAAAAACCAGCCACCACATGAATTCGTGTGTATCATATTCTGTCAGTCTCCTGTCCGTGTCTGGAAATATGGAAAGAAAGTTGAGTTAGACTTCCCTTTGTGGTATTTTATGTAAAGCATTTGGGGGTCCGTCTAGTAAGAAGCTCATTTTAGTGGGGGTTAAGAGCATTCACCATCTGAATGAATTAATCTTAGTGAATCAGGTCTCTGGTTCTGCTTCTGCCTTTTACTCTTAGAAAGTGCAAGAGAAAAATTGCTTAATCATCTGTTCTTTTAGGCCTGCTCAAATGGAAGTATTGAAAATTGAAAAAAAATCTATTTTTTAATTAAATTTGCACATATTCTTACATTTTAATCTGAGTAACTGAACTGTAACTTTGTCATGCAGTACTACTTTTTTTAAACTTCAGATTTACATTAAGGAAGCAGTAGAGCTCTGACTGGACAGGCAATATTTTATCTATTTCTACTGATTTCTGTGTTTTCTGTAAGAAATGAGAAGTCCTGACATAAGAGACTTTATACTTATTTAGCAGTATGAAAATGACCTGCACATGATCAGACAGCATCTGCCCTCACAAGTACCTAATATTCCGAGGTACATAATGAAGCCTTAGAAGGCAAAGCCAGACTCTGAAACACAGGTGGTTCTGTGTAAATTTAAGGAAAAGCTCTTTTACTTCACCTCTGGGTGTGAGTGGCAATCAAAGCATACCACTCTTTCGTCCAGACTTTGTGATTATGAAGATAGAGCACAAAGGAACAATTAGTTATTGCAGGGTCTTCTTAGAGAAAGATCTCAGTTGTACAGCCAGGAGCATGACTGTGACAGAAAAAGAATAAGACACTCTTGGAAAAAAATCTGTGATGGAAAGCGATTATTCTATCACCATGATCAGTGGACATGAGCGCTGCTTAGCATAATTGCTTGTGTACCTGATATTGCCCTTGCATGTTGTATGTTCTTCTCCTCTGTTGCATCTGGCTGTATTTGAGCATACTCTCAGGAAGTGTCTCCACCAGAATTTAACCTGGCCATAGTAGGGATGTCAGGGCCCCATCTTCTGCCTGCAGTCATGTGGTTCCCATGTTCGCCTCTGGTGCTACTTGTGCTTGGGAAGCTGTAAGGCTTGGGGAGACAATAGGGTGGGGAATCAGGGGTGCTGCAACTTCCTGATTTAAATCAGCTGGAACTGCACTTGAATAAAATGTCATAGCCCTTTAAGGTCGTGTTCAGTTGTATGTCAGTCTGAACAATAAAATTTGACAGCAAAAAAGACTGAGCTGGCAGGAAAGTTGACACATGATGTAGAGCCAGTCACTGTCCTTCTTATAAACTGTCATTGCATGCGGGTATGAGGAATGAACCAAATCTTGTTTTCCTTCAGCTGCCTCTGATCTCTCCCTGCCTTTCTGCGGAGGCTCTTCCAGTCCACAGTTCTCTCACAACACCTGTATACTTCATAGCTAAGCCTTGCTTGCTTATATAAAAAAATGAACTGTAATGCAATGCAATACACAATTTTATTGCTATTTTCTAAAATAAATTACTCACAAATATTGAGACTTCTTGCACTGTTTGATTAGTATAGAAAGGAAATGTTAGTTCTCAAAGAAGTAAGCAGGGAACTCATGTATATCTTCCAGCCACATTTTTATATTGTATCTTCTGTATCTTCATAAAACAAAATCTCACTTTCTCTAGAGCAGAATGAACTTGAATTTTACAGTAGGGTCCTTGGTTTTTGCAGAATTCATGCTCTGAGATTCGCATTGCAGAAGCAGGCCAAGATAAACAAAGGTTTTATTACCATGAAGAGAAAGGCTATAATCTCTTGTCTCTTTTTTTATGCACTCAGAGCTAAATCATCACAATCCCTGCTTCACAGTAAGGAAAATTAGTTATATTTTGCTGGTTGATGAACTGCATTGCAGTGGAAATGGGAGATGTCTCCTCTGCTTACCTTGTCAGAAATGAGTATCTTTTGCCTCTTTGCTAAGTTTGGTGGAAACTGGCCTCTGAGTTGAGATTCTTTCAAGGGTAGGTACATAAATGAACACAAAGAGAAAAGTTCACATAAGCCTGTTCCTCTGAAAATGAAGCTGAGAAATGGATGAACCTTGATGCAAAGGAAAAGCCCACTCTTAAAGTCTGATCATTAAGACTGCAATAATCCTAATGGCAATGTGATTATTATCACGAGAGCTTTGAGAGGAAGGAACTCATAGTTCTCACCTAAAGAGGAGAAATCTGAGGATGGTCTAGTCCAGGTTACAAAGCATTCTGTGAGAAAAAGGCAAGAGAGAAAGTGGCTGAAAGTATTTCCTTTGTTCTTTGGTAGAGTTTCACAGGAAGGCTTCTGAGGCTGGATCTCTCTCACTCTTTCTCTCCTGTGAAGAAAGGGAAAATGCCACTTTGTCTATTTACAGTCTTGTCAAATCACTTCAGATTACCTATATTTCTGTGTGTATGTGGCTTTTGGGGTAAGAGATGCTTTCCCACACATGCCAATATATGCACATACCCAGTAACTTACATACAAGTGTGTGGTGTGCTTATCTGTGCCGGATATTGTCAGTGACAGATTGCCATTAAAGACTGACAAAGCAAAATGATAATGAACAGCAACAAAGAATATGCTGGCTCATTATCTTTTAAGCTAAAGTGTTTGATGTTTTTCAAATTTTCAATTTGTCTTTTTATTGAATTTTTCATTAGTAATAACTCTAAATTCAGTACAGTTTTCAGGTATATATTTAATGAGATATCCTAATGATATTCTCACTAAAGTGTCAGGCATGGTATGGAACAAAAGATCCTTATTTCTTATGATACGCCCAATCATGTGAAATTAGAAGTGAAAAACCAAATTGGATTTGTCTTTTATGATTACAGGAAACTGAAGGGTGAGATGAATCCTCATCCAGAACATATTCACCTCAAGTTGCCTTCATCTACATTCTCTTTAAGTTTTCTTGAAAACAGGTCTCCAGGTACTTAAACAGATGAGTATCTGTAACTCCAGGGAGACAAAAGTCAAATTTTAAAGCTTCATAATATAATAGTTTAATATAAACTAGAAATATATACTTAACATTTTCAATACAAGGTTAGCAGACATAATTCTTCATATGGAATCGGTAACACTACTGAGATACTGTATCATGCCTTCTCTGAGGTTGTAATGGAACTGTGGGATAGATCTCATGAGCTATTCTTGACAGACAGCCATCAGCTGGAAATTGGCAGCGTTTTTACAGTTTAGTTACCTGATGGACTCCAGCTTTCAGATCCGTCACTTTGGAGCACAATTCCTCCAAAATAATGGACTAATGGAAGCTAAGGATCTATTCCTGCTTCCAGCAATTTTTGAATTTTCTTTTCCATGAGGGAAAAAAAAAGAATAAAAAGAAATAAAAGAATAATATATCTAAATACTTTTATGTGTGTATGCTTTTGTGGTCTGTTAAGTGTATTGAGTCCTTCTCAGACTAATGTCAGCTTGCGCCTTTAAACTTAGAAGTCCCTGTTTCTGACATATAGTGAATGAATACAAAGCAAATATTTAGGAAGGAAGAAGTAATTGCATACATAAACTTCAGTTTTGTGTTGTTGTAGTCAGGGTGTAATGAATGACAGCTGCTCCCTAAAGAAGAGTGAGCTGAGGGAGACACCAGCCCAGGCAATGTCTTCACTGATGGATCTCCATCTCGCAGGGTCTGAGCATGGTGGGACAGGGCTTGGTGCTGCTTACAGGGTCCATCCAAGAGCCCCCAACTTGGCAAGAAGTGAATCAGGTCCAAGATCAAGACAGGAAGTCAGATCAGGGACAGAAAGAGGCAGGGCCAGAGTCAGGAGGGGTGACAGAGCTGCTCCACATGGACAGGTCCAATGCAGAAAGAAGTTACACATGGGGTCTGAGTTCATCCAGTGATCTGGGACAGACTATAGCAGACTGGTACTCCCGTAACATTGCTGGGCCAGGTGTTGAGCAGAAATGGAGCTCCTGGATCTATGGGCAGGGAATATGCCTCTCCTTGAACTATGTTAGAAGACTGTGACACCTATTAGGATCAGATCTGTAGAGCTGGTGCCCAGAACCCGATATGTGAGCAGCTGGTGTACCAGAAGATTTCACAGATGTAGCTTGGGTGTGTGAACTGGCCATTCTTCAGTAGCTAGAGCACATGCCCTGCACTTATGGAGCTCATCTCCCATTTTAATATCATCGGAAAGAAGTCCTGTTCCTGTAATTTGAGTCTGCTTTGCATTGTGAACTGAAGTATGGTAAATGGGTACAATCTGGAGATTTGCTTAAAAAAATACACCCCTGATTTAAACTAAAATGCTAAAGTAGACCCAAATCCCTCTCTAGCTTTCTCTCACTGGAGTTTTATCTCTGTCAATTTCCTTATGAAGGAGAATGGATAAGGTTTTGAGCAGATTCTCTAGTTTCTTTATCTCCAGGTTACCTGTTATTCAAACCTCAGAAATGCCATTGAAAAGCACCCAGAAAACTGATGTTTAAGTAACACTAATGCAATTTCTGAGATCTCTTGTGCTGCTCAGACAATGCTAGGCTGAAAAGCAGTTCCCTTTGGTGCAACTATCTCCAGAAGATAAACCAGTTAGAAACACAGAGGGAAGCAGAAGTGCTTAACAATGATGCAGTCAGGTAAAGTCAGGGAGAGACACAACTCATGTCAATTCCTTGCTAAAGGTCAGAAATGCTGCTACCTTTGAACCTTTTAGCTCAGAATTCAAACTTGAAAACTGAAGGGTTGTGCACAGAGCCCCTCAGAGGGTTTTAAATTCCGTGAGTCTCCTAAAGTTCATGTTGAACTCCACAGGCAGAGGTAAGATGTCATCCTGCCTGCTTGGCACAGCCAGACCTGCAATCCGGCAGGCATCCATCTGTGTGGGTTGTTTTGCAGACAAAGTGACTGACTTATCTTTTCCATACCATGCAATTTATCTGAGCCAGAGTGAACTTAAAGAGTTTGGCCCTGAAACAAGGCAAAGATTTGGGCCAGCTCCTTCCACTGCAGGGGGTGGCTCACCTTTACTCATTTACAACCTATGGGTTTATTAATGGATCCAAATATAACCAGTGACCTTCTGTGACAGATGGTGAATCACGTCTTACTTCCAGTGTATAAATTAACATTTGAAAAGGCTTTTTAAAACACTGTTGACTTTAGCAAGTGAAACATAATAACAAGGATTTGCTGAAGTCTGATGCTGTAAGTTTGGATACATTGAAAATTCATTATCTGAGTAAAAATCTAGAATTATCATGCCATTAACAAGGACATTGCAAGCATTTGTTTTAGAATGATGTATAGTTTATGATGTTGAAACTCCCATCACAGAGAAGTCACAATGATTTGCCTTGAAGATGATTTATGAATCATGACTCTAGAGAAAATAATTTCTCTCACATAGCCTGTTGAAAATCAGTTCTCTTCACGTTTGCTTTCATCAGGAAGGGTATCTTTTACCCCTCAAAATTTTGGTCTACAGCCTCCTAAACCCCGCCCCTTGGATTTAATAATAAAGTAAACATTCCCATTGTGAGTTATGCTGTCTTTCACCTCATTTTTTCCCCATCATGTTTAAGCAACATTACCAAAACATGGTAACACACAATGCCCTAGATAAGATGCCGACAGCTGAGGGGAGCTTAAGTTACATACCTAAGCATGAGTGTGAAGTAGAGGATGCAGTAAACAAATGCAAATACAAATGTAAATATAAATGCTTTGCAGCATTTTCTTTCCCCCTGACAAAAAGTTGCATTTGCACAATAAGAACAATACACACAGACTGAACCCATAGCAGATATTCAAACCACAGGGCACAAGTTATATAGAGCTACTATAGTTTTATTATGTCTTTTCTCCATTCATATCATATGTGGGATAATGCTCATCATTGTAGTCTCTCGTACTGGAGCAGCAGCCTGCTAAATTTGAATACCAGCAAGAACAGAGAACAACTGCACATTCTTGCCCTTCTCTCACTTCTTTTCCAGCTGCAGGTGGGAGGGTCTTTCTCTTGGATATGGAGAAGTTGCTTGAGGAGATTTGAATTCTTTTTCTTCAACTGAACTACATCTTTGTCTGAGACACTGAGATACTTTCATAAACTGGTGATATGTGAAGTCTGGAAGAAACACAGAGAACATTAAGTATTGTTATATTTAAATAAAGCAACTTGGGAAAAAAATGTAGTTGAATGGATGCAAAGCTATTCAGCCCCTCTCTTCAACCTATGTCCAAAAAAAGAAAATTCAAATTCTAGCAATGATCTTGGAAATCTCATTACATTGCAGAGCAAGAAATCCTATCAGAAACAGAATGTATTGCACATTGTAGATAAGATGTGGAGCACCCAAGAAATCCTCCTAAATTCCTGCATTCCTTTTCCTTTGCAGAAGAAGTACAACCATGCCAAGGTGTCAGGATGCTGAATGGAAAGGACAAGATCTGACCTAAGGCAGTTTTGTGCTGTTATTAGTAAACAAGAAGTAATGACAGAATAGGCACAGACTTTTGTGGATTACAGTGTAATTGTACTAAGCAGATCTAAAAGTAATTAACTGGTAAACTGCTGTGCAGTTTGGAAGACAGAAAAGCCATATATTTATCTCATAATCACACAGATACCACATGAAAATTAATTGCCATGTAATTATATGATCAGCATTTGCCATGTTCAAACAGTGTTTGTGCCCCTTTAATTTGAAGTGCCACTTCATTTTAAAATATTAAATTACTAAACCTCCTGTGACTGTGATCTAAATCTAGAGAAGTAATCACTGTGTGTGGTAAAGCATGTAAGAAAAGAAGTCACTGAATGCTGAATGACCCAGTTCACTTTCTACATGCAGAAGGAAAAAAATTAATTCTGGCTGATGGAATTTCACAGTGCCCCTCTTTTGGATTATTTTTTCATGTGTTCTTTAAAATATTTCTGTTTTGACAGACCTAGAGGTTTAATCTAGCCTAGCTCAAGACAGCAATTAAGTGTATGCTCAAACCCAGCTAATCTGCTTGAAGACAGGAGGTTTAGAATGTACTTTAAGGTCAGGGCAGGATTCAGTGCTGTGTTGCACAGAAGTAAGTCATGGCTCTGGGCTTCTGTTTTCTCAGAGGTAGTAAAGTCATTTTCAGCATTACTGGCAAAATTTAATATGCTGCTCTAAAAAGGCAATTCAGGTTTTAACTGACCCTGCATTACCCTTGCCAGAGCAGCAGGAGAAACAGAAGAAAGGGGAGAGAGATGGATGAAGAGTCAGGGGAGAAATCCCGGGAAAACTGGCTTGCTGTTTCAGTTGAGACAAGAGGGATGGGAATGGCAGAGCACAGGGTTTGAAACTTTTATAGGGACGGGGCAACAAGCAGTGGCCTTCACCCCTCAGTCTCTACTGGACAGCAGCAGCAAAGAAAGCCGATTTTTTTTAGGGCTCTGGAATAGCTATTGTGAGCAGCGAGCCATATCCAGCTCACTCAGCTGTGTGCTGCCTAGGACGTCTGCCTGCTTTGGGTCTTGGGTCTGCTCTGTTTGCTTAAGTGAGAGATATTTTTTCTTCACGTGGAGCAGTACAGTTGCTTTGTACATGAGGTCCTGGATGGTGGCCTGTTACCCTGTCTTAGCATTGGAAAGCAGAGGTTGCTTTTGGGATTGAGAGGAAAAACTAGACCCTGCTGTTTTCAGTTGTCACTGTAATCCAATTGCTGTTAGAATGTGTTTATAATAAGAATATCTGCCTTATAGTAATTTTTCAGACCATCAGCTATCACTCATGTTTTCAAGCTGATAATAAATAATCTTTTATCTACACGTTGGGTGATAAGACAGAAAGACTTTACCTGCCCTGAAAAATCCTTGGAAGTTAGTACAATGGCTGCACAGAACAAATGATTGACTTGGATGAAATCAAAATGAATGAATTAAAGTGGAAAAGTCTGCAACAATATTATCTCTGAAACTTTATAAGGCTTCATCACGCTCACTGTTTTCACACCTAGCTACAATTGGCAGGTTCCATCAATGCTTGGCATTTATGAACATTTGCACGGTGCTCTATACAGGTGAAATTTTGATGACTGTACACAATGCAAGGCAGCAGAGAATGATGAGGGTGCCTTTCCACAGTCCTTAAACACAAATGCAAAGGTTCATCATTGATCAATTATTCCTTTAAGGCAAGGTCGTTGCTGACCTCTCTTCAAAATCTACATCATCCAGAGCTATTGGAGAGCAAGTATAAGCTGTACAGAAAATCCAAACCAAGATCTGTGTGATATGGTTGGCTACTCCCAAACGCTCTTGATCTTTGGGAGCTGAAATTCCAGGTCTTGATCTGAAATCTGCTACTTTGAATAACTTCAAAATCAAAGGCTAGAGTGGACTGTTCTTTTCCAGAGCCAGCTAGTAGTATCATCCCTGAAGCTCCATCAGGGAGCATCAATATTCACTTAAGATTTTGCTGTTTTAACTTATATTTTTCTTTATTGTCTCTTTTTCTTGGACACATCTTTTGACCATTTTTTCTTAGTTTGGTTGTAGATTATAGAAATGTGAATGGTATTATTCATTATACTTTGAGGAGCTTATGAAGACATCTATTCAAACACAGGGATAGGTCATAATTTTTATGCTGACAGGATGAAAGGAGGTACAGTGTTGGGCAAGAAAACTAAACTTTGTATGGATATTCATCATTTCATACTTTTTAAAAAAGAAAGAATGAAAGACATCCCCCACACCACCAAGCAATTCTGAATGTATAAACAGAGAGTGTCTTTTACCCTTTACTTTTTTAACTCAGAGTTTTCCAATCTCCACATTCAATGCTCTCCTGTCAAATGTGATGAATTTTTCATGCTGGCAGCTAACAAGCATGAAAGATCAAATCCTTATATAAAATCAATAACTTTACTCAAGTTAGACCAAAATTAATTGATTTTGATTACTGTTTGTGGTCCCAAACTCTCCTAGCTCTCAGTGGAGGATTTATTTAAAAAAGGCTTTTTGTGTGTCCTCTCCTTTACCTCTTCATCATTTAAATTATTCTCTGCTCTGAAATTCTAAGTTATTAAGCTGCTAATTTTTTCTGCCTTTCTACACTGGACAAAGGAATGCTATGTTTAAAAAACCAAAATGCTGCTCATTAATCATCAATAGACTGAGAAAATGGCTTCCAATTAGCTCTAACCATAAGCAATGAGTGGGACAGAAAGAATTCTTTAAAATGACATTGTGCATTTTAAATATAAACACTTGTTTACTCGAAAAGTACTCTGGGATTTATCGGAATGACAGTTTCTTTGTGTGTTCTTACAGTTGGGAAATTATTTGTTTGCTTTGTTCTATTTCTCTCAAGCTGATCAAGGGGTAGAAACTGTCCACAGTATTTTTTTTCCTGAGTGAAGTTTTAGAGTCCCATATAAAATATTCAGTCAGGGTGGCCATGTTTGTCCTCTAGTTGTACTGACAGAAATCCAAAGAGATTGCCAGTGAGGAGTTATGGTAGATTTACAGCAGTACAAAGAGCAGAGCTGATCTGTGCTTGTATGTCTAAGGAAAGGCATTTATCAAGTGGTGTACATTGTGAACCAGAATATTCACATACTAATAATGAACTAACAGATATGGAGCTGCTTTTAAGTCTTGATGTTTTAAGTCTTTTTGCTGTTTATCACAGCTAAGCTCAGCTTCTTATCTTTGAATATTAGAAAAATGAATAATTTTCAATCATCTATCCCATTTTCAAAATATCAGTTCAAAATGTGTCATGGTTTAATGCAGCCAACAGCCAAGTCCCACACAGCTGTTCTCTCACTTCTCTAACAGTGGGATGGGGGCAGAATCAGAAGAGTCAAAGCAAAAGAAGTTGGAGGATGAGATAAAGACAGTTAAGCATATAAAGCAAAAGCTGCACATTCAAGCAAATCAAAACAGGGAATTCATTCACCACTTTGCATGGGCAGGCAGCTGTTCAACCATCCCCAGGAAAGCAGGACTCCATCACTTTTAAGAGTTACTTGGGCAGACAAATGCCATCACTCTGGAAGTTGCACCCTTCTTCCTTTTTTAGCTTTTTATGCTGAGCATTGCACCCTATGGTACCCTATGTTAACTACTATGAAGAAAATTGACTCCACTCCAGACAAAATGAAGACAAAATGAAATTTGATTAAGCATATTGGTTGGGATAAGATAGGAATGAAGACAGGCACATATTTTGATATCCTTGATTGATAAGTCTGTACATGTAAAGGTGAAACCGTCTGATATGATCTGTTATTCATAAATTAAAATGACCGTGCTATATGGAATTGAAGTGGGATGCTGAAAACACTTGCTGGAACACAGCCTTATAAAATGTGAACAGCAGGAAGTGGTGTGTTTTTTTCAAGATCTTATACAGGCTTTGTTTACATGCAACACTTTTTCCCTTGAAGTTCTTCTGCCCAAGTTACTATAACTGACAGGATTTCCACCCACGTGAAGCTGTGCTTAATGAGCAATTACTATCACTGTGTATCTCTGAAATCAAAACATTTAGTCCCATAATTCTTAATATTAAATCTATTATTGAGACTGAAAAACTTTGGTTACTGTCTTTTGAAATTCAAAAGCAGAATTCCCAATTTTGTTTGGTTTCTATTTTCTCATCTAGACTTTCTGAGCATAGCATAGGAACTGCAGGTCATAAAAATACCATCTGCTGAGACAAAGACACAGTCTACATAATTTCTGAGAAGGTGGTACAGCTGCCAGTACTTCCACTGGGTAATGTGTTGCAATTAAGGATATGTGGTTGAAAATGCTATATAGCCTTCTGGCGTTTTTTCCACAGAAAGGATAAGAGACAGCTTTCACATACAATTACAGAAAGTTTTCCACTTAAAATTGTTTTGAAGACTTCTGTTTCTGGAGCTGAAAGACATCAGAATTCATATACATTCATGGTATGTTCCTGACACTGATTTTATGAAACCCTGTTCTGATGCTTAAAAATTTAAACAAAAGCACAGCAACAGAATTAAACCAGACAGGAAGGTAATATTAATACTAGGGAAATATATATGTGCAGTGACACTCAGGATAATATTGTTACCAAAGATTGTGCTCTGATTTGTAACAGTACCTTCATATAGTTATTAACCTAATAATCATCTTAATGACTGTATCTGCAGAGCACTTTGACTCTCAAAGCTTTGTCCTTGTGGGACATATGGCTCCACAGAAAGGAAATTTAAGACACTTTTTTAGCAGAACAGAAGGAGTCAGTGTGAAACGGAACCTTTCATTTTCAAATCACTTCATAAACAAAGCAAGACACTGTAAACATCACTAGCCCCATTTCAATAGATGAGGAGAATATAATTTACTTTCACACTGTCATGAATCATTCCAAGCAATTTCAGGACTGCTCAGTTTCAATTTCTTTGCTCTTGACAAAAATAACACAGTGATGAACAAACTACTATTACAGCCTTTCAACCATAATTATTTCAAGCTACAGTCTATTTACATTGGACAATGTGTGTGTATACCAAAAATCTGTGAAGGTAGGACAGCACATGTATTATGTGGTATTCATGCACATGTAAAACTGAGGGAGAATTAATTAGATATATAAATTATTTGTCAGAATTTGTCCTTTGTTGGAAGCGAAAAATTTCATACTCACAATGTTAGTTATTTAAACTGGATGGTTAGTGCTATGGTTTTTCAAACTGGTATTTTTAACATTGTGTATATTTATTTAATTATAATTAAAACCAATTAATGATATAAGGCATATAGGATTTTAAATCTAGTGCCAAGAGCATGATAACTGCCATAATAAAAATGCATCACAGATGATATCACAGCAGAAAAACTGACCCATACAAAAGAGGTTAATAGTTTGTTTTATTACTTATTGACACGCATACTTAGGTTCTTTAACCTCATTGTCTTCCCAGAACATGGTCAATGTGTCTTGCACTTCAACACAGTTCTAATACTATAAAGTTGGAAAACAAAATCGGGGAATATATTTATGCAATCATTCTGTATCATAATTACTGCATATTTTCTGATAATGATTTGTGCTTGCACAGTTTGTTGAATAGTGAATATTAGTAAATCTAATATTAGATGAACTCTTTGAGGTAGCCAAACATGTAACAGCTAAATGAAAAAGTTTGATATAATACATCTGTTACTGTTGTTTGGTTTTTTTTTTTTTGTGGTTTTTGTTTTGAGTTTACTTATTTTGGTTTTCAGTGTTGTTTGTTGTTGGGATTGTTTTGTTTTTTTTCATATCAGTGAAAATTACAATAACACAAAGTTGCTCTTGAAAAATCTGTGACTTTACTTAGTTTATTCCAGGCCACTTCTATGCCATTATTCATTGGGTAATTTCCAAAAATTGGATTGGGTTGAAAGTGGGGTTCTTCTCCTTTATCTGGATTTATTAAGATCAAACTCCTTCTATTTTTTAAGAATTTTGGTCTATTTGAGAAGAATGCTTACTGCAATAAGAAGATGACTTGTGTATTTTGAGTGGAAAGACAAATGGATGAAAAAGTCTGTCATACCTGTTGAACATAGTGAAGTATTTTTCTAGGTAAGTAGAGTGCTTCATAAGCAAGAGAGGCTGAAGGTCATTTTATTCAGCAGAGATAGAATTCATGACTGGTTTGCTTTAGAACATTGGATCTCTGTTGGCAGTTTGGGCTTCATTCTGGGTCTCAGTTTCCTTTTTACAAAGGCACAGTTCCTGTCATGGCTTGATGAGGAAAGAAGTTGTTTTAACAACATGACTGCTTGATATGGCCACAAATGATGGGATTTTTATTCTTTGAAAGGGTTTTTCATACATCTAGATCAGAAAAAAGTGTGTAAGGTGACTACACAGTAGTATGATGAGGTCTAAAGGTTTTGGCAACATTAGTGTTTGAATCCCACATGAGTAATCAGACTAAGATGAAATCACTCAGGTCACACTGAGTTAAAATACACCAGACAAATGAAAACTTCAAAGACTTTTAGGAATTCTAAGAAGACTGGCAGTTGCCACTTGTACAGCTGTCTTCACATTCAAGCCATACAAACTAATAATTCAAAAGGAAACTGCTAAAAGACAAAAAAAAAAAAAAAAAGAAAATGTCCAAAAGCAGTACTTACACTCTCAGACATATAATAACCTTGGATGTTTCATCAATGAAGTTTTAACCAAATTATCTTGCATTTGTATGTTATTGAGATAGGAAATGTGATTCACTGTAACCAATGAAGAATTCACTGAATATTTAGATTTAAATATTATGGTAAGTTTGTTTTTTCCTGCCAGTATAATACAGTTTATTTTGAGTAGAAGGCTTTAAAGGCAAAGATATATGATAAAATTCCACTAAAATATTGAACCATATCACAAATATATGCTATACATATACTGCATATAAAATATTTCATTAGCATTATATAGAATAAATATTAAACATAAAATATTCCATTAATACTGCACCAGAGGTCTCACAAGACATGTTTTCATCTCTACAGAGGTTTCACTAGAACCACAATTAATGTATAGTCAGTTGTAAGAGAGTCTACAGTAGCCCTTCAGTCTTTCAGTCTGGACATATCATATTAAAATAAAATACCTGGTAAGAATACAGGGTTTACATGTTAACCTACAGTAGAACACAGAATCTGACATAGCGAACAAGATCTTGAGACAATCTCTCTACCCAATCCATTGGCCTAAGTCAATGGGGTCCAGAGCTGCAAGGTCCATATGCACAATAAATAAATCCGTGCCAGATTTTGAAAGTTATCCTGCGCCCTGAGATACCTCCTGCAAAACCACTGCAAGAATGCTCCCCTAGGTAAGCAGTACGGATGAATGCAGATGTAAAACTTCAGCCTGGTAATGTGGAGACAGCCATTACACTTGGATAGAATAAATACTAAGCAGACAGTGATTTTGATTTTGTTTTTGTGGAGAAACTTGTCTGCAGTACAAGTTCTGCATTTGCATGTGTGAGACTCCGTGTGACAGCTATAGCCCTAAACTTGAGCTCCAAGTAGGATTTTAAAATATCAGTAAGAGCCTGCAGCCTGACATCCTGGCTAACAGTGTCAGACTATAAATATTTATACATATACTTTTGAAGAGATATTTTTGTACTTTTACAGACACTTCTTTCACCTGTCCTTTGAGTCAACAATGTACTCACCAGCTTTAAGCTGCAAGCACCGTGCTTGGAGTTATACAGTAAGCCTTGCTCAGAACAAAGTGCTGCCTAATGAAGCCATGGGAATTCTGGATGAGACCTTGCTTGCATTCTGCCAGCTCCAAATACAAGCCGAACAAGCTCAGGACTGTCTGCAAAAGATTTGACAGATCCTAAAATGAAGTAGATTACAAGCTCTTCACTGAAAACTTAAATAATAACTAACTCCCCAGTTTTGAGAGCAAGGGTGAGACCAAACTGTATTCGAGCAACAGTAACCTTAAGTGAGTATTTTGAGTTAATTGTGGAGTGCTTGTATGTAGGGCCGGTACTGCGTTCTAGAGTGTGAACATAGCTTGGGTATAATTGAGGGTGATGGTCATGGTTTGATCTTGGCTGCCAACTCAGCCCCATGCAGCCACTCTCTCAGTCCTCCCTGGTGAAATGGGAGAGAAGATTGGAAGGGTAAAAGTGAGAAAACTTATGAGCTGAGGTAAAGACAGTTTAACAGGTAAAGCAGAAGCCATGCACAAAAGCAAAGCAAGACAAGGAATTAATTCAACATTTTCCACTGATAGGCAGATGTTCAGCGATCCCCAGGGAAGCAGGGCTCCATTGTGTGTAACAGTGACTTGGAAAGGCAGACACCATCATTCCAAATGTCCCCCACCCCTTCCCTTTCCCCCCAGATTTATAAGCTGAGCATGATACCATACGGTATTGGATATCCCTGTGGTCAGTTTGGGTCAGCTGTCCTGGTTGTGTCCCTTCCCAACCTGTTGTGCACCCCGAGCCTCCTCGCTGGTGGCTTGGGGTGAAAAGCAGAAGAGGCCTTGGCTCTGTGCAAGCCCTGCTCAACAATAATGAAAATATGCCTCTGTTATTAACGCTGTTTCCAGCATGAATTCAAAATAAAGGCCCATACTAGCTCCTGTGGGGAAAATTAACTCCATTCCAGTCAAAACCAGCTCACCACAGTGGTGAAGAGACTTTGGTTTAACAAGCATAATTTTTGAAATATTTTAAGTTTTTTAGATATCCCAATTTTATTTTAGTGTGGAAGGTCTTTCTGGGGCAGAAGTATGGCATCAATATATAGATGTCTTTGTGGACATGCTCAAGGCATGCCTTTGTTATTCTTAGACGCTCTGAGAGAAAAACAATGAATTCATTAGAATAGCAGGGGGGAAGTCAAACATAAACATTGGAGGCAGAAAGCTTAATGTTTTTAAGCGTGTCAGGTGAAGGTAAAACTAACTTCTTGATCTAAATTCTGATAGTCTATAGTTTGTTTTTCAATGTTCATACTTGCATTGTTCATAAACATTCTCTTACTACAGGCAGAAATCATGTGGGAAGGGATCCTGAAATCCTTATGCTTTAGCCAAGAAAACTGAGAGAAATCGGTTATTCCTGAGGGGATTCAAACCATGCTTGTTATCTGTTTGTTTTCCCCAAATTCCATAGGATATTAGTGTGCTGAATGTAGATTTCAGGCATGATTGGGTCCTGCTGTGCAGAGCAGTGCAGCAGAGGGAGTTGGATTCTCGGATGCCCAAAGCCTCATCTCTTCATGCCTCCCTCCCCTCTACCCCGCATTAGTGCAGGGCAGAGCGCTGCAGGGGAAGGCAGAGTCTCTGGGACTGTGCTGCTGATTTAGTTGTTTTCTTCTAAAGCAGATTTTCTCCCAAGGATTGAATTCTTCTTCCCTGAGTCTGAAGATTCAGACTGCTGTGCTTCTGGGGCAGTGCAGCTACATGCTGCTGGCTATTCAGGCTCACAATAAATTGACAGTGTTAGCCTTAAAAATGCTGGATTTTCTCAAGGTGAGAAAAGTACTGCTGGAGAGGGATGCATTTCAAAGTCTTGTAAATATCTTAGCTCTGTTAAACTTGGTAGAACTTGACTGCTAACATCAGTTCAGGATTTTGATAATATTTTGGCAGAAATGAGCCTTGAGGTTCAGTCATAGTGAGTTCATTGTTACTCTTATAGTCTCTCCAGATTTCACAACAGGGAGAAATGAAATGACTGTGAAATTTTGTTAGCTATCTGAAGACCATCTGTATTTTCTTAATGAATGCTGTACTCCTCTTGGAACCATGAAATATGCAATATTGTATGTTGATTCTAAAACAAATTGTGCAGAATTTAAACTTTGCATATACACAGAACCTTCCTTTATTTAACAGATTTTCCTGTGAAACCTACCAATGTGGTCTTAATCATTCAGCAGCTGCTACAAGAAGGAGCTCTTAGAAGCTTTGACTTAATATCTTACACTGGAGTAATTACTATGCTATAGGCACTTGATTCTATGTAGTAAGGAATTCTGAATTTTGGCTCATTACTTTTTATGATGACTATGTCCATTAGTGTAAACCTTTCATTGGTTGTAAGCAACCTACCTATACTACAGCTATTAAACACAAGGATGGGGGAGGAAGAATTATATGTGTAGCCTACCAGAAATCCTTTAAAATCCTTTGAGGAAACCTTCAAATAGTGCCAAATGTTAATAAGGAATAGCAGTAAAATATTCAGCTTAGTTTCACCAAAGAAGATGGGTATTTCATAAGTGTCCCAGAAGACCTATAAAATGTCAAAGCTTATAAGCCCTTAAGTATTAGGCTGCTTTGATTCTGAATTCAGAATTGGTGTGCTTTAATTTTTGCATTATCATTAACACAATTATGCAATATGTTGAGGTTTCACAGAACCTTTTAAAAACCAAAATGGCATGAAATGGGGTTGGGGGATAAGAGACAGGCTGTGACAGAGAATCTCCTTTGCTCTCACCAAAATAATTCATTCTTCATTTCATGAATATTGTGGGATCTGGGACAGGTTCACAGCTCCACCGGGCAGATGCCCAGACAGGCATGAACCACCCTTATGCTGCTGACTGACCCTGGTTTCCATTAAAAGAAAGTTTGTACTACTGAGGTGAAGACCCATGGTGCACCTTCCCACATTATCCAGTTTGAACAATGAGGGAAAAGGGCTGAGAAAGGTGCCACAAACATACCTGCACTGTGAGCTAGAAGGCCAGGGAAACAAAGAACTTTTTAATAACTCAAATTAAATTCTTCAGTGTACATACCTAACACTTGCCTGACCTCATCCACTCATTACTTGAAGAAATGGGATAGAATAATTTTACTTTATAATCTATAAATTGCTGGGTTTATAAGAAACCACCAGCTACAAATCATGGATGGGAAAGAAAAACTTATATAAAATAAGTGTTCTAATAAAAACTGTCAGGGACCATTAACTTCAGGCATTGTTACCACTCTGTGAACATTGCAATTAGGCATATGCTTAACTTTGAAACATTAAATAGTTCCAGATTAAATGAACTAACTGCTAGCATATTCAACATTGAGCGTAAAATTTGCAAAATCACCATCAAAACGGAGAGTGAAGACAGCAGGTTTTGACTATTGCTTTTCCTTCTATAATTAAATGAAACTTTTCCTATTCATTTGTATTGCTGCACATGGGACCACATCTTGGAGGAAATGCCACATTTGCAAATACGTAAGTGGAAGGTATGGAGATTAGGACATCCTACAATACCTCTGTGTAACAGGACATTTAATTCCTGAAGAGACCTTACCATTGGAGCTTGGAGAAGGTGAGATCCAGCTGAAGAAGCTCCACAGGGAGATTCCTGTGTAAACATCAGAAAGAATGAAAATGAGCCACAGGTTCCCTGCTTAACTATTTGACACTGACAGTCAACAAAGCAGTAAACAAAACTGTGGCAAGGATTCTTTTGCTGCCTAGCAGTTCCTTCTCCTTTTCCTTCTCTGCACTGTTTAGTCTTGAAATTCTCCTTCCCAGAAGTCTCTCACAGAGTAAAGGAGTGTATGAAAATCAGACAGAAACTCCTGCCACATAGGACAAAGCCCACAACATTTCAGAAAAGAACACAATGGCATTTTTGAGGACAAAGGAATGAGCTTTTGCCAGGGAATGGAGACATGACTTGATGGAAGGGGCAAGAGGAATCCGGGAATGACTTGTTTTTTGGCTAGCAGAAAGGTTATGTGAGAACATACACTTTAGGGATAGGATCCTGCCTTATCTCAGTGCCCAGGCACAAGGACTGACAGCATGCCTGGACCCCAAACCTGGAAGCGTGGAGATCCTGTCTCACCCTGGCTCTAATTCAGAGCAGGGCCTCTCCCGCTACTGATCCTACCATCCACAGTGGCTGCAGAAGAGGACTTGCTTCAGCACAGCTTTGGGAGGTGTGTTTGTCTCCATGGTGACTTCACCTGAAAAGAAAACTGCTTCATTAGACAGAAATAAATTTCTGCTGTTGGGTATCCCCTGGATTTTCTGATACACAATTTTCCAATTAGTTGTGCTAGTGTTGGCAGAATTGGGAGCTATTTCACTCTGTGTCTCCGTGGAATTTCATGCCAGTTCTTAAAAGGAGTCCTTGCAAAACAAACCTGAATGCCTGAATGTTTCGTGAAACTTCACTTTCATCACAGACTCCAACATACAAAGATTAATCTCTTAAGTGAAATTCTGTGTAGGCAGGAGATCTGTTTAGAATTATCCACCATGTTTATAGCACTGTAATATATATAAGCTGGGGAACTGTGTCATGAGATGTTGTTTGGACCATATTTTCATTTCTTGTAATATATGTATTGGTGATCCAAAAATATCAGGTGCTTGAGGGTGGATAGGATTAGTTACAGGCTCTGTTTTTGCAAGCAGGAAGCAGTCACTTGGGCTGTATAAGTGTGGGTACTGAAAGTGAAATGAAAAGCAACAACTGGTAATGACACTAGTTCAGACTGAACCAGAAAATGGCATCAAATGAGGCCTTGTTGACTTTGCTGTTTGAATTAGCCTTTCCTTTTTACTGTTTGGTCCTTGCCATGAGCTTTAGGGGAGCTGGTGCAGACCTGTTGATCTTTGTGTGACCATACAAGGGGCCCCTGTGGAGTAGGATTTTGTATCTCATAATGATTTCATGTTTTTTCTGTAGAGTTCAGAAATCCTGAGTATTCAGTGAAGCTAATTGCAACCTGCACCTTTCCCCAAACCCACAGGCGCACCTGTAGCAGACTGAGGGAGAGATTTAGTTCCACATGCTAGCAAGGATTTAATCTCATGACATGTTGGATGTCTATATCTCATCTCAAAGTCAATCAAATTTGAAGGCACTCAGGCTTGCCCAAGATCAAATTAATAGCGATCATAATGTTTTCTAGAAAGGGAAAAGAAACTCCATGTCAGCCTTAATGCTGCTTGTTTCTAGGTTAGTAATTCTTTCAAAAGAACACTGGTGATGTTTTTTATAATATTTAATTTATGCTTCTTTCTAATATCTAGTCTGTATGGACTGTCTCTGGCCTTCTTAGCAATCCATTTGTAAATACTCCTACTATCAGTATGGAATTTTGAAGTGGGACCACGAAAAGTCTTTCCACATTAAACTGAAAGCTAGGAATTAAATCAGGCCCATTCAAACTATCGATGTCATTCTCAAGGCTACCCCTGTAGTTAAGATGATTCACTTATTAAATCAGCTGTAGTGTTTTTGCCCATAAAATATCAGGTAAAATTATATCATACTGATTAATTGTTATTTTTTCCTCTCAATTCACAGCACTGTAAAGCCAGGCTGCTTTTAGAACTCCAATATTTTATTCATAAATGCCGTTTTAAAACAATAATAAATTTTAGATGCTGCTAAAGCAAAAGTCATTCAGGATAGAAGCAGCTATAACTACTTCCTTTCAACAAAAAGAATAAATAGGGATTATAGTATTATTTATTTTAATATACTTGGAATGATCTTTCCTCACATACATGCTTTCCCCACTGATTACCTTTATTTTAAGTTAAAGAAAAACAAGAAGAAAAAATAAAAGTCAAGTGTCCGTCAGGCAGCTTTGCTTTGCATAGACTTCAGAATACAGAGAATGAAATAGAAACCATCTCTGCAGGAAAAGAGCTTTATAATTTAAGAGTGAAGTACACAAAAATCATCTGCTCTGTGTTTATTGCCTCATATGCCATACAAAGAATATTGCCACTCAAACTTTTTAAATAGCTCTTCAAAATGGGATTGTTCTGTATGGCTTGCAGCTGTTTGCAGTTTTATAAGACTGGAGGAAATGTACAAATTATGGACAGATTTGCACCCATTCAGCTTTGTATGTCAAAGATATTTTAGAGATCAAGCCAATGTAAAAAAATAAAAAATCAGCATGGAAGAATAAACTTTGATAGACTTGACTTTGCCTCACAGAAATGGTACAGCAAGACAGCTAGTTTTCCTTTTCATCACCATTAATTTATTTGAATGTAAGTTCTGAAAACTCAGTGGTTTTTGATAAGAATTTAAACACTGAACCTGGATATTAACGTAAGGTGGCCTTTTATCAATGATTATATAGCAAAGGCAGAAGTCAATTCTCTAAAACTCGGTGCAGGTCCTGGAAGAGGTACTTAAATGATTTCAGCCAGCAGAAGTAGTGTATTTTGGTTAGCACAGTGCCTTTCTGCAGTTTTTCTACTATCTCTATTACTAGTATGCACTGACTTTCAAATCTCATGCTGCATTGTCTGAGATCCAAAGCAAAACTCCAACCCCAATTTATTTAGAATATGTGATATAGTGTCAAGGTGAAACACATCTAAAATATTTCATTTTGTAATAACTTAATGATTTCATGTCTTGAACTTTATAACTGTAATTGTGTATCCTCCTAGTTTCCAAATAGCCCTCACGTATAACTAACTAGCTATTTCATGTTTACCCTTCACAGCTAACAAGCAGAAGTCTGTTTGCATCTTGATTCTACCCCTTGCTCCATAAAATTAACATTTGCACAGAAAACCTTCTCTACAATTTACTGTATGTTTTACGCACACCATAATCCTTTCCCCTCCCTGTACACTCATTAATGCTCTCGGCACACTACAACAGTTCTTTGATCATTCAAGACTGAAAAGTCTGTGCAAATCAAAATTATGTTCTTTCATGCTGGACTTCTAAGGTAGGATATGTTTCATCTAATTTATTTGCCCAGGATTTATATATTAGTATAAATCAGCCATTCACCTAAACTTCCTTTGCAGTTAGTGAAGAGAGACAGTCATCTTCAAGTGCATATTTATTTTAAATATCTAAAATACATATCTTATTAATCATTCCATGGAGATATTTGAAAGGAGAAAGCCTAGGTGACAAGACTTAGATGTTAAACTATAGGCCCAGCTAGACTTAGGTGATTTAAAACAACTTTACCAAAAATCCAATTGGTTCCTATCTGCTCATTCCTGTTGGGAGGCCACTGTTCCCTCTACATCACCAAATTACTTCCCACTTTGTACTTTTTCTTTTGTCCCAAGCCAAATCAGTGGGTGTAAACATATTTCCAGACAGTCTGTTGCAGGATATTGAGATAAGACGCAGTCAAATTCACATCAGATAATATAACTGGGGATGTGCTAGAATAGTTAATTTCTTACTGTGGAATAACTTGAGAAAGTAGTAATGGCTTTAGAAAAAGGGATCTCTACAGGGTTGCTTAGATCTACCCAGCTGTTTCACATTGCTTATGAACTAGAATTTTTTTTCAGGTCTTTGATTTCAGAAATAGTTGATGCCTAAATACCCCTATAAATTTTGTGTGCAGAACAAATATGTGGAATATCATAACAGGCACTGGCCCTCTATTATTTGTTCCTTGAAAATAAATGGAAATACGTTAATAAAAATGCAAGAGTCTGGACAGCACAATACAAGCCAGTAAAAGTATTCCTTCCCCTCCCCCCCCAACCAAAGTATTTCTTTCATTTACTTATCTTTTTTTTTAGCTGAATCCATAAGTTGACCATAGCAAATTTTGTAGACTGTGAATTTTAGTTTCTAATAAAGGTCTTATTTTCTTTACACTTCCCTGACAGATGCTTCTTTTTGAACCTCTCAGGCTTTCAATAATTTTCACTCCCATCTTTTAAGCAATAAACCCCAATTTCCCAGTGCTGCTTCCTTCTGCTTATAGTTCTAGAACAGCAGTGAATTCTGTCCCATTTCCCGCTTTGCTGCTATGGGACTGAAATTGTTGTGTGATGGGTGACAATTTTATTTCACTCCTCCCACCACGCAAAGTTACTAAATTCATGTCGCCATCTTCTCAAGCAGGGCCAGAATATTGGTCACCTCATAAAACAGATCCTTTGATGAATGTATGTGATGTGCAGCAATCCAGTCCAACTCACCATATTATCAACCAAAAAACTTTAAGAAAGAAATCAGAAAGATCAGAATGCAAAAGTTCTTTGTAAATGGAAGAAATAATCTAAAATTGAAAAGGCAAAATGCACTAAATACAAGTTCAACATTCAGGAAGGCAAAATCAAAGATGTAAGTTACAAATTAGTAATAACTGAGTTGTCAGAGAAACTGCAGTGAAGGCTGTGAGAGCTGTAGCAGATCACAAATGAAACATGAATCCCTGCTGGGATATTATAATGAAAGAAAAAGTATCTCTCATTCTGTGATCTATTAGCAAGAATGGTGTATAAAGGAACAAATTACTTCCTCTGTTAAGGGCTGGTGAGAAACTGGAAGTTGGGTAAAAAATTTAAATAAGAATCTATAAAAACCTAGAGAAAGACCACTGAAATGAAAGAAAAAGCACTTGGGAAGCAGTTGGGTTTATTTGATCTAGAAAACAGAACAGATGGGAAGATGGCAGCAGGCTGTGGCTACTAAAATGTAAGTATAAGGATATTCTCCATAGTTATCAGAGATAAGAGTAAAGTTACTTTGCAGCAAGGAAGATTCAAGGCAACTACTCAGAGGAAAAACACTTCTATTCCCTCCTTTGGAGTGTATGGCATTCCACTGGCCAGAGATATTGTAGTTAAAATCAGTTTACCTCCAGATACCATACTCACACCTTAAGTTCTCTCCATGACAAAAATGCTTTTGATTCTACAATATAATCTTTAAAACCAGTCAGCCTTTAAGAATAGCACGTGTTTTTTTCATTTACAGTGAAAGTATTTTAAAATAGATGAATATAAATTGTCCTAACTTGAGGGACAATGCAAGTACAAATAGAAATATATGGAAGCTTATTTATTCTATTCATAATTTACTGTGGAATCTTGCCAAGGTGAATTACTTCCTTCAAAAATATTTAGTTGAAGGATGAAACAGATGGGCAGGGATTTTTTCTTGCTATGTGTCTATTAAATTATAATTTATGCCTCCAGACTATGAGCTTTATCCAGCTGGGAACCCATACATATGCAGATTCAGTTCTACTAATAGATTATATGCTTAGTAGGTAAATCGGTGGGTATCAATTGGAAATCAACACAAAAGAACTTAGAAAACAGACTAAAACAAAGAGAAATACTGATGTAATTTTAGAACAAATTTTGGTGAAATTACCTTTATGTAATTTTGGAACCAAAATAGATTTTTCTCCAGCAGACTCTTTTTTGAGCCTCATGGATTTAGTGTTGTTGCAGAATAATCTAGTGTGTTAACTGTATACTATACCAATGATGTTTCTCAGTGAGCAAACCAGGCATTCACCTAAAAAGGCTGCTGGGTCACGATATTTTGATGAAGAATGCTGTTTGTAGATATTACCAGTGAGTTCAGAGGTAAACCACACCTGGAAACCAAACATGGCAAAATACAGAAGAGGGATAGAGTATTTTCTGTGATGAATTCAAGAGAAATTAAAAAGTAAGCAAGATTTAGTACAGTAATCAGTCTTGCCTGCAGTTACATGAGGGTTTAATATTGTGCAGAGGTATAATCCTGCTGCAGTCAATCAGGTCCATTCAGGAAAAAAGGTTAAGTGAACTTACCTTATGGTCAGTATCACCTCAGTTTATGAGTAGTGTGGGAACAATTGAGTGTTGTCATCTCAAGAATGAAATAGAAGAGTCTTGTCAGCTTATTGAGGTTTCTGCCAGAAACAGGAGGAAGAAAGATGGGATCTGAGGCAGAAACAAAAAGACTAAATGAAATTTCAAAATATACACCTTTCATTCACATTGAGAAAGATATCTGATGGTATCATCTTGCTGCCATGAGGTTGATTCAGAATAGCTTGGGATACTGGACATAAATTCAGCTCAGCAGGACCTGATATTTTTTATAAGAGCTGTTCATCTAGCTAGCTCTAAACATCTCTCCTGTTTATGTGTATGCTGTGTTGTTATGCAAATTGCTTTTACTGAGTTTTGATGATGAAGTCATAACCCATTACTTTAGAGAAATATGCTGTGCCAGTCAAGAGTTTTTGATGGGGGATCTTATTTTCTTGTATTGTAGTGCAAATTAAAATACAAGAAAATAGTAGTGGGGTTGTAAATATGCCAGCAGTGCTTTTTCTTGTCTGAGTGACTTTTAAATCTTAAATTTTAGTTCTACTAGGTTTCATGTTCTTTACTCAAAACCTCAGAAAAACTCAAACCAAAACCCTGTATGTCAAATTATTCTATTTTTGGATTTTTAACTGAACAGTATGATATTTTTGAAGCATGTTGACCTAAATAATGAATTATTTTCCTAACTTCCTTTTGAAAAGTCAAATGCAATATGTGTGACATAGGTGAATTTGGAAGGACTCTGAACTACTATTTAGTTATGTTTGCAAACATGCAAACATTCATTTGATTCATTAAAATTGTTCCATGGAGGGCCTCTGACCCTACCATGGTGAATTTCTCTTAGGTTTCTACTAATATATTCAAATACATATACAAATATTCGGTCCCAATTGGGTAAAAAATTTGTTCCCAAATTCAAGAAATTTCAGCAGATGCTTATCAGAAAAGCAGAATTTCTTCTACTTTCTTTGATATTTCTCTTGACTACTAGTTCCTGTTCTGTGCAGCTTGTATTTTGAAACATGAACAGAATCTTGCCTACTATTTAAATTATATGGAAGCTATCCTTTTTGCCTGAATAAATATTTTGTGCTGTGTTATAATGAATGGACTATTTAATCAAGAACTATCAATTCTCCAAATACCTGAAAAAGATTGAGTTCACTCCTACACAGTTGAACTCTGCAGGAGGGCTTTCACAGTAATTAAGGGGAGGGAGGTCATCAAACAGCATAAAATTTAGACATAGATTGTGTTCACTTTCTATGTCATACCAGTTGTAAAAAAAATTTGCTTTCATTAAGGAGGAATTGCCACTTAAAATGGGTAAATTCATGTTAAATACATGTGAATAAATTGTTAGAACTCTGCCAAACTGATCATGTATTGAACTGTAATGGAAAAAGATGTTTCCAAAATGAGTTTATGGCTCTTTTAGCATAATGTGATTACTATTCCCAGAGAATATGACAATGCCTTTTGCAGGTGGTGGGGTGTGATACTGTTTTAGTTCATGAGAAAGACTGTTCATTAATTTAAATAGATACATAGTATTAAATGCTGAAATATATGCTTTAAATTTAGCTGCATTTTACTAATGAAATATGTCCATAACCATTCTCTGGGACTAGCCACAGTAACCACACATGTGTCCACACTAGTCAGCTCTATCCTCCAGAACAGAACAGTCGCCTATTAAGTGCCTCTTGGCATGAGATGACTCCTGAAATGTGCTAGGGATGTGCTGGGAGTGCAGGAAATGGTCTGAGGCATAAGTGGGAGCAGGTTGCACTCTAATAATGAAGTTATGTAGATCCCTCTAACAATGCAATATAATACATCAGATTACAAAGCCTGGGACGTGATGGAAAAAGTGACTTATATATCTGATTCCCACTACCTGTATTTATATTTGAATATTTCGCCCACGGTTTCACCAAAGGTGAATCTAAGAGATTTGTGCATTCCTCAGTCACTTTAAGGGCAGGCTGGGAAAGAATTTCTGTGGCGTCAAAAGTTGTGGGAGTCCATAGAGCAGGTACAGCCAAGTAAGCTTTCAATCAACTCACTCAAGAGACTTTGTGATAAATGATGCTGTTACACACAGTCTGCCACCTGCTGCCAGGTCTGAGGCCGACCAAAAGAGGTGCATGCTGCTGGGATTGCTTGAAGAGTGCACACAGACTGCTAAGTATCCTAGAAAGGGATTTTAGAAGTTGGCCAGTGAACATGGTGCTGACATTGGTCTCCAGAATGAAAAGTTCTGGCTACCTGTGGGGCAGTTTTGAGATGCTGCCATAGAAAGCTCACCATGGCACTTTTGTGTGAGGATATAAGAAGGATCAAACTGGGCTAGACTAGGAGTCTCTCCAGCCTGGTGGGTTTGTCTCCAAGAACAGACACAAGCAGATGTCCAAATGTGCAATATCCTAGGCTGCTGAAGAATAATTTTTTAATGGCTGTTTGGCTGAATGCTTATTTGTGAGCAGCTTGTGTTTGAGTGAACAGTTGGGGAATGGTAGTCCTTTAACAAAAACTCTTAGCTGTCATTCTCATGTTTAAAACATTTTATCTGGACATTTGAGAAACAGAGTTTTTGTATGTAAGACAAGAAAAATATTGTGTGAAAAGAGCTTCATGTGAGTGACAAAATCAAGACAGTCTGAGGAAGAAGTGAAAAGTTTGAAATTGGGTTAAAGGTGAAGCAGCAGTTGTTTCAGCGCAGAGCCTGGCTTCGTCTTTCATGTTACATGGAAGTTGAAAGGCTGAACCTGCATATCTCTAAGTGTGTAAAAATGACACATATTTATACTGCTCTATGGTAGAAGGAAATATGTATAATAATTAGACATATTAGATATTCCCAAAGGATACAAGGCTTAAGTGATTACTTTCTCTCCTTCTCTGGTTGTCTCTATGTGTGTTTCCCTTTCTGCCACCCTCTTTCACACTTCCTAGCTTATCAGTATATGAGCCAATTTCACAGTGTTAGTAGATGCAAAGATATTGTGTTCACATTGTGTTCATCAAAATGGACAATGGAATAGTTCAAGCAGACCTCTGAAGTCTCCCTTCTGAAAGAGAACCTGATTTATGAATGCAACCCTCCAGAGACATGAGGGAATCCACAGGAGGGAACTATTGTGAGTGTCCTAATTGTGAGAAAAGCTTTAATCAGACATCATGCCTAATTATAAGCTAGAGAATCCAGCTACAAGACCTGAATTCATAAACTAGGCTTCATTGCTTCCTCTGCTAGAGGATCTTAAAAGGAATATATGTCTGTTAAGAGGATAGGGCTGCTGAAAGACTACTGTGGAGGGACATTGTTATGTTTGATAAATACAGTGAGAAAGAGCACCATCTTGTCTGGGTTGAAAAAATAGTGGTGGAGTGGGATGTTTTTGAGAAAATTTTAAAAACCAGAATGAATTGTGAATCAAAACCCACAGAAGCAATTAGCTTCTGAGTAGATAACAAAGCTTATTAAGCATGTATTCTTCTGTCCATGGGGTGTAGTATCACACAATAGAGATATTACTGCTAGCAATAGAACAATGGAATCAACAATGCCTTGAAATTAATGTTTCTCGACTTCACAAGCAATTTCAATTATACTATGCTAATATGTTAAATTGAGAAAACAAAAGCTATATAAGACTTCTAGATAACATTAGGGTGCTGAGCTGGTAAATGAATGAAGGGAATTCTCCTGTAGTGGGAATAGGTGACTGAGAAACACTTAAAGGGAGGTAACTGGGAAATGCCCTCAAACTAAGCAATCAGCTATTGGGAGAACAATAAGAAGCCACTGTAAGACCCAAGACATCACCAATAAAGGTCTCCTTGTGGAAGAAGATGGAAAAAGTATCAACAATTTTTGAAATTTTGAAGCTGGTATGACCAAGCATCTCAAGTACTGTGTAGATGTCTAGTCACTCAGGTTCAGGAAGGATAAATTCCTCTAGGCAGCTAAGAATATCAGGGCATGGCAAACCTGTAATGTGGAAAGCAAATGGAAGAACAAACTAAAAATGGAGACGGGATGCAACACTATGGAATCACATGATGAGCATAAACTTAAGGGAGGAGAAGAGTATCTTCCCTCCTAAGATAAAGAGCAGTGCTCCCACAAGATGAGATGGACTTCCATGAGAAAGAATGTTCTGACTTAAGAAATACTGATACTTCAGTGCAACAAAACACCTTCAAAAGTATTTTAAGCTTAAGTATGAATGATACACTCAGATTTGATGACAATTACTAGATCTGGGTGTCCTGGCCTAGAATGTGTCCTTTCCAGTCAAGTCTTAAATTTTCCATATCATGTTGCCAGCAATTGTATAAAAAAGATAGAAGACTACTGGAAAAGCAGTTGGTAGGAAGAAGACAGCTCTCTCTTCAGAAAGGATTTCCCAAAAACCTTAAATGTTTTGTTGATGACAAGTTTTAGTTGTCTTAAAATGATTGTGTTGAGAGTATAAGAGAAGAATCTTTGAGACATCTTTATTAATGTTGTGGCGAATTCTAGAAGTACACTTTAATATCCACCCCAGGGGGGTGCTCCCAGGTGACTTAGTCACACTTTTCATTAAGGATTAAGAAATTTAGAAAAGTGCCTAAGGCCTGTTTTCTGAATAATTTTCATGGAGGATTCTAGAGATTTTCTGAGTTGAAAGGTTTAGCAGATCCCTTGCAGAAGTGCAATGGCTCGAAGTGAGCTTGCTCAGCTGCTGGGCAAGTGCAGACAAGGGTTTGCATTGTTGTACAGCAATGCCGTGCAACAGCTGAGCTCATTCACTGCTCATGGCTGTAGTGGGCTGTGCAGACAGCCCAGATAGCTCAAGCGTTGTGTCATTCATCAACCCTGCCTCAGTTCTTTAATGCAAAGATGAAAACATTATATTTATACAATAAATTTTATATAAAAATAAAACATATTTATAAAATTAAATATTTATGCAAGGCACCTGTTTTTCTGGAAAGTAGAGGCCATAATTCTGCAAACACTTGTGCAGATGCCTTACATAAGTGTGGAAGTGTGGAAAGACTCTCAAAACCATTTAAGCCTACAATTTGCAACATCAAAGGAAAACATTTTTATAGATGCTGAAGGGTCAGATCTATTTCACCAACTCTTTGATCTTGGTTGAATGGGACTGGTGGCAGTGAGAAATATTATCATTATGGTGCACATTCCTGCATATTTTTTCTGATAAGATAGAGCTCCTAAACTCTATTTTCATTTACAAATACATATTTGAGCCTTACAAAAAAGGTAAATGAGCTCTGCCTTGCTATACAATATGTTTATCTGTAAATGCATTCGTCTGGAACACAAAGTAAAATTTAATGCATCAGAGACATGTAAAATCACTACAAAGATTAAGGTTTTGATTCTGTCATTTTTGTAAGAGGTTTTGAGTGATCATATTAAGTGTCATTGCTTAGAGAGCTTTTTAATATCAAACAAATGGAAGAAAGAAGAATTTTTCAGACATCTGACATGACAGACCTGAAAAATAATGGAAACAAATAAAACTGTACTTTCAAACATATTCTCTTTTTGACCCAGCTCTCATATGGTTAATAGGTGGCCTACAGGATTAATCCTGCATGCCAGGCAGTGCTATCCAGCTCTCAGGAATGCCTGTAGATGCATCTGTACTTTATTATTTCTGGGAAGCTGGTCCAGGATGCTGGAGAGTTCAGTGGATTCAGATGGTACCCTGCACTTCAGAAGCCAGAAGTGCCAGACAGATCCGAGATGCAGGCTCAAGTGCTGTGCTGAGACAGAGCTGATAAACCTGCTGGACACAAGCTGAGCCTGTGCAGGCAGACATCACTGTAGTAAATCTCATGGCTTGTCTAGATGTGTTTGGGTTGTTTTATCTCCTATTAATCAGGGAATATTGGATAACTGCCTAAATGATTATCTTGTGCTATTGGTCTGTCCCCTCAGCATGGCTTGCTGTCTTTGAGCTCAAGACTGGGGGTAGCACAGTACAACCACATGACATCTTGGAGCTACATTTGAATAAAAGGTTTCAAGGGTAAAACTACCACTCTGGATGTAATTGTTACATCCAGTTGATTGCAGTGCAATATATTTGTTTGACAAGCAGAACTGATTGAAAATCACCTGATTCCCCATGTACTGTGTTACATTTCATTTCAGTGCATTAAACTTAATGTGAATTACATTTAATTTAGTGACAAGGAAGGGGCAGTGGCACGAGGGTGTAGGGCTCACTACTTCAAGGATACAGAGCCATGTATTTCTAGCTGGAAATACATTTTTTTCTTTTAATGTCAAAATGTAGACTGAGAATGTAAAGATATACAGTTGGTGTAGGACAGGGCATGATATGGCTGAGGAAACCACATGGATGTAAGGTGGAAAAAATGTCAAAAAATGTCAGAAACTATAGAAACAGGACTGGGCAGCTTAAAAAGCACAGTGAAGTTCATAACGTGACAGTGTGTGTGTCTGAAAGCTGGAAATCAGCCATTAATGATTGCTCCTATTGTAGGAATAACATAATTGTGGTATGGCAACAAGTTTGTGATTATATAGAAATTATTTTCAAAGCTTTGCAACTCTACCATATTGATTAACCATATCCCACTGAGTATGTGTTGTTCACACATGAGAGAATTCAGATGACAGAAGCCAATAGAAGAATGAAAATGCAGTTGATATTTTCCTCATTCAAGAATCTTGTAATAGAAAAATAGACTCTTTTAGGAAAAAGAACCATTTCAGAAAAAAGTGTTAAAATCTGTATGCAATTTCTCAAATTAATATTACATAGCAATTACTGAAGTTTTTGATTAAAGGCAAGAATTTTGAGTGTGATTTTTGATCTTTCATAAAAGCATTAATTAGAACATCCCGAACAACTAATTTTGACTGAAAGAATTAAACCTGATAGTTTTTCATATTTCAACACAAACAGTTTTCTTTTCTTTCATTTTTCTGATTAATTGTACATCAAAATCAATTGTAAAAACAGTTGATATTGAACTGCAAGTCACTGAGTTATTTTTTAATGTGATCTTAGACAGGATTAGAGATGAAAACACTCTGAGTAAGTGAGTTGAGTTACTCTCAGACTCCATTTACATTTTCAAACTTGTGAGTACTTTACATATACTGGAAACTTAGGAATTCAATGCTCCTCTGTACATCTAGCTGTAGAAACCTGTTATGAAGTGTCTTAAGCTACCACAATGTCTTTGGTCTAAAGACTTGTTATTCTATCCAGGGGCTTTATCAGAACTAAAATATATGTTGAGATGATGTATTTCTTGAAAGGAGGCTTCTGTTTTTGTCTATGTGAGAATTGACATGGAGTATTTTGCATTTTGAGTGGTGCTAGCCTATTCTCAGGCTCAATGGCAGTACACTTGTTTCAATGAAGTGTTTTGTGCTGAAGTATCAGCCTGTGATGAGCGTATGAAGGGCTTATTGCTTGTTTCACTGCATGAGGAAGTTGTGCCAACAGCAGCCTTATCACCCAGAGATGTAGTTTCAACATCTGTAATAGCACCCTACTGCTGGCTGCATTAGAAACCTGTACACCTTCTATGCCTGACCCTTTTTTCTTTCAGGTTTCACTTCAGTGCTGTGCTTTCAGGAGCATATCATTAAACTGACTGCTTCTGACATTCAGGGTAGAGACCTGGCTTCCCAAACACACAAGGCTTTGTTAGCACATCCAGGGGAAGTTTGTGAGAGGGAGTAGAAATGAATAATTTAAGAACAAAATTCTGTTTTAAAGACAGAAAATTTAATCTTCTGCCCTAGATTGAGTTTTTGAAGTGGAATTTGAATGTAAGAATGAGAAAGGGGTATGTGTATGTGTGTGTGAAATGTGGCAGGACTCCCTTCACATGTGCTATTGAAAAGTCAGTCTGTCTCTGTACTTGTCAAGGATGAGTTCAAGATGATGATAAGTTTGCTTTAAGTAAATGGCAAGAATTAAATAAAACCTGAAAGAATGTATCCAAATTAACAAAGGTTTGTTATCTCAGGAGGAAAGTAAAATTTCCTGTCTAATAGAAAGGATTTTTGAAAACTCCTAGCCCAGTCTTCAAGCTACACAGTAGTCAGAAGTAGTATTATGTCTTGAATAAACTGCAATTGTTGTGACAAAATGATCTTTTCTACTGAAAATACTGCATTATTTATTACATTTATTTCAGTGGCAGCTATTTCCATTGTTTGCATATATATTTAGAAATAAAGCTGACACCATTGTGCTAATCATTGGTTATTTTAAATGCAGTTCAGCTCTGCAAATGTAGGTTATTTGTACCATAGATAACGCAATGAAATATGACCATATAAATTACTATTCCACTCCTCTGAAAATTTTTAAGATCGTCGTTAAAAACAGGACAAAATAACCTCCACTGTAGTATCATATTGATTCAGCTGTGCTGCTTGCTGTACATAGCAAACCCATATGAGCTGTGCTGCTTGCTGTACATAGCAAACCCATATGACAGTCCATATGAATTCAGTCTGATCCTGTGCACTTACAGGAATTTAATGTGCAACAGCTTTAAAAGAACCAAAATTCTATTTGTGAGATCTCTGCCAGAAGTAGTGGTTTTGAGTAGCAACAATCTTCAGATCAAGATCTTGATAAGAAATATCACAAGAAGAAAAAGGGTGACATCAAACCTATAAAATAATGATCAAAGACTATAGTACGCTTGGAATGTTTTCTTTTTATTTTAAATATACCTATTACAATATTTTGTTAGGCTTATATAGAGCACTATTATTTACATGATTCAGTGTTTATCCTTTAGGGAGAATTCCAGTGCTCAATAAATAAGAGTCAATGAGCTGCTCATTAACCATCTTGGAATCAGTGTTCTGAAATATTAATTTCATGTGAATGGTGAAAGTCTTTGAAATAATTATGGTTACCTGTAGTTTCATTCAGTAGGTATCTTCAGACTGCAGTTAAATTTTGTTGAAAACTCTGAACATAGCTATAGGTAATCAGAAGAAAGTTCAACAACAACATCATATTAAAAAAAATACCACAAAACATCAGTGGTTGACCTCTACATTTTTCAGATGCATCTCAGGGTGATGGTAGTGTTCAAAGAGAGCAAAAAAAAACCCCAGTTTTTGGTAGACTCCCTGATAGAAAATGTTTAGATCATGGGGCAAAATATACAATCACTACTAAATAAAAAATACAGCTTTTTACAAGATCTTTCAACATGGCATCTTAAAATGTGCCTGCAGGTAAGGATGCTTTCATTATTTTTATTAAAACTTAATTTCCCTTGGTTACTCTTTCTTACACAGGAACGTATGCATTATATATATACTATATAAAACACATAAAAGTTGTCAGCACAAGGAATATCACTAGCTGAGAACATGAAGAAAGGGTTCCTATCAGGTTTCACTCAGTGTTATGTGTGTAAGTTCAAAGGTATAAGAAAGGGACTTTGGTCCTGATCTTGCACTAAGACAATAAATATAGTCCCATATTCTATGTACAGAACTTACCACCCCTACTGCCATCATCCCAGTCCTGCCTTGACAACCACCCCATTTTCATGTGACCCATCACAGAAACTGAGTTTGAATCAGGACAAACAGCCTAGTTTTTCTCCTAATTCTCATTAACGTACCTCAGAGGTCAAATCCATGGCACATTATTTAAATGACTGAATATCTATGATGTTCAGCTATGGCACATGGTTTTGTTTCCTCAAGATACACAAAGACAGAAGGGAAATGCAGCTCGTAAGTACCAGGCATTTATCCTAGAAAATGTAACATTATCATCATTATTGTACTAGAAACTTATGTTTATTGACAGTGTGCCTATTTTTCAACAAAACATCATTGATTTTTTGTGTTACAGTTTGGCAAAGAATAGTTTCTGAATTATCTCTGTTACAGTTTTGAATCTCTGGCACATTTAAGACACTCACCCACCTATTCAAATAATATTTTAAAGAAAAATTAATGTTTGATATAAAATAACAGTTGTGTTGCAAATGTGGAAAAATAGTCTACAAAAAATAAGTATAAAAGTGATCTCAGATTTATGAATATGTTTTGTATAAACAAGTCCAGGTGACTACTCTGTGTTAGAAATGGCCATTTATAGGCTGTGTCACATCAGAACATCACATTTTTCACAGTTTACAATAACAGTTAGATTCACAATGTAATGACACCTTATATCAGAAAAATAGTATTTTACAAACTATACATTTGGCATCTATTTTTAGATTTTTTTTTTCTGTTTCTTTTTCAGTTTCTTTTTTCTTTTTCCTTTTTTTTTTTTAAATTTTCTTACAAAATAGTGCAAAATTACAGTGCGTTAATAGAAGATTTTGCAAATCCTAATAAAAAGTCAGTATACTTAACTGCTTTGTTCATTCACTGGAAACAGTTTGGCACATTAAGATTTTGTATAGATGGAAAAGCTTCTCACTTGCTTCTCTTCAGTGTATCCATTGATTCTTTAAAACATTACATTGCACCAAGGGAGTTAACTTCCCAAACTTTTTAATCTCAGCTCTTATAATATGTGTATTACAAAGTGGCAAACAAAATGTAGATTTTCTAGTTAATTTATTTGCCAAACAACATGTATTGGGCTGGTTTCTCTTATCATGGTATAAAGAAAAGATTGATGGGAATCTTTTTCTTCTGGTGACTGCTAAAGTGCTTATTTAAAGTTTCAAGTTCTACAGGAAATTTATCCCATATATATGTATATATATATATATATATATATATACACATAGGTTATATATAGATGTTGGTTTACCATGTAGTAAATGATATCTTTCAAATTTTGCTATCAAATGTTACTGTATCTGGATCCAAACAGGCTACATCAAGCCAGGAGTATAAAGTTTCACCAAAACAAAGAGTTTCATTCTTTTCTTCTGGACTAATTAATGATAAAGAATAACAAACAGTTGCTTTTGCTGCCAATTTGCAATGATTAAATGATTTTCCTGCTAATTATTTACTTAGGAATGTTAATGAGGAGCTCTCCCAAGTATCAATGCTTCATTTGTACAGACTGGCACCACACCTCAAAAAAACAAGCTGATACTCCTATTACTTGTAACATCAAAGTCTTCTGCAGTATCATAAACAGGCAGGGTGTAGGCTACAGGAGTCAGAGTGTCGTAAGCCACCCTGTGAGTGTGCCATGAAATGCAGAGGGTGTCAGATGAGTCTCAGCTCAGTTCCTTGCCTTCCTTGGCTGAAAGCAGCAATGAAAAACCTGGGACCACTGAATCATCTACAGGAGGTTGCCAAGCAGTGCTCTGTACCAAGCTACTCGTAATTCAGGCTGTTAACGTGGGGGTGAAAGGCTCTGCCACATGAGTGAATCTCTGAACTATTCACTGCACAGAGACTGTTGTTTTCAGTTAATTGTGTAGAGAATATGGTGACACAAAAGATTGCCAATTAATTACCTTTGCAATAGAGTAATGAAATGACTTACTCCAGTAGGAAAACTGCAGGATGGTATCTCTATGCCAAGTTATTTCTCATGAATTGATGCTTTTATCATCTGCATCACTCCGTAGCAATAGTGCCATGAATTAAAATTACCACTGCATGGTTTATTTAATGAATTTATTGGTATTTCTATACCTTTTATGAGCATATCTGACCAGTATGCTTTTTGCATTGATTCTCTAAATGTAGAATTGGCCACAGCACTATAACTAGATAATCAAATATTGGAAGGGAAATATCCATGAAGATGGGACTTTCTTACCCAAACCATTTCAGCCTTGGCTCAATTCTTTGTTACTACTATAAGAATCTCCCAAATTATCTGCTAACTCTGGTGGAAGATTTGCCCAAGCAAGGAGCAAAAGATAAAGCTGAAAAAACTATCTTGTATGAATCATATTGATTGATTTTTAACATTTTGAAATCCCTTCTATTGAAAACAACAACTAAAAAATCCAAAACAGAACTGTAAGCTAAAATCAATGAAAAAGCCCCCCTTTGTATACCTACCAGCTGGTAGGTATACAGATACTTCCCCCAGACTTTCTTCTCAATAACCTACTAGTTTTGACCATGGAAACACTTGAGTATTTGTTTAACTTTCACTGCTAGGTTTAAATAGGTCAGAAGCCTCCTTGTCAGCCTACACAGAGACACCTCTTGTTCCCACTTTGCACACACAGTGATTACTCACAGTCTCATCTAGACTGAGCCAAATACATTCCTCAAAGAGGAAAATCAGGTATGGCTGAGAACGACTCTCTCTAGGACACACTGAGTCCAGATTTTAGGACATGACCAGGTTTCATGCTTTCATCCTCAGAGAGTCCTCGAAATACCATCTCAGCATCCTCAGCCTCTCTGGCTTATGTCAGATGGAAGTACAGTGACCCTGCATAGCACGGGCAGGTTGTGAGCTGAGGTGCTGTGCTGGATGGCAGGAGGTGGTGCTGGCACATATAGGATGCTGAAGCAGAAGTTAGACCAAGATTTGTTGGTTAGACACCAAATCAGGATGAATCCAAAGTTCTCAGTGTGGACTAGCCAGTCTACTCACTGGGCATATGATGCAAAAGAGGCCACAAAAATTGGTCTCTGATATCTACAGATTGCACTCTTTGGCACAATTCCTAAAGGTAATGAAAACATATTGTCTGAAGCCCCAGTGCATTAAAGCATTTAAGATGCTCTTAGAATTAAGGACATGCTTAAGTTTCATGGTCATCTGCATACTCTTAAGATCTTTTTGAATTGTGTCCAGAAAGTGTTGCCACATGAGGACTTATAAATAAAAAAAGAAGACGAGAATAAAGACTGTTGAATTTAGATAATAAATATGATTATTTTACTGACAGACTTCGCTTTTTCCCTGAATATTATTTCCTATCTAATAAAAAAGTAATACACGGCCAACGGAGTCCCACTCTCGAATAATCAGGAACAGTTATTAGTTGTTTAACTGAAGCTTGTTTGTGGGGTTTTTGGGTTTTTTTTGGAGCCTATTTTGAGAAAAAAATATGAGTATCTAGAAAGAACAAGTAGTTGTTTATTGTGCTTAATGGTGTCAAATTCCCACATCTTATTCAGCCTGCATGAACTCTACTGATCCCCACAGCCATGCTCTCTCAGTCCAACTTTCATTTTATTTGATCTGTTTCCTAAAAGATAAATACATTGCTGGATGCCTCGCACTTTCTATGGGCCTCACTCAGGCTGCTTGCTCACTGTGAGTATAGATGTATGACGAGAGGCATTCAAAGAAACTGGCAACAGGATTCACTGTTTATCTCATTGGAGAAGGACATCTCATTTTTTCTCACTAAGAAAGAGCTGCTGTGGACATTGATTGTCTATGAAATGAAAGGAAAACTGCTTTAGAAGGATCTGCAGCCAGTTTTGTGTGATACCTGCTCCTATTCAGTGGGGTAGCAATGCATGTACAGTTAGTATTTTGTCTGGTTTGCCTTTCCACACTGAGAAAGGCAGTAATGTTGATAGCTCAATCCATGACAGAGACCCTAAAAACATCCAAAGTAAGCCATTGTAAAAGAAAGAATGGTGATTACTCTCTGTCTTCAACGACTGCTTAGTTCACTTGTGACAAGTACAACTCAAGATTATTGTGGATTGGCAAATAAACTGAATGTCTGAAACAAAATTGTTGAGAAAATAGTTAAAACTGATGTATTTCCCACCTTCTGGTTATCTTTTCTGGTAAAATTATCTTCTTTTGCCAATGGTACCAAAACATAATACCTATTTTATTTAATCCCATGTAATTTACCCTTCCACAGTTGGTTGATTTTGCTCACTCTCCTTCACAGTGATTTGCTATTTGAGTCTGTTTATGCTCGCTGCTCATGCAGAGCAGATCATGAAGGAAGCACATACCTCACCAAGCTGAATGTCACATATAGACTGGGAGCAATCTTAGGTGAACTGGGTGGGTAGGTCTAGGTAGGAAGCCTTTAGGCATGCATGGAGCACAGATGTTTTATATCCATTGCTTCACATCATTTACTACACAGGCTGGACATGCCTGAAAAGACTTCATCTTCTGTCAGCAAAGCTCTTTATAACCAGAACAGCTTAAAGCCTGATACCTGCAGATCACCTTAAAATCATAAAATATTGGATCAATTGTGTTCCAGCCCATACTCTTCAAGAATGTCAGTGAGGCATTAGGGTCATGCATATTTTTTAGGATTTGGTTATGATTCTTACACATAATTCTGGATTAGATTGCTCTCCTATTTCATTAATCTTTGAAGCAATTTTAGCAATATTTCCTGACTGAAATGTATACAAGCCTTGTGTGGAGTTTCTGTGAAGATAATGACTCTTTCCCCAGCTCCATCAAAAGGCTTTACAATTTCTTAAAATTCACCCTAAGATTAACCATGCTGACTGGATCCTGTGCTTACAGAGGTAAAGACATTACAGGATTAATATTCAGTGTATATTTCAAAACTTTCCTGTGTATACACTGATCAATACTTGTAGAAATAATTCGTATATCTTATCTATGCTTGTTTGTTATTACCATAAAGATTTAGCTGAACTTGCTGCCAAGAAACCAGTCTGAATTGACCCAAGGCCTTCTAGCACACAGCACAACTCTCATTATCTGAAACGAGGAATGAAATAAAGGATTGTGCATGTTCACCTTCCACTGAGATCAATGCAAAAAACTTCCAAATTCCAGCACTGAGGGAACCAGTTATTGAGCCAAACCAGTGGCATGTTCAGGGACTGAGAATTTCACAGTCCTGAAAACAAAATGTTATAATGTCCTGTAGGACAGACTGTAAGCTATAGCCACTTGCCATTAAAATGACAAATTACTACTCACATTACCTCCATGTCATAACTTCGTTTTTAGAAGACTCAGCTTCATTGTATTGCATTAATTTTCAAGGTAAGCTCATCTTGCTTCATACTAAAATGCTGGTGAGTTTAGTTTTCACAGTATATTGAAAGCTGGCTTCACCAGAATACAGCTTTTGAAGCCATAGGGAGAGCAAAGTGATTCTATAAATTTTCCATGGGGTTTTGGTTTCTAGAAATTTAACTACAGTACTCTTACAACCTTTTGTATTTCTATTCCAGCCTGGAATTAAAAAAAAAAAATAAATCTGACGGGTCACCTTATTGCTGTCTGCAAATTTAATCTTAGTTACTTGATTGACTATTTTCCTTGATAAAGTTCCTGTACAACTCCTAAGCTGAAGTCTTTCCAGTTTAACTTTTTTGTTTTTTCCAGTAGAAGGTGTGATTTGTAGGACTTTGACCCCAAAAATTAAAGCTGATTGATTTCCATTTGATATCAAAACATATCCATACATTTATGTCATTAAACCAACCTTGTACATATGAATATATATGGCTCAGAAATTTATGTCTTAGCTGAAAGAAAGAAGTAATAAAATCAAATGACACATGTTTAAAGCACACATTTTAAACTATTACAAGAATCATCCCAATTTTGTATTTGCTATAAGAGCAAATTTAATACTTTGAAACCTACTTATATTATCAAATATTGATAGCAATTGTTGCCCTGAAGAGTGCATTTTTAATACCTGTGACATAAATTATTTTCAAACCCCAAAATTCATTAGCTTAATAGTTGAAATGTTGTATGTCAGCCTGAGATCTTTTTTACTGAATTTCAACATATTTCTTTCAGAAAATTGGTGGTTTAGTAATTTTTCCTCCCATTTTATATGTCATAACATCGTGTTGTCCAACTACAGTTAAAGTCCAAGAGATCTTTACAGAACTGGGGAAATTTCACTATTATTCAAGAAATTATATGGGAAAGTGTTCTAAAATTTCTCAGCAAACAACTTCTAAAAATCCATTATTACTGCCTGAATTCAGTGTATGAGGCTGATGTAATCAAACACCTTTGTTAAAATCTGCTTATCTCTGTATCAGTGTAAGCCACTTAGAGCCCTTGTTCAGGTTAGCAATACTTCAGACAGATTGAGGGCTAAGGGTGTGCTGCATTAGAATACACTCAAAAATTGGATGAATCTGGGCTTTGGTCACCAAGATGGGTCATCTTCTCCAAATTTAACTTCTTTTTTCTTCAGAGGGTAAGAACAGATATATTCCTAAAGCAACATAATGGGACCATTTGTTAGGAAACATTTTTAAAAACAAAGACTGTCCACTATTCTAATACATTAAAAAACTATAATTCTAGGTTTATTACCCTTAAAAAGGGAGCAATTAATCACACTTCCATAATGTTAGGTATTGTACTTTACTGTGGTCTTAAAATGGAAGATGAACATATGAAACTTTACTGTCTTTTGAAGTATTACACACATTTAAATGTGGAACAACAAATTATGTTCTTAAAGTTTTCTCTGACATTTAAAAATTGTTTCCTCATTTTCCAAATAGGTTAAACAACAAAGGTAATATTAAAAATAAAAAACAATTGTTAAAAATGACTATTTCAAGTGTAAGACTGGGACGTATTTCACAGAAAATGTGGAAAAATCTTATTTTAAATTTATAATAAGCAATCAAATACTCTTCAGTGCACATAATTAGTATCTCTATTATAATTTGAAACTGAGTACTGATGACTGCTGCTGCTGATCTTTTAAAATCTCTTACAAATTATAAATAGGATAGCCAAGACAGAATAACTGATAAACCATGAGATGAGATTCTCTTTTCCTTCATTTTTTTCTCGTTTCCTTTCCTCTCCACTTGGACTGAAGTCCTTTCTGGCTTCTTCAAAAAAGTGCATGCACACACACACACGCACGCGCGCACACACACACACACACACACACACAAATTAATTCCAAAACCATTTTTCTAAATTTCCAATGGACTTGTATTCCTGGTGTCTTTTCACATGATCACAAGCAAGGCATGCATGTGATTCCCAGAACCTAGGAAGATGCACTGAAAAATCCTTCTTCCAGTTGAAATAACTAAGATACATCTTGTTATTTTTGTCAAGCATCAGAAGATATTCTGCCAGCTCTCTGGGGGAGAGAAAATCTTCCACATGTATGAAAGAGTCTGCTGGAATGTAATTCTCATAATTTTCTCTGGACGGGCCCAGTACAACCGGTACTGATCCAGCCAGAAGAGCATTGTAAAGTTTCTCAGTGATGTAATCTTTGTGGATTGAATTTTCAAAGGAAAGGTAGAATTTGCATGTGGAGATAGTTGGAATCAAGTTTTTATCATTGACGTAGTCTCCGAAGGCTTGTCCGTAGGTGTGGATTTCAATGTACTTGCTAAGCTCGTTGTAATACTTGACTCGAGCGTGCTCAGGGTTCCAGTTACTCACAACCCAACAGACCAAGTTTTCCTTACTTGGTACTTCAAATGTGAAGGAACTTGTACCAACCATCATGAAGCCATAAGGTACCTGGATATCTGAATCACGCCGGTAAGTCAGGGTCAGGTTAAAAAGGTGTTCAATGCCACTCTTTTGTGGAGTATGAGTTGGAGACTCCAAGTTCATCCAAATCCACTTCTGGAATGGTGGCCTGGCTTGCTGAGGTAAATTAGCCAGGTCCCAGCTAATGTCTCTGTGATGAATGAGAACAGCATGGGATCTGTTATATAGCGAGCGGTCAATAGTCAGATGGCACCCAGGAATATTGAACATTGTTTGGCAGGATGTTAGATCAAATGTCTGACCAAATGGCCAAACCCAGATCAAAACAGTAGTTTCATTGAGATTATCAGTTTTGGAAGAAAAAAAGTTCTTCATTTTCAACACTGAACTGGCTGATTCTATAGGACCAGAAATCCAGCTATTTGTTGGTTTGATATAAATTAGTATAAATGCCATGAAACAACCAAGGATAATGAAGATAATAAAAAATGGCCGGAAAATTCCTTTAGATGTCGATGTCATAATTTGCTCTGAAAAAAAAGAGGAAGAGAAAGAGAGAAAACAACATAATATTAAATTGCATATATAGGTCCTCTTAAAACAATCAGACATCAAAATGGATAGAACTTCAATAGCCTGAGCTGTAATCTCAGAAATTTCCTTTGAATGGAGAGGGCATGGGTTCTTGTGCACTATTCATGACAAAGTGACAATATTTCTCTTCACATTAAAAGCTAACTAACAAATTAAAAGCAGAATTTTAATATGTCTCATACTTGATATGAATCAGTACATATTGAGAAGCTTCTTTGCTTAGAACCTAGGTCAAGCATTTGAGGCATACAAGACAGACAAAATCACCCTTTGATTCTATCCTTGTGTCTGTGTAAGGGATAACATGCTGCAGACTTGTTCCATTCATATTTGTGTGTATGTGGAGGACATAGGATTAGAGGACTGAAAAAGGAAGAGACCAGAACTTTAATTGTGTAATCAATAAAACTCTTATTAGAAAACTAGTTCATGTCTCATGGCTACATTCATGCTTCTCCAGAGGACTCCTAAAATACCTAGTGAAGGAAAGCAGCAATAGAGGATTCCCTTATGCAGCCACATATTTCATGTATTTCCCACATAAAGAAAAATAAAGAGAAATTAGTATAAAAGATGTTCTTATATATTTCATTATGTTTTTATGTGTTAAAAATTAGGAAAAGTAGAGATATGTTGCACTGTCATGAGATACCCTTTTTTTTTCCATGGGGAAACAGGGCTGATGAGATCATATAGCTTCATTTGTCCTTGCTCTGGTTGTTTTTCCCTGAGAGAAGTGATCAGTCTCTTTCCAAAATTACTCTTCCATATGGTTCTTGCAAAACCTAACAAAGTTAGGGGTTGTTAATTGCTAACCTTTGCTCCTGAATGCAGTCCTAAAACTCACAGATGTTCTAAAACTAAAACCAGTTAACCATGCAGCACTATGACACACAAGGGAAAAGGAGGGAAAGTCAGTTACCAGAAAGAAAAGTTCTGAATATACTGGCACACTGTAGATTCTATAGTGCATTACAATTACTATAAAATTTGTCTGGCTTTCTTTTTCTGCACATTTTTCAATTATTTGTGTTTTGTTATCTTGGTTAGGTAGCCCCACAAAAAATTCTACCCCTATAAATAAAAAAATATATAATATTATATGTATGTGTGTATATATCTATCTATATCTATATCTGTGTAGAAATATATATATATATAATTAAAATAAGGTCAAAGAAAGCAGAAAATGAATTTCAGGCCTTTTAAACCACTTTCATAGCTCATCTTGTCCTACTTATTAAATAAGTAGCTAAATTTAGAAAGAAGACATGGTTGAATGGGATTCAGAGGCTCACTTATACCACATAATTTTGTTGCTTTTGTGAGTGTAAAAATTGATGTATGAGTGTAGCAGTACAGTTACAACAGAAATGCTTTCACATTCATTGTTGAGGAAAGGAAAAAACAAGGGAACGTCCTGCTTAGCTTTACTCTAACACTATATTTTGAAGAAAAGGGAATTTGCCACATTTACTCCCCTGGTTTTGGGAAGATGGATGGTCTTAATTCTGGTTTTAATTATAGTGATAGGTTAACCTTTTCTGGCTGTCAGATCCACCCAGCCACTCTCTCACTCCCCTTCCTCAACAAAATCTGGGAAGAAAATAAGATTAAAATCTCATGGGTTGAAGTAAGGACAGGGAGGTCACTCACCAGTTACTGTCACAGGCTAAACAGACTCATCTTGGGGCAAAACAATTTAATTTATTGAGATTTAAAATAAACTTGTACAGTGAGAAACAATGAAAAAAATTAAAATAATTTTTCTCCCTCATCTTCCCAGGCTCAGGTTCCTCCTTTATTCCCAACTCCTGCGCCTCCTACCCACTCCTGAGGGAAGTAAAGGAGGGGAACTGCATGTCTGTAGCTTTTCCACTTATCCTCATCAGTTTAAATCCCTCTGAAAGAAATACATGGTTGTACAGCAACACTACATTGGCTTTTTTTGCCTATGTTTATTGTTGCTGGAAAATATAACAACAATAAGTCATAACCTTCTAGAAGGAAGGTTACGACCTATGAGAGCCAAAGGCTGCTACCTTGTCTTCCTACAGGGAAAGCGAGAATGGGATCTCTGAGGAAAAAGGGATTTAGGCTGAGCAGCTCTAGGAGATGAAGCTCAAGGAAAAAACAAGAGTCTGAGCCGATATTCATGTAAAGCTGTTCTTTGTTTCTGTGCTAGTGAAAGCAACACACAGAACAGTTACAACTTATCACATAACAGATAGTGTGAGCTGAGTTTGGACAATAGATTGGGAAACATCTATTCACAGGGGCTGAGCATTTTCTGGGGATTGAAAAGGATGATGAAAAATCAGAAAAGGATTTTAATATTGTGCCTTGTAACATAGTCATCCTTCAGTTAAAAGCCCTTTGACTCAAATATCTCTGACAGGGATTATTTTACACTAACATCTGCTAACTAACAACAAACCCCTGCATCATCACTTGACAATTCTTGCTACATAGGAAATGACCAGATATTACGTATTCGGTTCTCTGCTAGAAATTCTAGTTTGTCCAGGGTGTTGCATTTGTGTAGGAAGCTTTTGAACTGTACAGCCAATGTGAGGATAATCACTTGTGGTTTGTGCTACCCCAAGTCCCAATATTAACATCTGACTGTGTTAAACAGGTGAGTTTACCTGGTTTTTTCCCTTCTGGGTCAATTTCCTCTCCTGGCTTTGCTGCCCTGTGAATTCATGTGCCCCTTCCTGATCTGGGATCACAGCTCTTAGACTTTGCCTTTTACCAAAACACTAGCCTACATCCAGGCTAGCTACATCCAGGCTGTATAATCCTTTATAGTTCTTCATTTTTGGATTCAGGGAACTAACCATTCATTATACACTTACAGATCCATTAGATGTATCGGCATCACTGACATGTTTCACTCTGAAACTACGGATAATGGGACAGTGGAAAAGGCTTCTAAAAGCAAGACCCATTAAAAAGTTGAATGAGAGTCTTGCAAGGAAGCAGAAGACCTGAGCAGACTCCTAATAATACCACTTACTTATACCCTGAGGAGCTGGACAGGGTTTTTTTCAATTTTTTTCCATTTTGTTTTTTTTCTATTTTTGTATTCCATTTTGTGTTAACTCCAGTAATAACTATTAAGATGTATACTGGAATAGCAGCAACTTTTCACGATGAAGTGCTAACATAAACTATGGCTTCTGTGCTTCACAAGGCAGATTGAGGAATCTATGGAATGGACCAGCAAACTCTGCTTTTATGGCTTTTGGGACTGAGTCCTGTGCACAGCCAGGCAGCAGTAAGTACAGTGAAGGCATGTGGTAAGCACTTGTTGACAAATACTATTTGCATAACATCATAAAGTGGTTTGGCTTGAAAGAGATTTTCTAAGAGAAATAGCTTGTCTGTACTGCTAGGACATAAGGTTATGGTGCACTAGAATTCATAATTTTTTTTTTCATAATATTCTCCAAAATGGGGGGGTCTTTTCCATATTTATTTATGTCCTCCCTCGCTTTCATGCCCAAGATAACCATCAACATCCCACTGTAATTCTCACTATAAAGGTGACACTAAGGATATGTTTGTTACAAGCCATCCAGGCAAGTCACCTTAGTTCACCCTTCCTCTTTCATGGCTTTCCTTCTACCACAGCATCACAAATTTCCTTTTTGTGGATTCCCTCCCCCATGCATGTCAGAGTCTGAAAGGAAAACTTTGTCAAAGGGATGTGTTTACTAAGATTTTTGCCAGCTGGAAGAATTCTGTACTTTTGATAGTTTTGTTATAAAGTACATTTCAGAGTGCTGTGGCATAGCAAGTATTTTCTAGGTCCTTTTTTTCCCAAGTAGAAAGTATAGTATTTCATCAGTACAAGACTGTTTTTCTCAGTATAAAACTTAGGAAGGCTTCTTTTTAAGTGCAAATCTTGGCATTCTGTCAGCAAGCAACTGCACACAAACAGGGAGATAGTAATGGGGTATCAGCACTCTTAACCCCAAGCATACCAGGCATGGCTTGCAAAAATATGTCTGTATTTTGAATGCATTGTGTTCATTAAGAAATAAAATTGAATTTTATGGAAACTGTTTTGTCATATGTTCATTGCAATTGGGACTTCTCAATCATTCTAGAATGGGACAGGTCTGTTTTTGCTCTGATTATGCAATACTGCAGGAGGGAGAAAATACAGCCTTTCTGGTCAATAATATTGATGCCTATTTTACTGGCATATTTTTACACCTATTTCTCCACTTTCTCAAGGTTTTGCCAGTAGCCCAAAATATATCACTACTTGCAGATGTAAAACGTTCATTACTAGTCTAGTACTGAGATTTTCCAATGGAAAAGAACAGTATTTTAAAATAAAGAAGGAGCAAAGTGTTTTAAAAGCATGGACACTGAGTAACGAATAAAAAAAATCACAATACTTTTCACATCTTAGAATTCTTCAGCACTCAGGGCTAACTCTTGTCTTCACCACCAGCTGGTCTCAGGGTTAGTCAAGCAGAAATACTTAATAACCTCAAGAAAATCTCTGAGGATCACCCCTGGGATCAGAGTGGGTGAAGAGCAGAAGGACATTGAGGTTAACAGAGGTGTCAGAGGTAGGTACCTTTAAAAGCAGACAGGCCAGGTAGGTATTCTGGGGCTATAAAAGGAGAGTTGAATGCAGTGGGAACTGATAGCAATCACAAGCAAACAGTTGTTATTCTTAGAAAGAAGGCTCATTTGAGATTGCTCTCCCTGTCCTCTGGCGTGTTTTACCAGCCTTGGCCATGACATATCTGCATTTATGCTAACAGCTGATTTTCTTAGAGCACACTTCCAATTTGCTGCAACTTTTTCACCTGCAATATTAAAGGAAACCTGATTACCTCAGGATAGTCAGTGTGTGACTTATCTCCAAGTCACTGCTGTATGGACATGCCCCAAGGTGCTTTTGCTTTAGCTCTCTGAGACTGAAGAGTGCTCCTTTTTAGCAGATTTAACTCTCACTACTCCCAGTTAAGCTTCCTCTGTTTCGACCAGAACAGTGGATTTCCTCCCCCCACCATCCAAACACAGGCTTGCTTCCACACATTTCCATGCCTGTCCACAGATTTCTGAAAACAGCCCAGTATGAAAAGGCTCAACAGAGCTGCACAGAGTTAAAAGGCTGGAAGCTGAATGAGCTGCTGATCTCAGACTGCATATTTTTATTCTACTGTTTACAACATTCTTTTCCTTCCCCTCTCCACCTCCTTTGTTTTTGGGTTATTTGTTAATTCCACAGATTCCAGTTTTGTGTATTTGGACTCTGAGAACAGTATAGAATCATTTTATTCAGCAGTGGTAATTTTTATTTTAAACAGTTTTAGAAAAATGATCTAAGTGCACCCTGAAGACAGGTAGCCATTAAGATAGATTGCTTAGGGATGGTGCAGAACCTATCACTGGAGACTGGTAAGAACAGGTTAGAGAAGCACCACTAAGCAGTGAGAGATCAGATTGTGCCCCTGGGTCCTAGGGCTGCGCTAGAATGACCTCACTTTATTCCTTCCATCCTTGTGCTCAATAATATTAAACAGAGATTCTTATAAAATGCACCTAATAAGAACACAAACTGGCAGTCTAAAACTGCAAGGAGCTGCTGAATAAATAAGTAAAAAAAACCCCATCTTCAAAGTTGTCTTGCAAACTGTGAAGTAGCTACACTGTACACAGTGAAAATGCAAAGGAATGTAAAAATTATGTGGAAAACAGCAACAAAAAATCCCTGTTTTCAAAGGCTAAACCTAAATCTTCCTGTCAGTTGCTAGATGGGTACTACTGCTTTTTTGTGAATCTCTGAATCTTGATCCCATGCTGTAGAAAAGAAACTTATTCTCAGCTTCCTTCACCAAGTTGGTGTGCAATGCACAGCATCCTGCTACGGCTCAGCAGCCCCCAGCCTTCCCCCGTGATTGTCATCTATCCTCTCCTTCTCTCCATGGCAGTCACACACTGTCACTCTCCAGCTGCCTATGCAACAGCTCAGTGGTATCCTTCTGTGATCCAACTGTACAGCAAAAGACTTTAGCCAGGGACACAGAGTCTCTCAGAACAGCTGAGGGAAATGGCTACAGCACTGCTGTCCATAATAGAGTGACCCTATATCCACCAGCACCACACATGAAGAAAAAGTAAAGTCCTATCAGCAAGAAACTTTTCCAGACAATCTGGAGTTAGTGTCAGGATACTCCACATGGCAGCTGCATTGCTTTCTAATCGTGAGCTTTTAACTTTTTCTCAGAGGGTACAGGAGTACACTTCGTTCTTCCCTAGGCACAACTGGAAAATAAATGCATGCAAAGTGATCAGAACCTCAGCAACATTGCCAGCCTTGGTAACATGCAGAGACAGAGCCTTTTTTACCTTAACTTCCACGTTTGCTTGTCCACATCACAGCTAGTTTATGACCCACAGCAATCTGTGAAAGGGGTGGTGGCTTTCCATACTGCACTAGGTACAGAACATGGAGTTCTTCACCTCTGTAGCTTAGTAGCAAACTTTATCTGCCTTGTCAGGAAAGAGCTTTTTATCTTCCTGAGTATAAAACTCATCCTAGTTATGCAGCACAAGCCAGTCCATGCCTCTTTCAAAAGCCCTGAAAAGGCTCTGCACAAAATGAAGCTGATCAAAGAAAAGGGCTCCAAAGCAAGTGGTCTCTTCCTCCCTTCTTTCCATGTGCTTTGGGAACAGCAAACTGCTGTTCTCTCTGATTCTGCCAGAACTGCAGAAAGAGCTCTTCAGCAGCTTTGTGACTGGCTTGTAAAACTGCAGCCAGCCAGCTGAAATATGAATAATGTACCTGCACAAGCTATGTATTTGTGATGGCCACCTGCCCATCAGAAAGCCCCGATTAACTCACAGTAGCTGTGAAAATGATGTGAGCAAAGCCAAACAGAGAGGGAGCATGAAGTGGCAGGAGAACCACAGGCATTTCTGTGCACAGAAGCTAAACTCCCCATCAAAAAATCACAGTTGCTTCTGACTGATTTCCTAATATGTAGCTTCGTTGTACAGTGGAAAAACACCTTCTCCTGTGAGGATGATAAATCAGAATCAGGAAAAAGCAGAGGATGCCTGCTTTTAATATTGAACACTTACTGTAGGGTATATTAGTTCTGTGGCAAGGCAAGGCTTTTGGAGCTCTGAGCACCAGCTGTTTGTGTAGATATGAATAGAGGCTATGTGCAGTAGTTACACTGCTGTATCTTGCTGCATAAGCAAGCTCAAAAAAATTAATTGAGATTTAATGCTGCCTTCTTTTGGAGACACAACTTAATAGATCTGAGGATTTTGCCAGTGGCAACACAACTTGTAAGATTGCTCTGTGGCCAAGAAAGAAAGCCTGAAAGACCTCTAAGAAATACCATAAAATCCCCATAATCTGATCTCTACTTAACATTTCACTTCTCTGCCTGCCTAGCACCTTTTCCTTAAGAGACTCATTATACCTCTAGGTTTGGAATCTGTACTGATATAATTGCTTTTTTAGCATGCAGGTCAATGTTCTTGCTTTAACGTGCAAGTCTTCTGTGCTATGGATACTAGTTGCCAGTGAGACAACAACTGCCCTAGAGAGAAAAGAAAGCAACTGAAGTGCTCAAATCAGTGGCAATCTGCTCTGTGGCTGAATCAGAGAATGCCACTTACCACTGCAGTTAAATCAGAGAAGAGAGATCCTACTTTTTAAAAATATGTCCATATTCTTTGTAAATTAGACTATATTTTTTCCTCACAGAGTGGAAGGATGGGCATTTCTTTTATAAATTCAAGCAACAGAATTGGGTTTCTTGACTATTCTGAGTTAAGAATTAACTAAGTGTTGATCAACAGGACTCCGGATGGCCAAGAGCCCTCATCCAGGTTCTGCTAGTTGTGGTCTAAATGCCTTGAACAGAACACCTCATTGTTCCAGCTTTCTTAAAAGCCCATCAGTACTCAAAGCTTCAGGTTAGTCTGTGTATAGAGAATACAAATCCTTCATATTGTAATATACTGAGTGCCAAAAACAATGGCTGTTTATTTTCCATCTGGGAAAAGTGCAATCCAAGTAAGTGATGGATTGTAGAGCACTTGTGAATGTAAGGACACCAGCACTAATTGGAAAAATGGAAAAAGTGCATCAATCATTTTCATTGTGCACCAACAGCTACATTTTTAAGATCACTTGTGTTGGTGGCACTAAACATTTCAAAAAATAAGCTGGTAAGTGTAAGATAGAAGGTGATTATAAAACAAGACTCTTGAATGAAATGCTTGTCTTGCTGGAGCAAGAATATCAGTAACTCACTATAAAGATCATATAATATTATAAAGTTTGGACACTGAAAACAAGAACAGAAGACTTTTAAGAGTCTGAGCCAAATACCTTTTTGCTCAAGCACAGGGAGAAAGAGCAAGATCCACACAAAGTAAATTCAGAAACTTTCCTAATAAGAAGTTTCAACATATGTGTGCACACAAACTGAAACGTAAATGTAACTCCCCAAAACCTAAAGCATGAAATAACAAGAATGAAAGCATATTTTAAAAGCAATATGATAGTATATAAAACCAGCAAAACTAACAATCCCTCAACGTCTCAAACTGAATGCTTTTCGAAGTTGAGAGAAAGCAGTTGCTAATTTCTTGGAGTGTCTCTTTGTGTGCATAACAAAAGAAAGAGCAGACAGCTGGAACTACAAATATAACAAGCTGAGAAATACAAAGCTTAACGGAGTCACTGAAGAGACTTTTTCCATAGAAAAGAGAAAACCTGAAGTCCTGCAGTAAAGAAATAAGAAATACATAAGAGGAATGGGTTGAAGGAACAAGTGTCTGGAAAAATCCTTCAATAGCTACAAACACAGATGTGTTCTAAGGTGATGTTTTCTTTTTACTAGTTACTGCACAGGTTAACATATACACCGATGCCTCTGAGATCAACTCTCAAGGTTAGAAGATGGGAGCAAAGAATGTTTTGCACAGGCTGCTGACAATACACTCTACAAAGCAGAGCATCAGTTCGTGCAGAGATCATACTACTTTTGAAAAGGCTCAAGCTATTTGCTGTTCCTTAGCTTATTGTCTTCCTTTTAGGCTTGTTAAAAAGAGAAGTTAAATATTTGCAGTCTAAGTTTAATTCTAATGTTCAATTTGCACTTCATTCTGTTGTTCAGTTACTGGATTTTAGTGTCATATGTTATTCTAATTTTAATAGATAAAAAATTCAATAATGAATTTGATGAAATTTTTGTGACTAGAGTAACAATTCAGTATAAAATTATTTACTGTATCTTAGACATACAATTTGCCAAGTAGTCTTTTTCCCATCTCAAGATTTGCACTCCAAGGTTTGTAATCTTTCTCTGGCACAACTTTACTGCCTATTAAAACTAGACATTTAAAAAGTGGAAAGATATTTCCTTTGTTCCTACAATACACAGAAGACTTTATATAGCAATCTTACTCAGAAAGTTACTTTCTAAAGAAAGTCTGCAGAGATAGGTAGGAGGAAATACAAGGAAAAAGAGCAAGGGAAATAAACTGTCAAAGGTTGAAAAAGGGGTCTAAATATGATGTCAACAGCCCTTAAATCTGTATTTATTTGCTTTAAGAACATTGGTGTAAAAAAAAAGTGTCGGCAGACAGATGTCTTTTCAAACAGACTGTGAATCCATGCAGTTAATACAGTTTAGCAAATGGGCGTAGGACTAATCTGATGACAAAAATATTAAGAGGGACCTAAATCCCTGGTTGATTAAGATATCCCAAGTCCTAAGAAGCCCCAATTCAGAAACAGGCACTGAAGTAGGGATCAGGGAAAATACTGGTATCTGCAACCCTGAAAACCTCTGTTCATTTGTCTTTTAGTGCTGGTCATGCTTAAACTCCCTCTGACCCTCTGCCTTTCAGACTCCTGTGCTTTTAGCTGCCTGGTGCCAGCACATCCCCAGAAGGGGCTCATTCTTCACAAGGAAGGGCCATTCAAAATCGATAAACTAGCTATTACCCCAGCTCTCAGCCCTAAGGATATAGATGTGCCTACCAGAGCAGACTCCATCTTAAATGCACTGGCAACAGCTTCTTTTTGTTTGTTTGAATTTAAAGGAAACAGGCCTAGGATGAAGTCCCTTTATACAGCAATTGAAGCTATGACCTATTAGATATGAATCTTTCTTCAGCCTGAAGTGATTCAGACCTAGATATTTCAATTTCCTTAAAGATTTCCTAGCTCCTAGACAACAATGTCTGTCGATTTTACAACCTGTGAAGAGCTTTAGGAATAGAGGTGAGCAATCCTTTTCTCCTTATTGGAGGCCTAGCTGCTAATCAAGACAACACTATTTTCTTTCGACCTCTTTCTGTCTCCTGCCTATTGACTCCCTAGTGATTTATGCCTGGGGCACGTCAGCAGCAGTAGAAGGCAGAGTCAGCTTCCTTCTCCATTTAGTTCACAACCTTCAAGAAGGTGGAAGAGGTGGTTTAAATCTCCTTTGTTGGAAAGACTGCAAAAACCAGTCTTTATTTTGGGTGAATAATTTTCTGGCTGTGTTTTAAAAGGTGTAATTTCCTAACTTCTCTATAAAAGGAAGGGAACAGATTCCTTCTGGCAACGGAGGATTCCCTGCTCTGAATCCCAAGAATGACCCATTCCTTCAGAGCACTGGATGTATCTTGGTGAGAGATGGAGGAAGACATCCCAGTCCTGTCCTGGGCAGCCTCTTCCACTGCTTGTGGAAGTGCCCAATGGATTACCTGCATTAGGTGGGTGCTCTAATGAAGCTTTTGGGATAACAACAAGATGTGCGAATGTTCAGCACACAAGGTGGCTGTTGAGGGCAGCCTTTGATCTGTGTGGTCAGTTGTGGTCAAATGTCACACAAAACAAATGTTAAAGTGCCACAAAGACTTCTTCCCAGCCAAATAAAATTTGGAATTTCTACTAGAATATATGCCTGTGTAGTCATCCTAAAGGAAGTTTAATCAAAAGCAATAATAATAATGTTAGGAAATCTTTATCTTGCAGACAAGCATGTTGGTCTGCACTGTTTTACCAAGGCAATTAGAGCCTGACAAGTCTCATATATATGACAGAGAACAAAGTGGTAGAAGGACTTCTGGCTCTTTTATCAGCTTAACCTAAGTTTAGTTGGGTGGAATTTGAGTTAAGCTCTAATCACCTTCTATCTCATAGATACCCATAGCGTGAGACTATTTTCTTTAATAAAATGCTTTCAAATCTACCAATTAAGAGTACCATAGAAGCAAAACAAAATGCTGCTCTAGTAATAACAATATTTTCACTTTTGAAATGCCTTCCCCTAAAGAATCCTTAAGACTTTTGCAAGCATAAAATTTTAATCGCAGCACAGTCAGAAATTTTTTACTGAAAGCGCTTTGTGTAGAGTAAAAGAGGAGTGGAAATCAAGTCCAGAAAAGATAATTTTCATAATATCATGAAAATTTTAACAAATACTTGACAACTATAATTTAAATTTGCATCAAAACAGTTGAATCTGTGGGATAAAATGTTTTACTTCAAACAAACTTCACCAGAAGATAGTCATATCACATTTATTCAGATCAGATATCTTTATTATGTATCTTTGTTTCAAATCTCTGAAGACACATCCAAATCTTCTTGATTGAGGTAAATTTGTACAGGGAAATGGAAGATTTAATCAGATTAAAGTCAATGACCCCTTGATCTTTAAAATAAGAAAAACCACAACCCTTTTGCAGAACTATAGTTGAAATTTTACCAGCTAAGCTGGATTTGCTGAAAGACAAGAAGTATCAGAGATGAAATCTTGCTCACAGAAACACTGGAAAGCCTATTAATTTCAGTATGGTTAGGGTTTTGTTCTTTCAGTGTATTGGAGCAACATGTAAGAAGAGAAAAAAAGAGAGCTCAAAAGCTATTCCTTTGTGATTAAAGTTAACTTAGAAATAAAAAACCTAAGGCAGCTCAGGAGACAGCAAGACAGACATAAATCAGAGCACAGGGAATCTAAATGCTGGAACAAGGTCCGAATAATAAATACTCTCCCTTATACACACACATACACTGCCACACAATCTAACTTCGGGAAAGATTTAATCCCCTTTTAAAAGAGTTTCTCAGTTTTCACACCTGCAACATATTATAAATATAAGTATATATGTCAAAGTATATTTTTATACACACACACACACACACACACACACATACACACATACACACAACTTATATGGTATTTGTAGAACGCTTAATTCCTTAGATTCCCTGAAATGTATTTTGTAAGTTATGCTTTATATTTCTTTGTATCCATAGCCTTACATCTCTACATATGCAGTATGCCAACACACACACACACACACACACACACACACACACACACGATGAATTTATGAATGTTTAGAGCACCCCTGCCCAAGCTGCTGGCCCTGGACAGAGGTGGTGTCCTTAGGAGATGTGCTACTGTTGTGTCATCCTGATGGGATGTGCTGAAGGTGACAGCCAGGGGTGCAGAAGGCAATGGAGTCACTGCTACTGCCATCCTGGCAAATGGAAGGGAGGGAAACAGCATTGAATTCACCGGTTCACTGAGGCAGGGAGGGGTGGATGGGAAAAAGAGGTAGAAAGTAGAGACAGGTATTATTATTATCATATGAGAAGTAAAATCTTTTTCTTTCTTATGTGCCTTAACCCTTTTATCAGAAAGGACATGAAAGAATGCATTGCTCTGAAACAATTCTTCCAGCAGGAAGCACAGCAGCAGGCTGAATCCTGCAATCCTGAAGATTATTTACAGCATGAGATGCATGAGAGCTCTATATAAATAACTGGAGATGGGAAATCTCCTTTAAACTTCTGGAAAAACTCTACAGCAAGGAAATCAGGCAGTCACTCAGACTAGAATTTTGATGAAATATATCATATGGGGGAATGGGGTGGATTTATTGCCCATTAAGAACATAATCATGTTTATCAATATAGCTGATATGAATAGAAAGCTTTAAAGATAAAGGATTCTAAAATTCCAATTTAGGTTTCATTCATATCCTGTCCTTTTTTGCATTTTCAGCATCAGCAATTATTATCATCAACTTCTTGTTTTATTACCAGTCAGTTTCTTTCAAGTCTTCTGTTTTTTGGGGTTTTGAGTTATGAATAAGACAAACATAATGGTTTTCAACCAGCTATTTCTAGTACATCAATTTTAGTTGCCAATACAGATATCTAAGATTTATGAGCATGTTATAAAAATAATAAAAGAGTATAATAAAAGATTTTAAGAACATGTTAGAATAAAAGCTTTTAAAGTTATATTTTTGGTTGTTTTTTTGCACTTTTTCTTTTTTTTTTTTCCAGGGATGTTATTATCCTGCAGAAGGATTGACCACGAGAGAAAGCTTGCCCAGGTCAGAACAAGGAAGGCATTGTACCAGCACATATGAAGGTGGGAGGAGATTTTGGGACTTAGTTTCGTGCTCATTATGGATTAATCAGCAGGTGGTAGCTAATGTGTGTTTATGTAATAGATATATGCACCACATGAAATATAAATACAATAACTTAATATATTTTGCTTCCTTTAAGCAAGTAGAACAAAAAAAATTGCTTGTTTTGGAAGCCTTCCAGTTGAATGTAAGCAGGGATCGTGCTACTCCAGGGTAGTGCAGTCCTTTCCGTGGTTTGGAGCTAAATATCCTTAGGAACTTTTGCAGAAGTTTTGAAACAATGACTCTCACTACTTTTTCTTAGGAAGGAAAATAGTTTGTGAACACCTAAGTCACTTAACAGAACCAACAGACCAAGAGAGGAAGCAGCCAGGGAATCTGTTTCAGAACTGCAATATGGTTCCAAAGCAGATCACTAACGCAGACAATGACCACAGCAACAAAGTCACAAGAATAACTAAAGACCTGGCATTTTTTGCAAAAGAAGCAGAAATAATGTAGTTCCTAGTGAGCTCCCAATGATACGTGTTATTAGCAATTGGTAAAACAAATGACGAGAAAGACTATGAAGATCAGAGGAGTATTTTTAAAAATTGAGTTACTTTGGATTTTTAGAGGTGTAACTACATGTACAGAATACTTTTTTATAGATTCCAAATAATTTAATATTAACTGGAAAAGAAAGTTTTCAGTTACCTTTTAAATAGAAAATTCCTTACAGTTTAAAGGCAGTTTTTCAGCTTTAAGCTATTTGTTTGAATGCCAAGCAAGCATTTATTCAATGTTCACCGTGTAAGCATTTAAATAGAAGGTAAAAAATTACTTAACAGTACTTGTGTGCGATTGACAGATATTGGAATTTGACTGCACTCTGTGCTACTTAAAATGATAAAAAATGAAATGCATGCATCCAGAGAAGCTGGTTTTGGATGGATGAACTTGACTTGCTGATGAAAGTGAAATGAAATAAATTACATTTTAGCCTCTCTGAAACTGGCATATAATGCTGAACTGAACTGTAAGTATTTCACTAAGAGACTTCAAATAGGTTGTCTAAGATTTTTTTAAAAAATCCTAAATAGAGAATAAAATACGATAATCTCCAGGAGACTTCTGGAAAGATACTTTAAATTGTCATTTTGTGCAAGGAAGCAAGACAGAGTTTTGCAGAGCTGATGTGTTGATATTATGATTACTCTAGCTAGATTTATTTTCTCTTTGGGATTTTACACCACTGTTTTATTTAACTGCCACATATAAGAAAATTAAATAAAAAGGATAATGTGCAGGCACAGAATGTGCACAGAATTTAGCTTTGGAATAGATTGATTTACAAAATTTAAGAACAATAGAAACTTTTCCACTGCTATAATTGTTTGAAATGAAGAGCAAATTTTTTTTTAAATTTCTTTTCTGCCGTGTATAACCTGTTCTCTGCTAGTGGAGGACAAACTCAGATTTACTGGACAGAAGCTATAAACTATGGTGGAAATTACTTTATTGTTTTCTTTAGAAAAAAAAAAATTATGTCCTTTGTTTCCTATTCTTAATAAACTGGTTCTCAAATGATTTTACATTCTGATGCATAGTGCATAAAACTGTATTTTCATCTATGAAAGTTCAAAGAGACTTGATCACAAAATGTTTATTTTTTTTCCCATTATCAGTTTGTCAACACAAAAATCTACCTCGAGAAAGCTGACTTTCTTAACATTTTCTCAGGGATTTTTTTTGTCATAATTTAAACAAATTTTCAGGGAAGCCTATAGCTGCTTTAACATCAGTGGACTTCATTAGGGAGAGAATTGTTTGAAAGATTTCAATTTTGCCCTGAACAACAAGGGAACATTTCAATATCACAAAAATTTGCAGAAGACAAAAAAATCATTCCAGCTATCAATTTATGGTTTCCATAGTGGCTTGAAGATGTCTTCTACTGTCAAGCTTGGAGGAGAGATACACACTGTCACATGCTGTCAGGATGGGATATGACAACAGCATCACATCCTTCTCACGAGCTGTTCAACTGAATTACCTTCTAAAGGAAAGTAAGGGGGGAAGAAATGTATCTCACCTCAATACAGACATAGCCTGATTAAATAGTAGGTTCTATCAGAGACAATTCAGCAACCATTGCTCTAGCAGCAAGCACCCAGAGGAGTACCAGTGTCCCCTAAGCTCCCTGGGACCCCTAAGCTTTCAGGTAAGGGCACCTCAAAGGACCTGCCTTAAAGAGCTTGTTCCTCTAACATGCACATGCACAGTGCTGCTGAGCCTGCTCGTGGTTGTAACCACAGACGTCATGGTCCTACTAACAGATTGACCCACTCTCTTAACTGCCTCTCATTTTCTTCCTGTCTACACTTCCCTTTTCATCCTTTTTCTGACCATGTTTTTATCATTACTCCTTTCCTTTTTTGGGCAATGTCAGACCCTTTCAGTTTCTCAGAATTGGAAACAATTAGGGAAATCTCTCAGCTCAGGAACAGAGGTCCAGAAAGTGTACGCAAAATAACAGTGTTATAACCAAATTCATGGGATTTTAATTCATGCTCATTAACTGGATAATGATTCCATCTGAAAGTGTCAATGGTTAGATCCTGCAGTCATTTCTAATTTGGAGTGTCTGCTACTCCAATGACTTCACTGAACTATCCACAAAACACTGCCAATGCCTCTTTTCCTATCCTTTCTCATCATTTAGAGTTTGTTATTTACTGTGCATTTGCATATTTTCAGACACATTGACAGAACTTTGTTCTTGATGGGGCCCAGCATGTTGGGAATTAGTGGAAATAAAGACCTGTGAGAAGACTGGGAAAAAAGGACTTGGAAGCATTGCATTTTTTTTCTTTGTGTTCTATTCCTCTGAGAAAGTGGAAACATTATCAGTGGTCATACAAGGAATGCTAAAGAACTGCAAGCCTTAAGAATTCAAGAGTGTTCAGGAGAGACAGGATCACCAGACTCACCCACAGTAAAGGTGGCAGAACAGAGACAGTTTCTTGATAGTTATTTTTCTGTTAAAGACATATTATATATATGTCCTACTGTTCTATTTATTCTGTTATTGAATCAGAATTGAAGAATCAGGGCTTTGTTATGTTACTTATGAGGCAGAATTAGTTTCCATGCCTACAAGTGTTTACACTGAGGGTGTTACAGTTCCTTTTATGAAGACATGGTGCATTTTCCTGTAGGCTCTTAATCTTACATGCATTTCATACCAGCATCACTCTGCTCATTCATTACTAGAGTTAGACCTCGTTACCCCAGTAGCAGGCACTCCAAATTAGAAATGACTACAGCATCTGATTACTGACACTTTCAGGTGTAATAGTTATCCAGTTAATGAGCATGAATTAAAATCCCATGAATTTGGTTATAACACCGTTATTTTGCATACAATTTCTGGACCTGTGATAGCAGGTTTTGTGTAGATTACCATGCAAACACCTCATTTGAAATAAGTGACATTATGTTCTTCTGACTGTGTTCAGCTCTGCTCCCAAATCCAGTTCCCTCACTGTCCTTCTTCCCAGGTCTTCTGGAAGACTCTGGCTGCAGGTGACAGCACGGTGATCAAAGGTGATGCTCTGAAGCAAGTTGCTTTTTCCCACATTCCTCAGCATGATCCAGAGTCTGAATCTGGTCCAACCTCTTCTGACCTTTAGTGAGGCTCCATACTGGACTCACTTTACATATATATATATATAT
>VZTX01021801.1:88840-164461 GCA_013400915.1 Pardalotus punctatus | reverse complement strand
TTTTTTTTTTGTAAACTCTCAATATGTGTATGTAACTAGGAATCAATGTTCTCAAACTTTCCCTTTTGGTTGGCCACAGTATAAGTATGACCACTAAGCTATCAAGATATCTGTACTCCAAACTGGTCAAGTTATGATGCCATAAAAAACAGCATAGTAAACAAAACCACAGAATGATATAGAGTGTAACTATTATCAAACTGAGTACAACACACTTAAGTAATTCCTTCTGTAGCTGCCAAGGAGAAAAATCACTTAGATAAAGCAAAGCAAGGGAATCTTAATAAATAAATAATTCAGTGATGGTAATTCTTAGCCCTGTCCCTTTTGACTTTAATGGAAAAGTCTCCTAAGGAGAATGATTCCAAACAGAGGCTTGGGATAGGGTAACAGACAGACTTTTTCTAAGGGCAAAAAGATAGGGGAAGCACAATTATGGACTTTCCTGGTCTTCATTGATCAGCAATTTGTCTTTTGCTTTGAAAGCTGTTGTTACTCCCTGAATAATAAGCCCCACTTTCTCTGTAATAACGGTGGCAGATGTTCGGTATCGCACATTGTAAGTCTGAAGGTGTATTTCCACGGTAAATACAGAGTATGAAGCCCACTATTTGAATGTCATTCCCACAGCTCAACTAACACTGTCACCGTCATTTTAACATCCTAATTACATCAACATTGTCCTTTGTGACTCTCACTGCAGATTTCCAATCAAAATGTCTGTGATGAGGGAAGTAACATTATTGCAATCAAGGAGCTGAACAACATCTCTAAATAATCTTAGCTTATTCAACTTCCCAGCCACACTCCAGAACATAGATCTGAACAGCTAAACATGGCAGGAAAGTGCACCTATGCCATGAACTGCTCTGGGTTAGACAGCTGTTGAGGAGCAATTAAATATGGATGAGAATTGCCAACCTTCAACGCACCTCACTCCTGGGATCCCATAAAATTGAAGGGTGGTAAAGAAAGAGCAAAACCAATATAATTTATGCCTGTTAGTATCTTCCCTTTATGCTTGCATACGTGCGTATGGATTCACACACAAAAAAATTCCCACACTTATTAAAAAGTTTTCACCATTGTTTTTTATCCAATTTAATGGTAAGCCTAAATCCAGGAAGCCTGAGTTTCCTGGGTTCTGCTGCTCTGCAAATACACGGTTTCCATTTTCCCAAGGACATACATTTCTAGGAATCACAGCTGTACTGTGAAGCTTGAAAAAGTAATCTGTTCTACCCCAAAAACTAAGAGGAAAAAATACAGTACTGATTGAAAAAAAATCCTACTATGAGACTGTAGAAAAGCAGCTCCTGAGTTTCATAGGTACTTCCAATATGGTATAAAGAACTCACTGCTTGTTCTCTCAAGGCAGAGAGCTCTTAACATGGAAGGTTTGAAATAGTCTTGAACAAATGTTCCTTTCTACTTTTTTTTTTCCCCTTCTTTTGATGCCACATGAGTTTGAACCATGACTGCAGACTATTCTGTGTCAGGAGGAAAATTGTGCTGGATACACTTGGCTGCAATACTTCATTAGGAACTGCTTTAGCAACTGAGTAGACCCAGAGTAGAAAAATATTTGGGTGATATTCTCTGTGTTTTGGAACTCATCAGTGGGGTAGAATATGGTCTGAACAGTTCTAGCTCTATTACTGTTACAGAATAACTGCTGTAATTCAGATAAATTTGCCATTGATTAGATGCTACTGTCATTTTTTATTGCATGTTAGGGCTATATTAGTTAGCATGTGTGGGGAAGTATTTTCTGCACATTTTTTGTTTTGTTTTTGTTTTTTTTTTTTTGTTTATTTGTGTTGTTGTTGTTTTTTGCCTAAAATGATCCATGAATTTTAGCCTCCTATCCTCTGTTGATTTTTCTACCAGTGGGAACACTGGTAAAACAAAAACTCCTTTTTCCTCTTCCCTGAGAATGGTATACACATTGCTGTCTGCACATTTGGTGAGGAAGGCAATGATTGTAGCTTGCCCGCAGCTCTAAAAGCACTGTCCTCACTCCTAAAATGTGAAGAAATATGAAGAATAGGTTTATTTTGTGCAACTGCAAAAATACATGAAACTTTTATTCTGCTGGGGAAAGGTATATTGAAAAGTAAAAAAAAAAAAAAAGTTTCTGAGCTACTTATGCTATAAATAGCTAAAAGTGTTTCTTCCCTTATCCTGTTAAAAAAAAAAAAAAAAAAAAAAGAAAAAAGAGTCAGGATGCTTACAGAGCTCTCAGATCTAGAATCTGTTCTTGGGAAAAAACGTCATCCTAAACTGTCAAAACTGTCTGTTCTGAATAGGACATTGATCTGTAGCAAGTCTTCCCAAATGCACATGTACTCCCCATTCACATTCTAGTCTCTTCCAGAGCTTTTTCCTCAGATTGTCAATCTTACTGTTTAATCAAGGTATCAGTTTTTAGCATCGTTCCCAAGAGATTTCTGACTGTTACAGCCTGGGTTTGGAAATGCTGGTACAGTCAGATATGTTACCTGTAAAGAAACTAGATTTTTTTAATGAACAGAGGAAAGCATAATGACTGGAGTGGTATTAAATTTTGGTATAAATAAAAGATTTATGTTACATAAATAAAATTTCCCTCTACACCAGAAGGGAGAGGCTTATTTCAGTGTGAACTTCTTTACACTTTTAAAATATCATTTAATTCCTTTACATGTCCAGCTATAGATTAGCATAAAAGAGAAACTGTGAGGATATTTTTAACAGAAAGTAGAAATGAGAGCAACCTACTGTAAGTTTGAGTGTTGATGACATTGTACCTGGTCTGCTTGAATGTTGAAACAGCTGATGGGGACACTGGCAAGTCAGATCTTATGCCTGATTTAGTTTCCTCAAACATAAAATGGAGTTAAAGAGACTCACCTTCTTTGTACACATTCTGAAAGTAGATACAGAAATTATCGTGTAACTAATATCGTGTAACTGTTTCCCTTGAACTGACTGACCTCTGTTAAATGAGTGAATTGGGATCTGTGACAGCTTTGGGCTTGCAAATCAGTGCAGATGAGATTCTGCAGACTGGAAAAGCAAAAATCAAAAAGTGATTTATCAGATTACTTCCTAATCTAAGTGTCATGTCAAGTGCACAAAGTAGGTTGTAGTAATTGCAGAAGAAACTCTGATTTGCATCTCTGGTAGGTCTAGATCACCAGATTACAGCCTCAATGTGGTTTTTTTTTCCAAATAACACCGAAGTAAATAATTTTAGTTCAGAGATCAGGTGAGCAATGGCTGTAATTTACCTGAATTGATGTACCCAGCCTTTCAGCATGACTCTGGGACAGCTGACTGCACTGATGCCCTGAAAAATAGCACAGAGCAGAGCTTGCTCACTTCTTCAGTATGGCCAGAGCCACTGTGCAGCAAAGATCTCACACAGCACAGGCATTTTGGCACTCCTTATGAAGCACAATCCGTTAGCACTTCTACTACTTTACACAAAAGGGCGATGGGGTCAGAACTTTGCTCGCAGGAGGCACGTACAGGTAATAATACACTGCATGGGTCTTCTGTGTGAAGGCTTTCCTGTTTGAAAGATTGTCATGCACTTTCTTTTATTGGCACTAAGTTTTTTTAAGTTGAGAAAATGCAATTTGTATTCTAGTATGACTTCAAAGCCTGAGAAAAGTAGTTTTTATTCTCAAGATGATACGCAGAAGGATAAAGCTGATGATGAGCACAGAGGAAGAGCAGACTAAGCAAATATACCCCGAGCTGATATGCAGTACAGCTATTATTTTTACATTTTCTCTCCCTTTGTATACTGTATGTTTAGAGAGTTGGTAGTATAGTAGAATTAGCAGTGTCTGCTCATCTATTCATTACTTTCAGAGGTGTTTCTAATGCTTTTTTAGCTGGCATGGAACTAAACCCAAAGAAATCAATATGAAGAAGTAGATTGCAGCAGTTACAAGTTAGAAAAACCAAAAAAAGTATTTATGGAGTTCTGTTCCATGTTAGCTTCTTACTGCATTTTTGATGTAGTTATGCCATTGTGGCACATTGCTATTAAATTTCATAACGAAGAAATATTTTGAGAAGGTTTATAAAGTTTTTGGTTGTGGTGGACTCCCCTGTCCCTGAGGTAAAATTTACCCCAAATTCTTTCTTTAGTTTTCTTCTCTCAGCTACTTCAGATTACTTCCCCAAAACACAATTTCCAATTCAGATCTATCTTTTTAATGACATATGAATTACAGCAGTGATCACAGGCAATTCTTTTTTCTATATCACAACTTTAATAAGTTCCTAGTAAGCTCACGGTATTGTTTTATGAGCTTAGTTATAAGGATAATGAGGATGAATGATGATTCATTTCTACTTTCTTTCAGAACCCCTTCTCTGTGGGAGCTAAACAAAAAGGTGTTGTGACAATGAGAAGATTAAATATTAATGGTCAGCAAATGTTTCCATTTCACTGCAAAGACTTATAAATAAAATTAGCTTTTTAAAGCTTCTCACATAGTATTTTATAACTATGTTTTGCATAATATTTTATAACAGTTTTACACAGAATATAAATAAATCACTTAATTTTGGACTAGCAATTTAATAGAGTCTTAATGAAACTAACACTTTTACAGAGAAAAAAGCTAACTCTTACTATGTGAGTCTAATCATGATGGCCACATGAAATTCCTCATTTAGTACATACTAATGGTTTTGAGAGCAGGTGTAATTTAAACTCTAGCTATATGTTGCAGAGTTCTACAAAGTCCCAACTTAAAACAATAATGCATTAGTGGTGAAATGCATTAGTGTCCTGTTTGCAGAAAGATTAAGGTCACACTTTTTAAAAGCACTTGACATCTATAAGCATTAAAAATCCATCACTGTTTTCAAAACTAACCTAGGCATTTTAACTGGACTTCAACCTTCTAAAAGGTATATTTTTAAAGTTGGTTTTATAATTTCATATTAAAAGAGAGAGACTACTCAGTAAGTAATTCACAGAGTAATTGTCTGGTAGGGAGACTAGGTGCTTTTTTCTTATTTCCTCTGGAGATTTAGAGTTATTGATCATCTTTTGGAGTCAAGTGGATGAAGTAGGGTCAGTTCTTTATGGGTTAGCAGGTGGGGAAGGAAAGGAGCAATTGTCTTAAATGCTGTTCCAGAAAATAGGAGAATTAAGACCAAATACCTTCTTTCTTTGATTTGGGCTCCTATCTTCCAGGAAAGAAACCTAACAACTAAGCTGTAGGAGGAATTCAGAAATTATGGTCTTTGTGCATCACAGGTGAGACTTAAATACTTGACTACTGTAACAGAATGCGATTCTCACCAGAACATTGTTGTTGTGGAGACAAAATCTTCCATCTGTGATGCATCCTAGAATACACCAGCTTCATGAGAGACTGCAGAAGGGGTAATTATCTGTTTTAAAATGAAACAAAACACATTTTAAGGACCTTGTGACATCATAAGTTGTGCTTTCAACTACATGTCAATTAGATATCCTTCCTCTCTCTCTCCATGCTGACTTATGTGAAGCTCAGTCATGCTCCAAAAATGGTGACAGGGTGAGAAATAGTACAGGGAGAACACATTTTGATATGAAAATCGTAGCAGGGTAATGAGATATTCTTGGGCATTTGTAGCTCAGTCGCAATAGAAAGTATGTGATTTCCTCAGAGCCAAGGAGCCAATATGAGGATTTTTATGCTGAAGACTTCACTGGCAATTTGGATGTAGAGGTCTCCAGGGACAGAAAGCGTACATGGCAGCTGAGAGGGTAGAATGTCCCACAGGTGCTTAAACATTTGAACTTAAGAACATGAAGTAGTTGCCTAAGTCCTCTTCAATGAGACTTTGACTCTCTAGGCTGTATATGAAATATTTCCATAAGTGCCCATAGGTCAAATATTTTACTTTTATGTCAAAACCTAAAAATTCAAATAATACACCAAGGGGAATTAATTAAAGGTTCTGGGTATTAAATTAAGCAATTAACATTCCTACCTCAAGAATCTGCCCTTTGCATCCCTTGTAATTGTGTTTGAAACTGAGATATTACAAATTGTTTTATAAGATGCTGTGAAAAGCTACCATCCCATTTCACTAGAAAAATGTGGAAGTTTTGTTGGTTCAAACAGCGACTTAATTTTTGTAACAACAGGTTTGCCTATAAAGAAGAAATGAAGAAGGAGAGGGTAAGTGCTAGTCTTTTAGGGCTTTGCTATGTTTGAAAACAGAATCCAATTAAACCCCTCTATTCGCTAATCTTTGTCTTAATAAGGTTGCTGTGGGTGTTATTGGCTGTTTATACCATGAAAACATGGAGAAGCAGCATGATTATTTTCAGATTTTTGTTAAGATATTTTGCTGTTATAAATGCATGAGAAAACTGCTTGAAACTATTCAATATAGAAATCAGCAAATCGTTTTAAAAAGGAGAGAAGGTAATTAACTTCACTTCTTAATGATGTTCCTAATTTAAACTATGCAAGAGATGTATAATGAGTAAGAGAAGTGTTGCAGAAAAAACCTGTTCTTCAGTTAAAGAGACAAAATGGGAATCAACAGAGTTTGAATGTATTTGCACATTTTCTGCAGACTTACTCTGTGACCTTAACCAAAGTATTTAATTATTCTGCTCTGCAGTTTTTCTATAAAATGGAAATAATGACAGTCAGCTTGCTGAGAGGTTGTGGGCCTTAATTGTTTAGTATTTATATCTTCCAAGAGAATACAGATAGAATTGCAGAGTATGATGAATGATTAACATTCTTTTGCTATTACCAAGCTCTGATATTTTTGCCCAGCTGTTTTATCATGGAAAAATCTTTACTTTTTATAGCCCTGTATCCAACAACTACCCTGACTGAAATGTATTGAGCAAAAAATATGAAGTCCTTCTCATGTCTCTTAAATCTAATGAATGCCCAAACTGATCTCAGAAGGAGCAGAGAACATGATGTTCGAGTCTACCTCCATTGCTTGTACCTGCCAGCTCTGCAGAGGGATGAGTAAAGAGTGTCTTCCAGATAAAATATGTTTACCACAATTAAATAGTTTTAAAGCCTCACCAAATCATCACAGAACTCATTGTAGCAAGTTTAGCCTGCAGGTCCTAGAGAACAGAAAAACCCCACAACTTTCTGCTTCTGGTGGAGCTGGTGAATATTCTCATGGGCAACTGACAAGATTTGTTTTGCAGGTGAGGATCTCCTGAAGAACAGGTTTGGCCCACACAGCTGCTGAATCTGGGTACCACAGACAGAATATTAAGCAATCTCTCAAATAGTAGCTACAAGAAAAAGGCTACATATGTGTCAAATGCACTCTAGTTGATGCTGATGAATTGTTCAGAGAAGCTACAGAGTAATATTTGTGATGAACAAGTACTGCTGTTTTGAATCAACAAGTAATTCCCAACAAATATCTTAAAAAATTTCATACAAAGTTCAATATAAAGAAGTTAATGGCCTTTTTAATAAAAACATTTTCTTGTCATTATTGGTTTTACTTCATGAATTATTACTTTGGGTTGGAGTATGCTGACAAAAGTCTTCAACTTCTTTAAATATCTGATGCAGCTGAGCAAGTGGAACTTATCACCTGATTGATTTGTCACCGTAAACTAGGACAGGGTCTATGTGTCCTTTCTGGTTATAAAAAATAATTTTATTTTGCATGGAGAAAATTCTAATGCTTTCACACAAAATATTTAACAAAACAGTAAAACCAGGGGATTAAGACATATTCCTATCCACGTTTAACCCTGCCCTGTGGAATTTGCCTAGATGTATTCTCATGAGCAATAGTGACATCAGAAATATTCTATACCTTGTCTATAGACTAAGTTGAACAATAGATCCTGAACTGTTATAAACAGGGTGCAGAACAGTGTATACATAATTTTTGTCTGTACATATCTCCTCTGCCTTCTTTTAAAATAAAGATCTAAAGGGCAGTGTCACTACTTGGGATGTTGCAGACCATGAAGAGCTTTTTATCTGAAAATTGCGAGCACCAGCCCAGGATATAAATTCCATCATACCATTACAAACATGAAATTAATCAATCAATCAAGCAAACAAACAAACAAAAAAACCAGCAGAAAAAAATCTGTCCACAGTAAACAAAGGTCCAAAAATGGTTTATGAAAGTGTTGTGGTAAAGAAATTAATAGCTTAAGATAATTAGAAAATGTGGAAAAAAGATTGCTGTTTAGTTATTTACTTATTTTATTTATTCTTCTAAATGATAATTTAGTCTTAGTACTATCTAAAATGGTATTAATTACCTGTAAAACTATAAGTCAGCTTTACTATGATGAAGAAAATCAGTCTTTTCAGGATGGAATCATAATCTCTTCCATCAGACTTGAAGAGAATTAAATATTTGTCAGTATGACTGGTCTTAAATTCATAGAAAATAATACAGGGAAGAAAAAAGTACAATTTCATATTATTGAAAGACAGCTAGGGACATCCCAGCCACAGGGCATGACAAGTGAAAACAACAGATCTAAACCATGTAATAAGTATGTTATGTTTTGAGCAAAGGAGGAGTGCAAACTAAACCCCTCCACTATTTATGACTTACTGGTAAAAAAAATTGGGATTCTCTTAGAAGGACAAGATGAAGATATTTTAGACCAATGTGATTATATTTTTAATGTGTCAATTACATTTACAGCCTTGGAATATATTTGCAATCTACCAGATTAAACTAAATATGTGTCAGATGTGATTTGAAGAAACAGAAGGAAGAAATGCAATTAGAATATCAAAAAGGCACAATATGTTTATTCTTTCTTCCATTCCTTCTGTCCAACTTTCCCCTGTGTTTGTCACACCTCTCCACTTTGACCTCCAGGATAAACAACCAAACATACAAAACATGAGGTTTCTTCTTTTGTAGACTCATAGCCTTTTTTTCCTTTCCTAACTATTTCAAACCCATTAAATATTTCAGTTGTAGTTTAGATATTTTCAGGTATATTAAAGACAAAAGTTTCTTGCTTTTTAAAGGTAACAAATGTGAAAAAAATTGATTTTTATCTGGTTCATACACTAAAAGATTTCTCTTAGTTCACTGTCATTGACTTTCTCAGTAAAATGCCTCTTGCTTAGCCTCTGGTGTTCTCTGGAGTATACCAAATTCTCCATCAAAGCTGGGTCAAAGCCTTTTGAATATTCCCAGCTTGCTGGAGTGTAGGGCAAGGATTTCAGCTGACTGTGGTAGCTTGCATTAAAACTCTGGTGTGCTAAGGATCCAGCTCGGCCTGTGCCAAACACACAGCAGGCTTTGGAGCACAGCTCCAGGGGATGACACTCCTACCTTCCAGCAGCTGAAGAACACTTGGCTTAAAGCATTCATTAGATGTGTACTTTAAAGGCCAAAGTTGTACTTCAGGAATACACACTAACTTAAAATGGAATTAGCAGCTACTTGCTACTGTGAGATTTCCCACTGAGAGACTCTCCTGGATGCTCTGAGCAGTTTCTTACAGAAAATATTGAACATGGATAGCTGCACAAAACCACTTAACTCCCTACACTTACCAAAGGCATTCTTCCACACTCCCTCTCCTCCAATAGACTTTTCTTTCAGTGTTTCTGTTTACCCCCTCAGGGAAATCAAAAGTGAGCCTGTGTCTTTGTTCTTTTTTTGCTCCATCTGATATCACATTAGCTCTGAGTCACCTGCATTCTCCCGAGCTCTCAGTCTGATCTTGTCTAGGAATTGTACTCATTAACTCAGCTGAAACAACAGTTTGAAAGACATCACTAGCTTAATGTACAGAGTAGAGTCAAGGTCAGGTTGCTTAACATATGCATTTGTTCAGCTGTTTTTGAATTTCCTCGTGCAAACGTGAGCTTGGGGACTGAGGGAGCAAGCTCAATGCTCTTAGAGATCATAAATGGAGTAATTAGATGTAAGGTTCTTGCATTTGGAAAACAGGGTTTTCACAGTTTCAAATTTACTTTTTGCAGTATTAGTATTTTTTTTTAATGTTAGCTACTATGAATAGAAAAGATAATCTTAGAGTCTGTTACATTATCTGAGAAATAATTAAATACATGTAAATGGTAGCTGTACTACAAAGACGTGTGGAAAATAGTAAAGTTAAGACTGCAAATGGCAGTTGTCATTTCCTGATGGCTCTAATCTATGCTATATCTCACCAGAAAAATTGTCACTTTTGCTCAAATTGAAAATCTGAAGTACTTTTCTGTATGTGAAACATTTTATTATTCAGTAGAATTTGCCTTGCACTTTTGTGTTAGCAGTTATGTCTTGCTTATGTAACAGATGATGCACAGAAGCTATATCATAACTGAGTTGATTTGGGTTATCAGGCAGCTCAAACTTTTTTAATGTTTTGCAAAATTATATATCTACAGAACCTGCTTCTTTATAAAGTTGTAGTTTAACCTGTTGATGTAACACTTAGTTGTAGTTTCTAGAATATTGTAGTAATAACATATCTTTTGTCAAGTTCCTGGAGGGCTCCATCAAAACAAAAATTGCATTGTGTTTGCATTATGAACATTTCCTTGCAGGTGGAAAATTTGCCACAAGAAATATTTTGCCTGAGCCAAGATACAATAAATGATGGCAGCAAAAGAGGAGAAAAATGATAAAACAAAAATAGCAGAGGTAAGATCATGCATTTAAGTATGCAGGTCTCAATGGCTTTAGAAAGCTTAAAGCAGATCTGTATCAGCCATCCTATTTGCTACTGAATTTATACCAGAGTACTCTCTTTTTTTTTTGCTCTTTTTTTAACTTTTCTTTCCTTAGTTGTTAATGAGAAGATCAACTTGAGGAGCCTATTGTAGCATTGAAGGGCAACCTAGAGGGAACTTGAAAGGTGTTTGCTACCACAGCAGCTAAATGAATAAAGATGGACATGTTCCAAGGTGAGTACAATGGCAAAAACATAAAAGCTGACTCTGATGTAGTAGGAAACAGGAGAAGGAGATAGAGCTACAGAACAGAGGCAAGCCTGTCATATCAACTGACATGGCTGTTTTGGCAGCTGTATTTTATATGAGCAGAGGAGTGCAGAGAGAAGCCTGGTTAAAAACCTAAGGGAGCAGAGGAAGGTTTTAGCAGTAATAAAAGAAAACACATTGTAAGCTCATCTGAAGGAACCACATGGCTTTATCATGGCAACAAAGGCAACAGAAAAGGAGGAACCGAAAATTTTCTCTTGCAAGTTAAGGCATCACTGTTTTTATAATGTTTGGATTGTCTGAACAATCTGCAAGTACTGCCTCATGGCAATCCAGTCTAGTGGTGAGAAGGGATGGAACATCTGGGTAAGAAAAACACAGAGTATTCCTATGTCTGCACACTAAGTCAAAGCTCTTATTGCTGCTCCTCATTTTATTCCCTTTCTTTCCAGTGTACTTTACATTTATTCTACATAACAAATATTGTCCAGTGTGGTCTTCAGTCTCTCCAGGATGATTTCTGTTTCCTCGGTGACTGAATGATCTGAAATCTTTAAATCTAATTGCATTATTTATTAGCTTTTTGAGTAGACAACTAACTCTGCACTTAGCCTCTGAGATGTTAGAACTTGAGGAGATATTATCTTGGCTGCCATCATCTTCTCTTTCCCTTTTTGCAGTGTGGCTACCACAATGGAGGTGCTGTCCCCTTGATCCTTTTAAAGAAGAGACATTTTCTACAGGATATGTCCTCTTAAAACACAGGTGAGGTTGGAGGTTTATAAAATGCATTTATACACTACAAATAGAAGTCAAAACACATGTATAGAAAATAACAGGGATGCTGTTTGTATGAATTATGTCTCAATAATTGCATTGCTCCTGAGTTAAATAATTTCCTTACCCATTTTTCCATCATCTTTTCTCCATCAAATCACAAGTATTATATCTAAGTGCAAAATAGCCCTAAAATTACCCTGGCATAATACAATTCTTTCCCAAATGGAAAGATTCTATTCCCGATAGCACTTCACAAATCGTCTTTCCATCCTGCAACTACTCACTTCACTTTTAACATTAATCTCAGAGGTGAAGTAATTTTAAACACTTTTTGAAAATACTTTAAAATACTTTTAAATACTTTTTGAAATAAATCCTGCACAAATGTTAGGAGTAATTTTCTCTGCTCTGAACTCATGTACATCTTCTATGCATTTATGCAGGAAGTAGAGTGGTCACTTTTTTCTGTCTCTTCTGGCATAGTAGAATTATGTCTTTTCTTATAATCTAAATCTTGTAGCAATTTTTGTTAATTTTTTTCTAGTGAAAGGAAATTGGAGACTAGGTGTCACTTGTCTTCAGAACTGAAAAAGGATTCAGGCAGCTACAGTTTATTGCTGCAATGCCTAAAACTTCTACACTTGGAGCCCAGTGTAATGTTTGCACTGAGGCTACTAAGAGGAGCACCTTGAGTTGGGTTTGCAATATAAAATCAGGTGTCCCTGTTCCCTTGACTGAACAGGACATCTAGATGTGCACAAGAGGGATTTGTAGTTGTCAGCAGCTGAAACAATTTGATGCTTAAACCAGTCCAGAGCAGGGTCAATCTACAACTCCATTTCATTTACAAGCAGGCATTTCAGGTGGTAGGTAGTCATGTCTCTTAAACTAGAATATGGGTCCTGAAGACCAACTCCTGACTTTGGCTACCAAATAAAGTATTAACTGACCTTTCCTTCCTAGGATGTGAAGGATATATGACTGTAGAGTACAGTGTTAAGGTTGGAAAAGACATTTAAGAACATAAAAGCCAAGCAGAAGCAAGTATATTGAGAAAAGTGACCAAGCTAACAAACCAACAAACTCATTGTGGAAAGATGTTTGTGAAATAACCTCTATTTTTTAACTTGTCGCATCTTGTCAGCCAATAATATGAAAGGAATGGAGGCTGAAATCTCACGTTTTGCACATCTCTTCAGCACAGAGCTTTGCTGCTACAACATTCACCTAAGAAAGAGTGTTCTAGAGGTATCCTGCCAATGTGCTCCATTGCAGGTACTCAGGAAATATAATGTTTGACCTGGAGGTAATTGAAAAGAGAAGAAGTAAATTCTTTCTGTGCTGAGGAGACATAAAGCCAGAATAGTTATAGTTGCCTTAAAACACTCATCTTCAAAGCAGAAGCAGCCACCTGTGAAGCTCAGTTGCTACCTTGAATTCAGACTTGGAAATTATTATTTTTTCCATTTGAACCTTCTGAGTGTTCACACATAAACTAAGCAGAATTACTCAGACCTTAGCATTGAACACAAAGTATTTGGATGGCCGTGGACACGAAGTAAGATATATGAAGCTTAATAATGGAAGTGGAATTTTTACAAAGTACCTGCCTGCATTAGTACAAACTTGTCTCCCTTAACTGCCAACTCATATATACAACCAGCATGGCTACTTTAGCTCCAAATGACAAGGCCTCTAGCTGCATCTGATCTGCTGGGAAAGCCCTCTTTTCTTTGGGAAAGAGCTTAGCAAATCTTGCAAGCCTTTTTAAACTTTCTCCAGCTTCATCTAAGAGAGCCTATTTATTATTGATCTTTACACTAGGTAAGTTGTCCTCATGGGAATCAGTCAGCATGACACCTTCTAGAACCTGAAAGTCTTCCTGCACTAAAGTTCTGCTTGTTGATAATTTCTTTCTTGGTTCAACATATGCACAAAAATACTGGTAACCATCTAAATATAACTGAAAAATGGATCAAGATTTACTGGTGTTCTATTACAAAAAGGTACAAAATACTACATAACTGTCTTATTAAGAACAGTTTTACAACTATTTAACATTTTTTCTCATTTTGCTGACTGAAAATTCAGCTCATATATAAAATTAATTAAAAAATTAGTAAAGTGAATGTCTAGTCTTTTTATAATACAAATCTGCTGCTTCAGCCTCAAGTAGTTTCTCTTCCTGCATTGTTAAGTTGATTGACAGTCAAACCACTTTGTTCATCAAAAGAGTTGAGAAAGTCATTTGCACCACAAGTTCTTCTCTGTTACTTTTAAAACATCAGATAACTTCCTTTATCTTTCTAGATGAAATGGTGTTCACTTTATCTCAAGGGGGTTTTGTGTGTGTTTGTTATCCATGGGTTATCTTAATTTGACTTTTTATTTTTGTCAGTTTTCTGCCTATTTTTCATTGTCCCAATTTAATCTGATCCTGGTATTGGTTTTTTCTTCACGGAAGTGTTTTTTTGTTATTTCTCTTAGTTGATAATATAATTCTTCTTAAACTATTTCTTATGCTTTTATCTAACTAGCTATAATATAAAACTATTCACCTTAAAAAAAAGCAGTTTAACTATTTTCCTAATTGACCTACTTCTAGACACAAAATTAATTTTAATATACTTTGCAATATAAGCCAAACATTTTTTATCAAACTAGAATCACTCTGCGGTTTTCCAAAATTCAAAATACTGTAATGATGTTGGTATTCCTTATTGTACTAACTTTCTAAAGGAACTATAAAAATAATTTACATTAATGCATGTTGGTAATTCTACTGAGCTGTTACTCATATGTAAAGAGTTAAGCACATGCAAAAGCATTTCACAGGAATAATTTTAAGGTAATTATCATCTTTGGGTAGTTATTCACAGAATATTGTAGTGAAGCAATTTGGATTCAAGTGCCCCATTTTTGGTTTGAAAAAGGCAAAACTAAGGTACATGCACATGATTCCTCAAACCTACATATGACTACTAGTATTTTTCACCCCTCAATCTAAAAGAAGTGAACCTTTACTTAGATAGCTGTAATGTGGGACAATAACAAAGTAGCTTGACCAAATGATTTTTTTAAAAAAGGTGATTTTCTTCTGGAAATTCTGTGTGATTGAAAAGTTCATGATCAATTCCCAAATCGAGACTTATGAAAATATTTTCCCCAGCATATATGTCTGCATGCTGTGTCCTTTGGAGACACTGTAGCTATGAGTAGGCAAATATGAGAGAGAGCAGAACAGGCTTAATAAAAATAAACAACAGATTTGTTTGAATAAGGATTGCATGATCAGGGTATTTACTAGCAGGCTGGTAAATATCCAAGGTTACAGGTCCATGGCGGAAAAGAATACTCTACACAAAGAGTGAAGACAAGCTAAGATTTAAGGTAAAAATATTTTAGAATTTGAGAACCATTGTCTTGGGAATATATAGGAACTTTATATTTTTACTGTATTTCTGCAGCACTACACAGTACAAGTCTGACCTGTGTTGGCCCTAGAATTTCCATCTGTATGTATTAGGGCAAACTATGTACCTTGCAGCTATTCTGTGCTCACTCTTTCGCGTTACTATTCCTAAAACTGACACATATGAGTTGGCAATATTAGAAATAGCACAAGATAAGTGACTTTTTGCTGCATTTCCCCCTCATCCACCTAAGAAGATTAAATGATGTAGCATAGATTTTATATGCAGAAGACCTCTCTTCCAGAGAATTATAAAATATTTAAATCCACTTATATGGAACTTTTCTCTGAAGTGAAATGCCCTTAATGCTGCAAATGGGCAGTTCTGACTAGCATGCGCTTGTCTTTTTGTTGGTGTGTCCTTCACATAGGAGTGATTTATGCCACTGAAAGGCTGATACAGCTAGTGCAGAATTGAACATTTATCTAATCAAAATAGTTGCATTGCAAAAATGGTATTTTTTTCTCTGCACAGAAATTGGAACATCCATCCACTATGAAAACTGAAAAGGAACCTAAGCAACTGTCCTACTGGCACTATTGCACTACCAAAGAAGGCAATATTGCCATATAGAAGAATCTAAAGTCAAATACAGGACTGGATAGAGTAAGGGAGATTATTCACAATTTTAAAAAATCCTATCAAACCTCCCCTCACAAACACACCAAGTGTACTCCAATCTTTTGGCAAAGAACTACATTGGTATTTCATTATAATCTGGCGGCAGAGGATGGGAAAAGGATTAGTAAGGGAAATCAAATAAATACATAAACCACTTAACATTTAACTTAAAATATTGTTTTAAGTCATCAATTCACTTCTAAAATTGTAAAATAATGAAGACATCAGTTACAAGAACTAACAGTAATGATCTCTTGGATTCAGGTTTATAATTCCACCTATAAACAGTCCTTCCCTGTGTCTACCAACTCTTACAGTGACAGAATGCTTAGTTTTAAATCAAAGCATGAAACACATTTAAAAAAAAATCCTGGTAGCTTATAGATAATCTCTTCATAGATTTAAACTCACTACTATTCATGATATATTGTTAAGTTGAAAATTAACCATCTAAAGTGTTCGGCAGATGCATGAAATGCTGGTTTGGACCTCTTTGAAGTCACACCACTCAAGTAATTTTCTTCATAAACCAAGATTATCCCTTTACATGTCAGCCAGAAGTTAAGAAAAAGTTAAAAACCGAAACAAAGTCTAATTTCATTAACACTCGTGTATTTTCCCACAGACTTGAGTGAGAAAATAATTTATCTTATCTACTAAACTATCTGCTACCATTAAGCTACTGAGAAGTGATCAGATGGAAACAAATAACTGCAGAGACTAAGTATGAAGAGAATCAACCCTGTAACCACCATTGCCCTTTTTTCACCAAAGTTCTTTACAATATAAAAGGCTCCTCTTTTTGGAAGTGGAGCTGCTAATTTTTTTCCTCAGTGATCCAAAGCTTACAAGAGTAAATGGTTTGCCTGACTTAAAATAGTTTTGCATGAATTTCTGTGTTCTGACAATGGTTAAAAAAAATCCCAAAAAACAAAAGCCATATTGTGGGGAGCAATTCTTGTGTGGAAGCACATCATGAAGGGATATTGTCTCTTAAGTGTCATATTCCTTCTCTTTAGTACCATATTCCTTTTTATCCTTCAAACTTGGCCTTTTTTCATCTTTAGCAAATACAATAAGTCAAGAAAAATATGGAGTTCAGATTAACATAATTTCCATTGTGTTCTCTAAAAACTGTTCAACAGTGAGACTGTGGGCTTTCATGCATGCTTTTGATTATCAGCACATTTATGCTATAATGCTAGAATGATGTATGCACCTGCTTGCTCTTTTGCATTGCAAAGAACCCCATTGATTTTAGTGACTTAAACCAAGCCTCTGAGCATGCCTTTACAAGATCAAAGTTTAACTGCTTCAAACTTCAAGCTTCAAGCTTCAGTAAAAGCATGACATACCTAGGTCAAATTTCTTTTCTGTTTTAGTGATCTCTTTCTGTAATTGTTTTTGTTTAAGTGCTCTGTTCTTTGTCCTACCTCTCATAATTAAATTTGTAGTTCAAGCCTACACTCATTTAGCAATTTGTCAATATAAAACTGAAGCTAGCTATGATGCTTTTGACACAAAAAACACAGAATAAGTAAAGCAGGGAAAAACTTTTTCAGGAAAAATAAAGCCAAACCAACAGGTCATGCAGCAATTCATAAAACCTGAGACTTATTTAAACACACACACATAAGAAATCTTAGAATGAGACTGGAAAGACAGAAATAAAATTGTTTTCTTGCAGATTAACTGCCTATGAATTGCACAAACAAAGACTGCCCAAATATTTCAATTTAAAGCATAACATAGCTCTTTCTCAAAACCTAAAATAGCTCCATACCTGGACATAAAATAAACAATGGAGTGACACACAGGGAAAAGGTTTTCATGTTTCCCTTTGACAGAGTTTTAAACGCAGGCAACCCAATGAGATTTATTCGTCTTATATTTTAAATTATTTGCATGAGCCTTACCACGTGACTGTCTTACCTCTGGAGGATTTTCTCCCGTTCATTTAGATCTATTTTGTGCATTCATACCATACTGGTTTGCTAGGTGGAAAAATAATGTCTTTAAAACAGACTTTCTGATTTGGGACTTTTGCTTTGTAGACAGAAGGCGAAGTGTCAGATTTTATGATCAGGCACACATGAATCAATTTGACCAGGCCTTTCTATGATGGAGGTTAAGCTGCTGATTAGTTACAGACAGAAGTGAGCTTTATTGGATGACATGGCATCTAGCAGCTTAGAAATCTCCAGTCTACAGAATGGCTATAATAATAGAAGGTGGATTAATCTTATTTTTGTTTATTCTGATCAGCCTACAACTTGATTATTTATCTGGAAAACGTTATGCTCAAGAGAGTCTTTGTGCTTTTTACTCTGGCTGTCATAAATGACATAGCCTTGAGTGTTTGGGGGTTGACTTTTAGGCCACTGGTTTACTTCTTTCTTTTTGTCTTCAGAACATGGTCAAAAATCCTGAGTGATCGTACTGATTGCTGTTGTTTCATCCAACTTTTCTTCTGGAGTATGTGAGCTAAGTACTTGACATTCTTCCTCAGGTCTTGCCTCTTGTCTCCTGGTTTTGGTCAACCATAGACTCTTCCAGATGGTGAATAATCATAAAGACAATAAATGATAATCAGAGAAAAATGCTACAGACTGATACTGAATGGGATCAGTGTGGTCTCCTGCCCCTAATGATCTTCCAGTTATGTTCCACTTGCTGGAACTACCTGATCATCCACAATATTCTTATCCTACTGTTGCTATCTTCCTGGTACTGATAGCATAACTTTTTTCCTCCAGTAGCTCTACTGATTTGCAATTAAATACAACTAAAGACATTTACTTCCTTTATAATTTGTCTGTGCAACTGGGCTATGTTGTAATTTGTTTCAAACTGTTCATTATAATCTATATTATAAAATGTAATATGGAGGAAAACTTGTGCTGTTGCAGAAGAATTAACCTGGGCAGGTACTATTAACATAAGTAGAAGTCAAAAAGCTTGATCTTTTTAAAGTTTGTTGGCATTTAAATGCTTAATTATTCTAAAACTTGTATAAGAAAACAGGATACTTCCAATCAACTTCCATATCAAATACTTGGCAGTATTGAGAAACTTTGATGCCAGCCGTATGTGTTCACCTGCTTCACCTCTGTAACATGAAAATAACTATCTTTTTTGTCAGTTTTGTAGTATTGGCCAAAAAGTCTTCATCTTTCCTTCAGTATAACAATGCCTTTTGAATAGCTGAGCGTTTATTTTTGCCATTCACTGAAAACTTTCAAACTTTTGTGATGAGTGAGGCAAGGTTCTTTGGGAAAACCAGTATGTCATCATGCAATTAAAGATACAACACACACATTCACATGAGGGTAGACTGGTACTGACAAACAACCTTGACTATGACACTTCCCACCTCAGGATTTTGGCTTTACAACCTTCAATCCATTTTTTGTGGGTGAAGAGTTGGTTTATGTGAGTTAACATTAGTAGAAAGTGTAATTCAAATAAAGAAAGGTATAACCAAGGGTTGCACAACTTTCCAAATAATGTGAATTCATTGTGCAAGTAGATAAAGTAACTTTTCCTACTTTGCTTTTCGAAAGCATTGACTTGACATCATCATGTTACTCTGTACCTTTTTGTGCCTCTGAGGCAACTCCTCTCCTCTGCTCTTTATCACAGCATGTAATTATTTATTTTCCTCCATGGTATGTTTATCTACAGCTATCTATATCTTCAGTCTGTGAATTAAAGAAGTGACTTCATTGAATTTCCAAGTTTGTCTACAGTAGATCAGTATTTGAGCATTGTAGTTTAAAAACAGGGCAAGAGCAGCTTTGGAGGGATCCTTATATGCTGTTACTCAGCTACACTAATTTTTTGTAGAAAAGAGACTGGTGCAACTTTTCTGTAGTAAAAAATATACTTCTAAAAATATCTGTGGAAACTAGATGCTAGGAATCATATAATCTTCCATTTCTTTTTCAGTTCTGCCATTGGATCTATCCTGCCTTGAGGGAGCTGAGACCTTTTCTGATAAGGAACTCTTGCTCAGTTCTCATCACTTAGCCCAGCTTGATGGATTCCTCAGCTGTGAACAGAATGAATAGGATGGGATTTTTTTCACTGCTCCAGTTCTGAGATTACATTTGAGCCTGCAATTGTCTTATTAAAATGAAATAGGAAAACAAAGGCCCACAGGCAACTGCACATAAAAACCCAAGCTACTGGGTCATAAAAAGATGACATATTTACCATAATTTTAACACAGTGTGAAACAAGCAGCAGATATTGGTCTCAGTGAACAAAGCTCCATCTTTTTCTTAGCATATGGACCTGTAAATTTCTAAAGCAACAATGCCATAATGAAGACAAAGGTGCCTGCCATCTGTTCTGTTTTGTGAAGATTATTTGTTACCCTTGTGATTTTGGTAATTTTCCAGTAAACATTCCAGCCAATTTGAGCATAGAAATAATCAGGTATGAGGCACATGACCATTACTGTGTCTGATGTGCTATAAAACATGAAGCAGTGAGAAAATACAAAGGAGAAGATAAAAATATAGCACCATACATAAGGAAACAAATGTTAATAAATATAAAGGATATCTGTTTTTTTAAAAAAAAGTTTCACTAAAAATTAACAATTCTATGCATTAAAAAGTGCAACATTAAGACTGTGATTTCAAACACTTGAAAACAGTAAATATGCTGTTGAAATCCTCATCAGCTGCACAGAGGTCCCTGGTGGTTTCATGAGAAACTGCCCTGCCTTCAAAATTTCAGCCACTCCTCCAAACCTGAATGGAAAAAGTCTCTTGTTTCTTTTTCAGTTTGTTTGAGTTTTGTGAGCTGGCATTAGGTGTTTGACTAGGGCCTCTGGAATCTGGTATAGAGCTATTGCAAATTCAGGTTAGAGTGCTCATGGCAAAATCAACTCTGCTATCTCAGTTCTCAATCAGTATAACTTTGCTTACTGTTGCAATGTTCCCCTGAAGTGCTATTAACATGTTTCACCAGTCCACAAACAAAACAAATAAAGTGTTTAATTTGAAAAGAAAATAACAAGGTTGTGATCCATAGTGAAGAGAATACAAGCTGCCAGGGTTACCAGAGAACTAAGGAAATATGTTCCAGGTCAGTATTTCTTTAGAGTTTTCTTTTTTCATACTAAGATAGTCATAAATAAACCAAAATAAAATAACATGGGCTGTTTTTGTAAAGACATCATCGGATAGAAAAAAGAAAGACAATGCCTCTCTGTAGCACTTGTGGGAAGACACAGTCCTGGACAGGAAGGCCTCATAGGATATTGATGAAAACAGAGTGAGATCATGAAATGGAAACAAAGTGATAGAGTCCTGGAGGCATTAATTTATGAGAAAGATCAAAAAGGTAAAAAAAAAAAAAGTAGCTTATCAGTAACTGAGGATGAAAAACAGCAATGGCTGTTGGCATGCTTTATAGTCATGCAGGGAAATGTTACTGGAACAATAGGGGTTTTTGGGGATTGCTAGCCCTATGATCTCATTCCAAGATGATCTGGTAAAAGAGCTCAGTAGGCTGACTAAGATGAGAAAGCAACGAAAAAAAAAGAGGTAGTGATTGGATACAGGTGAGAGAGACAACACAACTCAGTTTTTAATTTCAAATTCAATAGCATGTTAATGCTAAACTGGAGCTGGGAGAAGGAATTGGCCATGCTGACTGCTACAGTGACTGCCCTCAGCCTACATCCCTTGTCTCTTTTTCCATGATCATCTCTATCACACTGGGCAAGAAAAATGTAAACTTCCTGTATGCCTATGATGCTAAGCAGCTTGTGAGGCAGGATATATACAAGATCTTCATTCAGCCTAAATTCAGTGCATGGGACTGGGGAAAATATTGAACCTTGCTCACTCTCAGTAGTGTCTGACTCATCTGCCATTGTATGAGGACAGAGGTCACTCACCCTAGTGACCACAGAGACACTGCCATCCACTTGAAGAAAAACCCTCATGTTGATCTGAAATGAAATATACTCATATTTATATATGAATATATAAATAAAATACTGAAGAACTTTTCTGGTGTGTGAATTGATGGAAAGGTTTTAATACCAGCCTCTAAAAGGGCACTCCTGAGTTTATCATATGAATTACAGAGTTTGATGGGTACATCTGGAAGGGAAGAAAGCCAGGAGAGAGGTGTTTATTTGTTTTTGTTTTTCATGACATGAAAACCCTTATATACCCTAGTTTGGAAAAAAAAAAAGCACAGCATATCTATGAATGGACTTGTCTGCCAAAGATAATCCTGGCTCCAGGATTTCTGTTGCTGAAAACCAATAAGTGGGATTTAGCATATTAGGAGAGTGTCGAAAAGGTACTATCTTAACATTCAAAAAACCTGGTATTGCTTTCAACAAAGGTGGGTTAGATCATGTGCTCTTCTAAGGAAGCCCCATTCAGAAGCAAAGCAAATGCCAAAGTTGCATTATATCAGCAGTGAAGGTCACATGAGGGCACCAGAAATGACCATTTCAATATAAATTTATGTTAGTTTGGACTAAGAATGGGTTAGCCTCTATGAGCTTTCCAGTTCTCACTGTTAGGTTGGCTTGTGAACGACCATTTTTCATGGACTTCTGTCTTTAGATAACTAAGATATTTCTTGGTGATAAGTGTTTTTGGTAAGAGTAACTTTGCCTTGGTGACCAAGTAGGTAAGGGCTGATGGCCAGGGCTATGATTCAAAGTGATTTAGGCAGGCTGGAGGAAAGAGTCAGCAGGAAGGTTTCAAAATTCAACAACAAACGCCAAGTCCTGCACCTGGGAAGAAGACTCCTTGTATTGACTTTCTGGTTGGGGAATACATCTGCTGGAAAGATCTTGTCAAACAAGAAGCTGAATGTAAGCCACCCACATGCCCTGGCAGGAAAGGCCAGCAGTATCTGGGGCTGCTTGGGAGAATAGCCAGGGGATGAATGGATATGATCAACCTGCAGTATTCAGCACTCAGATGACACCTGGATCCTGTGGATACGTACTGGCTCCCTCAGCACAAGACTGTTAATCTGGAGTCAATTCAGTGAAGGAGCACCAAGATGCTCTGAGGGTTAGAACACTTGCTCTGTGAGGAGAAGCTGAGGACTGGTGCTTTTGAGCCTGGAGAAGAATGGTTTTGGGGACAATTATCAGCTCTTCAAACCTACAAGGTGGTCACTGAGAAAACTAAGCCATGATCCTCTCTAGTGGTACATGGAAAGCGAACAAGGCATGACGGACATAAACTTCAAAAAATGGAGAAAATTTTCATCCTGAAGACAGCCAAGCAATGGCTGCTTGGAGATGTTGAGCAGTCTCTGTCCTTGCAGGTTTTCAAGACTCAGGTGGATGTAAACCTGAGCACCTGGCCTGACCTCAGATCTGAGACTACTTTGACCAGAACATGGGGCTAGAAATGTCGCAACATCCATTCCTACCTGAATTAATCTAGGATTCTTACTCAATGACACTGCCACTTCAGTTGGGTGATCTTGCATGGCCTAGGCAACTGTAATCTACTGAAGGATTTAAATGTGAGTACTACACTGAACTGAAATCAGAGAGGACTGTAGCTAACAATTTTACTGAAGAACTAGGTTTAATACCCAAATCTGTTTAAATATGTCACAGACTTTGTAAATTCTTCAGTACCACCTATTTAAAAATAGGAAAAGGAAAAAAAACCAACCCAGTAAGCCAGTTTCTACTCACAGTTACAATGACTTAAGTGCTTGCTTTTTCACATTTTTTCATATGCAAAGATAAGTACATTCACTGATATCCCATAACAGTAACAAATAAAATATAATGATTCAGTGAGCAACCAAGGGAAAATGTGGAATTGTTATTGCTCTCTTCTGGTTTGCCTGTATAATTTATAAAATGTGTAAAAAAACCCTAAACAAAAAGTCTTAGCTGAAAGAAAAAAAAACAAACCAGAAAAACTTTTTAATAGACTATACCCCAGAACAAGATTAATTCCATTAATTCAATTTATTATTTAATCAAGGACACACAATTCTGGATATGCTACCAAAGCATTTTAAAAAACAAGTTAATAATGCTCGTGCGACTGACAATACAGCAGCACTATCCTCAGGCTTCATTTTGAATCTAATTTATGTAATCCAAAAAACACAGCCATGCAGCAAGCAAGGTAGTCTTTTATAGTTTAAGTAAGAATTTGGAGGTAAAGAAACTACATACTACAGAAACTATAAAAGTTAACCTTTTTTGCTTGATTTGCCATTCAAAGTTATTTAAAATAGAAATTTATCAATTTTGTCCTGTTATTACTTTTGTCAAAGTTACCAATTTTATAGCTATCCAACTGATTTTTTTTTCCTGATTATATTCTCTGCTGCAAAAATATTATATTAGAGATGAAAGGCACTTATGGTATAGCTGGAACATTTACTTTTAAAATCTGTACACAATATCTGTATTAATATATATTATCATTATAACAAAGTTTATAGAGTTTTTATGAACTGTATTAACTTGTAGTGGATACATGTTTCCATTTGTGTTTGTTGTGCTGGGTCAAGAGCCTCCATATCACTAATAAGCATGGTTTAAAATTATCTTTTTTTGTCTATTAATTTTTCTTTTACTTTGTGAATACTTCCTTTCTGTCTTCCTTCCTCCTTCTACCTTCTGGAAGTTCCCCAAATTATGTCTATATTTGGACTGCACATTTCTTCTCTAATTATTCTCTAATTCCCTGCTTCCTTCCCCTTCTTTGTTATAGATTTGTCTCCCTTTCATTCCAATCCATGACTTGACATTTGTTACTCTTAGAAGAGGACATCATGGAATCTGTAACATCTCACGAGAGACAATAGTAAGGAGCAGAAGCACACAACTTATTAAAAAGGGGAATGGGAAAAATTCAGTATGGGAGGGTGGCAGTCCTCACTGTACCTTAGATATCAGGAGTCTAAGAGTGATAGATGGAAGAGCTGCGCAATGAAACATCAACAGCAAAGAGCAGCTGTTGTGGGGGCCATGTTCAAGACAAGGAGGAGAAAGGCAATATCATATATTGAAAAAGGTTACGTATATATACACGTATATATGCACTATCATTGCTGTTATATTTCCCCTTTTTTGTGTTTCTGCTTTCAAAGCTAGAAAATCTCTATTATTCCTTTCAATGTATTTTGATATCAGAACTGATCTATTTTTAAACACTGTCTCGATTAACAACTGCATGCTTTCACCACAGGCTGCATAATTAAGAAACTACTGTGACTATCCTAAAGTAATGAGAAATGTGCAAATTAAATTGGCTGTGGAAGATGTTAAAAATTTCTAATTGGGGAATGCATCCCCTTGGAATATGAGATCATAAAAGTACACAAATCAGAGCACTGCTTCACCTTCATTCTAAGAACCAGACTGTAATTCTTTGCAAGTTATACACAAAAAACAGATATCAAGCTAACTTCAGAAGTCACACTAGAACTGTGATTCTGGACTTATATTCAAATAAAAGAGTACATATATTTTATCAGAAGAGTTATATATATATATATATATATATATATACATATAATATTACAGCAGAAGTGTAATCTTCTGGACTGTAAAATGACAAAAGGTATAACTTCTCTGAAATTGAAATTAATTTTGTATCACATTAAAGATGCTGATATCTATTTGTTGGGTAACAAATCTACAGTTGGTGACATCTAAGGTTGGGTAGTTTTCCAACTATATATATACATGAGTTTTCAAATTTGGGCTTAAAAAAAAGCAATTAAGGATAATATGAACAAATATCACAAATAAGGAAGATATTTTTTACAGCAAATTATAAAAATTTACTAAGATTTATTGAGGATAGAAAGAACTGATTTTTTTTCTGAGGAATGAAAAGAAAAAGATACTTTTTACGAGGATTTAAATTACTTATATATCACACATAAAGTATTACAGAAATTCTGCATGATTTCTGTTGAAAACATTGAAATAAACCAAGTTAGAGAAACACAGGTTATATTGGTCTGCATAAGTCACCATGTGATTTGTCTCAAAGTAGTGGTTTCTAAAATAGTGACCTGCTGTAATTTTAAAATATGACGTGTCTTCTTCCAAATTTGATATTAAGGCAAAAAGATTTGAATCCTTGTGCCAGTTTAATAGAATAGGTGGTCATGCCCTACTGCCACGCGTTTAACATAAACCCTTATGTCTGATGGCACTGTTTTAGCCCAGCTACCAGGAGAATTTGGGATCAAGCTTCAACAAAAATAGAATAAAGTGACAAGCACATACCTGAAAGAAAGAAATACTGCCCAATAGAGGTTCACTGTTTATGCCATATGGTACTGAAATTTCATAACAGGAATATAATTTGGTTTAAAAAAAACTCAACATGAGCAGATGTGGGATAATATACCATGAAGAGAAAGCTTCTTAAATATAAAATGCTCAGAATAATGAGAAAGTTACAGCTCAGAATGGAGAAACACAACACAACTCCACAGAGACATTTGCAAACAACTGCCCTGCACAGGAGACCTTAATCATAAATGCTCTGCTCTTGTTTTTAAGATCTCATACAGTCATCTTTTCTTTTTGTCATTCATTAATATTCTATGAGCTTCTTTAAAGAAGAGGAAGATGAGGCATCAATGTGCACTGTCATGCACAAATTATCCCAGACTCTCAATATCTTCATTGCTTTGAGTCATTTGTGCATGGGGTGCTAATATTTGGACAAGGACTACTGCTGATGTGATGGTCCAAAATATCTCAGTTTCCCTTTCTTTCCGTATGTTTCTTTCCTTATTGTCACTAGGGATAACACAGGCATTTGACAATGCAGAGGAGGAAGGGGCAGGTCCTGTCCAGAATAAAAGATTTTGGTAGAGCCACTCCAGTGATGAGCCACACTAATAAAAAGTGGGCAAACAGTAAGGAAAGACACATTTGTTGAGTGATTCAACACACACTTTACTAAAATGAAAATTACCCCTTAAAATTGTATTCCTGACACATTTTAGAGTATATTTAGGCACAGGCGTTTTAATTAGAATTTTGTGATCCCAAAAGGGAAAATTCTCCATAAGATGAAGCAGTACTTCAAAAGTGCTTTTAGATTTTGAATTGGTTTTTTAGAGTTAGATGCTAACATTCTCACTGTGGTCTCTGAAGTGCCGTGATAGGCGTCTTCATTTGTAAGATCACATGCCATTTCCCAGATAAAATGCTACACACCTGCAACCCTGCTAGATAATTGTTGTAATTATTTAATTTATTTTTCTTAGTTCCTTTTTTTACCACTTTTTAGGCTGGTGTTATCATTCATTATTCAAATTACATTTAATATTGAACCACAGTATTTGTGATTTATATTGATAATGCTTTTATGCAATCATTCCTTTTTTCTCATGCGTGTGTTTCAGTGATTGTTAGTGTCTATATTTATTAATCTGTTAGCAGAAAATATTTCTTCTTAGCAGTAAATCCCTATCTGATTTGTAATCTATTAATATGCTATTTGATCACTCTTTTTTTGTATAGTTCAAAGCCTGAATATAGTTGCTTTTTTCTTTGCTATCTATTCTCTAGACTGAAAATATTAGATGCTACTTTCTCCAAGTACTCAATATTTCTTCAAAGTATTATTAAACTATTTAATGAATGGAAAGTATTTTGAAATACATCCTTAGCATGATATCTGAAATGAGAGGAATTCACATAAGTGAAAATCATTTTTGTCTTTGGAAGTTAAACTATGTTTGTGTTTCCAGTTGCAAAAACTTAAAATATTGTAATTTGATTCTCAATAATGATTAAATATTTGTGCTGAACCACAAGGAACCTTACCCAAAGAAAATATACCAAATGATTCTACGTGTAACATAATGAATACGAGACTAATGAATGAAGGCAGAAGGCGAATACAGTAAAAGTAGAGGAGTTCCCTGCATAACAGGATCATATTTTATAACAACTATGCTAATGTTTGGAAGGGTAGATCCAAGTCAGGATTATTTACTATGCTATCTAGATAAATAGATACAACATATCTATGTAGATAAATGACTGATAAGATTCTTGCAGACATCACAGAAGAATAGGCTGATCCGAAGGGATTTAAAGGAAAGGGTAGGAGCCTTGTAGGTATTTTTAGAATGGTGTAAAAGGAGATCATAAAGGAAAGAAAGGGTCATGGGAGAAATGAGAACCTTAGGTTAAAGCGCCCACCTTGATGCAGTTGAGGTACCTGCAGAATGTGCAAACAGAAATACCACTACATTCTGCACCTGAGGGATTGGTTAGTAAAATGGACAGTGTACACATGTGCATAGTCTTAATGGCAGTGGAAAAGAGCACAAACCTTGGGAATGGCAAAGAGGAATTAGAACTGAAGGAGTATCAATAAATACAGTGACAAACACTTGCAGATTTTTAATCTGTATGACAAAAACAGAAACAGAAAGAAATGGTGCAAAGACACACCATAATTTAATTTTCATGTTTTAAGAAGAAAGCTGTGTCAAGGAAAATAGCTCCTGGAGAAGATATGGTTTATTTCTAAACATATTGCTCTCTGTAGTTAAAATGTGCTGTCATATAGATACTCTGTGCACCTCTATGTAATGACTTGGAGCTGTGCTTCACTTTCAGACTGATTATTGAGGTTTCTCACAGAAATGGTTTACACAGAATGGAATAAATTAGTCCCCTAAGAACATGCACAAGTGACTGCCTACAGGATGAAGAGGAAATAATGCCTGAAATAATGCTTGATTTGAGCATTCTTATTCAAAAGCAAAGCATTACAAGAATACACAAATCTTGCAATATAGTTGTTCTGGCATGTATGAGTAATTTCAGTGCATGGAATCTTTACAACTGTAATATTTAATTTCAAATAATTTAGTTTCATTTTTTACAGGAGAACAGTAAGCTATTCATACAGTAAGTATGCAGAGAAAAGACTTCATCTAGGATAGTGCTATTTCCTAAAAAAAAAAAAAGGGGTCACAGTCCTGTGTTATTTCAGGTCAAAAGCCTGAGCTTTTGAAGGCCAACAAGCATCTTTATACCCCTCTGGACTCAGCAATTAACTCTGATTTGGTGCTACAATGCGGATGAAGTTATTCACCTGCTCAGTGAATCCCAGGTGTGGAATCAATGCCTGGTCTTGTCCGAGCCCTTCTGTGCATCTGCCCCAAAACTTTGGTTCCAGCAAGTAAGATCTTTTAATTGAGACAACACTGTTAAAGAATTCAAGAGCAAATTTTCATTTTTTCAAGAGCTCCACAATTCTATTTCCTCTTTAAGTCTGATTCTGGGCCATAACCTGTCACAGGGACTGAGCAATTTACTGAGCACTTATTGAGTGTAAATTTTCTCAAGTGCCTAGCTACTGTGTTTGCAAAAATGAGTAAAGAAATATCCAGAAAGAGATTCAATATAAGCTGATTTTTATGAATTTAATGTTGGTGTCTTGGCCAATTTGCATGTGGGTAATTCCTGTCTATAATGCTTTTGGAATTCAGCTGGAAAATATAAGTTTCCTTTTTCGCCTTTGAACTTCTCTATTTTGTTGCCAGGTGTCATCTATCTGTTGCTGCATTTTGACTCCAAAATTATCTTCTTTTATTAGTTGTGGCTTCAATTAACTCAGCATCCATTAAATAAAGGACCAATCCTTCATCCTCAATTCACATCTGTACTTTCATTTTATTCACATTTATGTTCTTATTCAGGCTATTCATTCATAGGAGTAAATATGCAAAAATTACCTTCGTAATTGTAAAGCACTTTCAGATGAAGCAGGAATTAATGTTCTATAGTAAATTTCTAGACACTTTATTAGGCAATCTCTTGCCTCTTTTTAACCAATGATATAGGGCTTAGAGAAAGATTCTAGAAACTATCTTTTTTTAAAAATTATATTAAAAAAATATGCTTTTCTTTGGTATTTTCTCCAAATCTCACAGAAACTTGTTTGAGCCTCAAAACATGGAACCTCAAGACTTTTCATAATGTTTCTAAGTAGCAATGGTAATAATTATGGCAGGTCTTGTTTTTTACTCTCTTTTTATTGTATGACACAAGACATAATGCCAGTCTGGTAACCTTAAGACTGTTTGCGTTATATTACATCTCATGATTCCACTCACAGTCTGCTAAATTGGTATAAAAACATCAGAACCATCCTGGCCTATGTCCATTTTTTTTTTTTTTTTACCTTTAACTGGTTAAAACATGGTAATAAAGGTGAGGGGTGAAGAAAACCATCCCTTTAGACAGTTTAATTTTGGATCGAAATTGAAGTTCTTTAGGTTAAGTGCCTAAAATCCACTAAGCTAAATGTCTAGTAAATGTCTTGGATGAAATTTCAGAAATTAATTCCATTTGGCTTAGAATAAAAAATACGTGTTTCTAACCTGATAGAAATAGGACTCCTTTATAATGTATATTATTGGGAGTTATTTTAGACTTGTTGTCAAATAGGCTCACTTAACTATGGAAAAAGCCTTGCAGTTTTCATTCTGCATCAGGAGAAAAAGCTTGAACAGTGAAAGGGGCAGGCAGAGAGGGAAGTGCATTAGTTGAACATGCCAAAGGGTAACCAAGAGAGAGAGAAAGCACTCATCCTTTAAAATTAAATCTCAGTGTGTGTGTGCTGTGTATTCTATATACAGTGCTGTTCTTTTTACTGTTGAAGTTCTTTTCTAGTTCAGAGCCAACAGCTATAAGTGTAACTGATCTGGATTAATTTAAACAGCATTTCATAACATTTATTTTGATGAATAAGTTTTTCATTAAAATAATTCATTTCAGCATATAATTATCAGCAACAACTTTCTCCTGCAATATTACCAATAAATTTCAAATAAACTGGATTCCTGAGAAATAAATAGAATTTAAGTTCTAAATAAGTACAGTAGAAGCTCTACATCTGTAAAACTTTGAGATCAATTCTTCTGAGGCTGTGGAATGCTTGAGCTGTATGAATATGATGTGAATTAAGTTACTGCTATGACTGATGTATTAAAATGCATTATTTATTATTTCATCTAAGTCTCATTGAAATCTTTGGCTTGTTCTGATGTGTAACTTGAATTCTCCTCATTTTCCCCCAATTACTAACTGATACAGCCTACAGAATTTCTCTCAGGAGACTCTAAGGAAAAACTTCGTTTGCTTCAGTAGACACAGTAAATTTCTAGCAGTGTTAAAATAATAAATTTGTTAAAGAACTTCAATTTCTGAACTGATCTCTTTTATGCTTGTGATATGCTCTTTCTAAACGTGTGTATTGATAAAAGACATGAATATGAAACCAAAGTATGTGTGCTGGTAGCTACCATGTGAGTACGAAGATGCGATTGGAATTTCAATGTAAGATACTAGGGTTAGTCCATAGTTCTCAATTTTTGGGTATTTTCTGAGGCCTTGAGCCCTGTATAAATATAAATTCCATGATATTTGGATTGGAAAGTATGAGAGCTAAAGGTCATGAGGATACAAAAGTCTGTAAGGTTCTGTTTCTGTGCTGTACTCTGCCATGCTATGCTATGCTGAATGCACTACTCTGTTTTGGACACTGCCTGTTGCTAATACTGGTAGATAAATGTGCTGTTGTTACGCACTATCTCAGCACCAGGGACGTCAAGAGAAATGAACCCTAAATTTAGTATAGGAGATTAATGAAAGCAGCTGATGGACTGGACTGGTATTCCTTATATTAGAATTATATTTGGCAGTGCACATGTAAGCATACCTCTATGGCTTCACCCAACCAAGTCTTAAATTAGGCTATGGTAGTGTTGCAACAAGTTTGAAAGCTAGTTTCTGACTGTTGGATGTGCATAAATTCTATGCCATAAAATAACATTTGTCAAGACTTTGTGCATTTTGTCTCATTTTTCAAAATTATGAGCTGTGATTGATCAGTAATACTTAGAAAAAGTTTTGTAATGTGTAATTGAAAAATAGAAACAGTGTAAAATAAATTTTTACTTTCTGTTCACAATAAAACTGAAGTAAATATGTACAGACAGAACCTATAATTCAAAGGTAAAAAAACCTATAATTCAAAGGTAAAAAAGGTTTTGCTCTTGAAACAAAACAGGAAGCTCTTTGGAGCAGATCTGGATTCAATATTTTTCTATAAGAAAATCATGAGTTATCAGAAGAAAAAATGGTGAAAAAACACATTCAATGATTTATTTTTTCCTGGAAGTACTCCGCAATCTGTAATGAACTTTTGGTCAGACCCATGAGCATGACCAGATTCCTCCTGTTCAAATGACCTTGAACCCAGGATTGGAGAGCTGAGGTCAGAGATTGAAGGCCCAGTTCAAGTATTTGATTCAAGAAGGATGGCTGATGGCAATGAATTTAAGGTCACACATATAGATCAAACCCAAGCCAGACCCTGAGGATGGCTAATGCTACATGGCTATACACAAACCTTTTTCTCCTGAAGTGGGACAGATTTATCAATACTGCTGTCTGAACTCAATCTGTGTGTTTTGCCAGACTCCAAACTACGTTTCAGCATTTTTTAGCACCTGAGAAAATTAAGGCAGGGAACGTGCTAAAAACTAACCAGTGTAAAGTGATAGTGAGTTTTGCTAGTGCTGTTGTAGCCTTAGTGTCCTATATTCCAGTCTTCCCTTCATTTTCAGAGTTATTATTTTCAGAAGTTCAGCAAAATGTAAATATTTCCACTCAATAGAAAAGGGCATGAGAAGATCAGCTCAACCTTTCAGTACAATCACTCTGAATCCCTGAGTACAAAGGTACTGGCCACAAAGCATATGAAGCAAGAGATAAGAATTGCGATGTTCATTTTAACCAAAGTAAGGTCGGTACTGAGAAAGGCCTTAGCTTAGTTTTTGATAGCAGTTATAGAGAAATCTGCAGCAAGTCGTCAAACATCTGTGTGACTCACCTCTCTCCTTTATTTAGTGGTGCTCCTATGATGCTTTAAATAGCAGAGAATGCCCCAAGGTGTTTTTCCTTTCCTTATTTGCACTGATGGCTAACTCCAGCACTTGGCTAAAATGGATGCTGCCTCTCTGATGCTCCCCATTCCAGAGCTTATTTTTCAGAGCAGGGAGCCTCTACAGATGGCTACCCTAAAGCGCTAGGATGCAGATGCTTTTTTCTTCTTAGAGCACCAGTGTCTTCATAACCAAGCACTCCGGACTGGAAGTACTTTAAGTTTCAAGCTTATAGGGCTTGTAAGGTTTAAAGTGATGCTTGAGTTATAAGTTTTAAGCTTTTCTATGTATATAAAAATTATATAATAATTATTATAATTTATTAAGCTTTTATATATAATAAACTTTTAAAATGTAATCAGTTCAGGTTTAAGGTGATGCTACTGCTGATGTTACTGCTCTTGCTCAATGTTTTCTATTTAATCTTTAGGTACTAATTCTAGAGATATGGCTGCATCTGAAGCTGCTTGTTAAAAATGGGTGTCACAACATATTCAAATTATTGAACCACATATGTATTTTGGTTGCACAACTTTTTGAATATTTCCTTACTACTAAGTATTCTTATCTGTGAAGATGTTTTCTTGGATTTTTTTCTTCCAAGAGGAATTTGGTTTGATCTCTTTTACACATTCAGCAAATTGCACAAAATTTAGGTTTAAATTTCTCTCTTGATACACTTGATAGCAACAGCTCTGAAGATATCTCTTTGATTTTATTTTTCTTCCCATATCGTTATTACAGATGCTAAGCAATATTACAACTACCAACAAAACTTAGAGGAAATTCAGAATAATTAATCAGATGATGCTCTCAAGCTTATTTTTTTAATTTAGTCCTTCAGAATTGAACTATACGGGTTCATAACCAGAAAAAAGACAAAATTTTTCATAGCTTTTTCTTTTTATCTTTTTTTTTTCCCTTTGAGTATTTATTGGGGAACAAAAAAGGTTTTGCAATTAAATGAATGCAAAATGATGCTGTTCAACTTTTCATGGTGTTTTATGAATCCTTTTGGTGTAGGACCAGTCAGATGAGCTATGTCTTACTTTGGCGACTTAAAGGCATATCACTCTACGAAGACAATAACAGCACGGAGTCATACAATTCTTTGTAATCCTTGGAAGAAAACCTGTCATCTTGTACTATAGCAAAACATATTACTAAGAATCATTTAATCTACACATCGTTGATACAATGACATAGAATAAGGTTGTAGCATTTTAAGTGCACTTCAGTAAGTCATAGTTAAATTGTCAGTTCTTTTAAGACGGATAGAATTTCGGTGGGATTGTTATAACTATACATCATGATAAGGAAAGAATCTCCATCACATAATTCCCATGCATCCTTTAACACAGCTGTTTGAGAGACTTTTTTGTAAGGTACAAAACATGAAAAGACATCAGCTCAGAGGCATAGTCCATGCACTCAGTTTTTGAAACAGAATATTTGAATGAGACTGGTGCAGGAAGAGTCTTCCCCATCCAGCAACATGATGTCACAGACAGCTATGAGATATTCCTTCCATCCTCCTGTCTCCTTTTCTTTCAGGATCATGGAATTATCTGTATATCCATATGTACATATCTATATCTATCTATACATAATCCATCTTCCACTAGCATCTTGACACAGTGCTCTGCACTCAATAGGAGAAATTGATTTTCATCATGAAAACAAAATGAAGATTTCTCATAAGCAGCATCCAAAATTTATTAATATTTTTAAAACACACACTTTCCTTAAACCTCATGTAATACCTATTTCTGACAAGAAAAATTGTTTTGTAGTAAATATCTCAAAGGAAGTTCAGTCACTCCTCACTACACAGCCTACTGTACACAGAATTGTTAAAGAAGACAAGAGAATTCATTAGTATTCTAGTGACCTTCTAGACAGACTGCACAGGAATCCTGAAGGTTAATTTAGAGCTAAATTAATTAAGATAGCACATAATTAATAGCACAAAAGAATTAAGACAGCACATTTTCAGTGATGCCCAATGACAGGACAAGGGAAAATGGGCACAAATTGAGACACAAGAACTTCCATCTGAATATGATGAAAAACCTCTTTAGTTTGAGATTGGCAGGGCTGCCCAAAGAAGTTGTAAGGTCTCCTTCTCTGTAGTTATTAAAAACCTGTCTGGGCATGATCTTGTGCAACCTAGTTTAGCAAGGGGGTAGGACCAGATGATCTCCAGAAGTCCCTTCCAGCCCTAACCATTCTGCAATTCTGTGACTCTGTGGTAATATACAAGGCCAGATTGTGGTCTTTCCAGAGTTTTTCTGTCTGAACAAGACACTAATTCTTAATTTTGTTCTTTAAAAAAAATAGTACTTATTTGTGTCAAAATATACAAATATTTTATAATATATACAAAATATACAAATATACAAAATATTCAGGAAGGCAAAAAATAGTGAATTTCTAATGCACTTTCATTCCTGCTGAGTTATGTCATTCAAGCATCATCTTCTTTTTTTCTTTTTCAGCCACCTTTTCCTTAATCGTAAATAAATGCAAGGGTGTAAATGATGCATTAGTCCAAAGCTGGGGCAGGGGAAGGAGGGAGAAAACATGAGAAATGGTATTCAGATGGAAAGGGGGCTATTCAGACCAGAAAAGTTGTAATATAGAGTAGTGATTACAAATTACAGGAAGGAAGGACACCCATTGTTTATACATATTAGAATGCCACTCTCATTTGAGTACTTCCATCTTTCCATGAAATGAAATGACATCTTAACTGAACCCTTTCCATTCTATGCAGGGCAGCGAAAATGATAAAATGCTCAATTTGAATCTAAAAGCAGAAAACACAGCTCAGTGCTTTGATTACTTTTTGCCTCATGAGTGTTGGGAGTCTCCATAGGCTGGTATTGACAAACTAGGCCTATTGGATCACATGGTGTCTCCTTTTCCTTTCAGCCATAAGTATAAATTGCTTTGTTCCATGGCCCTGTAACAGCCATTGATCACTTCATAGCTTTTAAGGCCAGAAGAGAGCACTGCATTCATTTAGTCTGACCTGTAATGTGACATAGGTGGTAACGCCTCACCCAATGACATCCACATGAAGTCCAATAATTTATGGTTTAATACAGTACATCTCTGGAAAGAAACCCATATTGATTTTAAAATGTTGTCTGATGGATAGAAAATCTACTACTTTCCTTCATAAAATGACCCAATGGCTATTTTCCCTCACTGGTAGAAACCTGTCTCATATTTCCACCTTGAATGTGCCTATCTATGAACTGTAGGCAGCAAGTTTTGTTGTAGCTATAAATAACATGGCATCCATTAGCCCTCTCCTATTGCATATCCCTAGTTTATTACTATGTTATAGGTCAGTCCCTTTACTTTCTCCCCATGGATAGATTGCCTTCTTGAGTATTTCCTTGTGAAGGAGGCTTTGAGCCCCAGGATTCATTCTGAGTAACAGCCAGAAGTTGGGTTTTCAGACTACTACTTGAAACTGGGAACTAGAAGCTGTTCATGTATAGAGACAATATAAGTTTTGAGTCTTATTAACCACTTAGGTTAATATGCACAAATGATTTAACTGAATATCTATTCTAACAATCTTATAAAGATGATGGTGGATCTTGCAAATATATGTCTTAATATGGAAACAGCCCCTGCAGGCTGGCAAATGGGATAGCACTTTCAGGTGGCTGAGCATGAAGAAAACAAACAATATGAAAGTTATATAGTCTGAAGGGGTTTCCTTACCAGTCTGAACTATCCAACAGGCTACAGAAACAGATGTTCCCAGGAGGAAAGTGGCAAGAGACTGCCAAAATAAGTAATGTTTTCTTGACCATAATACCTTCTCCACTGTCAATGTTTGTATGTAACATTGTTAGAAATGCAAAGGATATATATTTTTTATTTAGTAGACACTTTAAGATACGGTTTGTTAGTGGGTTTGTTTGTTGGCAGGGGGCTTGTTTGGGTTTTTCTATTAATAAGTCCCACAAATTAAGTCTGAGCTTGAAATATTCTTAGGAATTCCTCAGACAAATGCACTGGCTAATTTTCTGTCCTTTTATGTTCCTCAAATGTATTGCATAAGTCCTATTTCACAAGGGCCAATGAAGAATTCTAGATTTAGGAATTAGTTTCTAGATTTTTAACATTCTTTTGCTTAGCAAATTTTTCTCTCTTCTTTCAGAACAACCCAATTCCCAGTATAAGCCACTCTTCTCCAGCATCTTAAAACCAAATGAGCCATGCTGGATTTTCTGTATTGTTCTCGTGGCATAACCTAGTTTCCACAAAAGATAATGGAAGATTTATCAATTGTTCTAATGGAAGATTAAATGGCAAACTTGACTGAAGAATCTAACCATAACTAATCAGCTTTTGTGTCAATGCTAGCTCTGCCAAAATGAGTTGTACTGAGGAGCCAACTTAAAATGGCAGGATACCTGGTACTGCAATTACCATCCTGTCTGTCAGAAGCCCTTCTTTTTTGACAGGAATGCCAGACTTTTGTCACCTGAAACCTTTCTAATTTGCTGTAAGATCTCATAGGCAGTGTTCAAACACATAGTGAAGAAAACAGTCCTGTGTTTACAATGGACATCATAAATAAAAATTCCTAAAACTATTAAAGACTAATTTCAGAATTTGTTTAATCTTATTTTTGCATACAAAAGCATCTAATCTGGTCAGTAATGCATATAAACTTCTAGTCCATAGAGACAGGTGGTAAATCATGTGACTGACATTATTGCCTTCTACAGTAAAGTGAATGGATCTGTGGACTAGGATAGAGGAATGGATGTCATTAGCATGGATTTTAGCGAGGCTTTTGACTGTCTCTCCCAGCGTTATTTTACGCAAGTAAGGACAGTATGACTGAGTGGAAAATTTTAAGGATAGAAAGATGACTGGTGGGTTAGACTGAGAGGGTGGCATTTAATTGGTCATGTTGTACATGAGAGCTAGTAACCAGCGATCATCACAGGGTCTAAACAGGGACCCCTCTTCCTTAACGATTTTATTTGTGACCTGGAGGAGGCAACGGAGTGCACTCTCAAGTTTGCAGATAACACCAAATTCAATTCACTTGAAAGCAGGGCTTCCATCCAGAAAGACAAGGTGGAGGAATGGGTCAGCAGGAACCTCTGAAATTCAATGGAAATGTTAAGTTCTGCACCTGGGAAGGAAGAATCCCTTACGATGATGAAACAGGCTAGAGACAACTGTCTGGGGAGCAGCTTTTTGAAAAAAGGGCCTGGTGCTCCTCGAAGACAGCAAGCTGATTGTGAGATGGGAGTGAACTGTGCCAGCAAAGGCCAACAGCATCACAGGCTACATTTACAGGAGCTCACACAGAAGACCAAGCAAAGCAATCACTCTACTTTGCACAGTATTTAATAGACAGCATATAGATAGTGTTCACTTTGGAGGCCTTTGCTTCTCCTGCCCTCATACCTCACCCCCATAGCCCAGGAAAAGCATCAATAACTAGGGGAGAGCATAGCAGAGGCCACCAAGATGATCAGTGAGCTGGAGGACTTGTCCTCTGTGGAGAGGTTGAGAGAGTTCAGGAGAAGAAGTGACACCTTTTGGGAGACTGAGCAGCAGCCTAACACTATTAGTTACTGGTGGTCATTGAGAAAGTGGAGCTGGCCTTCACAGTTGTGAACAATGGAAGGGCAAGAGACAGTGGGCATAGCTTGAAATGTCCAGACTAGATATAAATAGAAACACTGGAATTGGTTGTGTGGACAGGTTGTGCTGTCTCCCTCCTTGGAGGTTTCCCAGGTCCAGCTGGGTAAAGCCCTGGGAAACAGTGAGTTGAACTGGAGATGTTCTGAGGACTCTGCAGTCTTTGATTCTATGATTTTAACCCTTCATAACAGCTGATTGCCCTACAGGGTGCCTAAACTGCTATGGAAGGAGCCTTTCTTGGGTTAAGATGCCTGATTTTTAAGGTGCCAGTGTTAAATAGGAATATCATGTTATCAGGGAGTGCAAATGTTGCCAATAAACTGAGTCATAATGTTAATCACAGTTAAGGACTCTTAAATGACAAGCCACTTCTTCAGTCTCACCCTTGTAGTAGTGACCAAAAGTCTTTTCCCCTGGAAAAGACATTTTTTGTAAATTCCTTTCATTGGTATTTAGATATTTTCCTCCTTCACCCACACATTCACATACACACTAACGATGCAGCTGCATTCCAGCTAGTTTCTGACCTGTGTTTGTGCCAGTTTGACTTATCTCAAAGAGCAGAAGGTTGCTCAAAGTCCCTGTTTATATGTGTGGATGTGAGATCTAGGACATTGCTGTCCTGTTTTCTACAGACACTGGACTTCATGTTTATCAGATAGTCTTCCTTGAAAATTATCATCCTATGTATGATTAAAATCAGATGAAATAGCCAAGGACCATGGTGCTACTGGTCATGCTTTATCCAAACAGTGTCTATTTCTCCTGTATGGCTGTGCTTGCTTCCAAAGCAGTACTTGGTTTCAAGTCCAATTCTCTAATAGATGCCTCTGATGAGCAATTGCCTTTTAGCCACTTACAACTGTGAGCTATTAATGAATTAATAGAAGAGTAGCTAAATTACAAATGAAATGTCCTTTGGTGCTATGAAAGACAAGTGTCTTTAGTGATAGCAAAGTCAATAAAAGTTTAAAGGTATATAAATTTATTGTCTGGAGTACAAGATGTGAGATGATGAGATGAACACAAGGGGAATTGATAGTCTGAGGGGTAAACTTGATAGACGAGGATTAATTATACATGCTTAATTATTAGATGATTATTTTCCTATCTCTATTTAAAATATTGGATAAAGGGACATAAAATAGAATTAACCTTGAAGATCTCTGTAGAGAGGCCAGCAGGACTGGCAGGAGCAGACACGCAGCCTGCCTGATCTTCTTTACACTCTGAAATGAGTAAGGGGAGCCTGAAGAGCAGGAAGTGTCTATGAACAATATAAAAAACTTTAAAGAAAAGGTATGGACCTTTTATTCATATGAATAGAAAAATATTAAATGTGTCTTAAGCCTCTCCTCTCCATTCAATTCTTCATCAATTACAAAATTAATGAATTTAACTTGTAAATAATCACTGAATAGCTCATTTATATGATACTAGGATGCATATATGAACAAATTTACACAGCTTTGAAGGACTCTGTCCTTTCTTGTTTTTAACCTCCCAGTCATGCCATCTGGTTCTGTGCAATGGCTGCTGAAATCATTCATATCCCTTTTAAGGTGACCTTGGGTTGACTTCACATTTCACATAACTGTTTAAACTTAGAGGCAATTATTTCCAGATATTTTAACATACTCTCAATCCTTTCTCATGTACTTGCCAGAAATCTAATTTTAAAATAAATTTGCACATGTAACATTTCGCTATTTGCTTTAAGTGTATAATTATACTGGTACCACTCTGAAGACACTTTCAGTGTGTCCAAACTGGGTGTAATCACCTGCCAGCAAATGCATTCAAGACAGAAATTTTAGCATCATCTTTCAAATGTACAGGTAATGATGAAACAAGTGCAAGCACACACTCTTTAGAATTAGGCATGCAGTAATGCATATGTTCCAATAGATGAATGTTTTGAGTACTATAATGTGTAAAATGGCACCCCGGTCATTTATTCTATGTTGGAAATTTCTTGAATCTTAGCCATATGCTGAGGCAATCCCAATTCAGTAGGTCTGTTGAATTACTGAATAAAATTCAAATGTCATTCAGGCATTTTGTCTCAATGATTTGATTTTGTATTGTCATTTGTACTCAGAAGTTATTATAAATTAATTAAAAGACCATCTGAAACCCCTCAGGTAATTTTCAAACACAATGAGAATCTCCCTTATACTGATACTGCGGTCCCTGTCAGTCTGGGAAGATATTTTAATCAGATACATTAATTTTTCTCCACCAAAATGGAAGGGAGAAATATATGATTATGGTCTGTTCCTACTGTCAGCAATACATAAATCTACTGGCATAAGTGGGATGCACAGGGTGTAAGTCAATGGCACAAATCCAGTATATTATTTCACTTGAAGGATAGCAGGCTATAACAAAGCAAAACCATATTCTGTGTAGGCTGTCATGTGTAAGAAAGCCAAAATGCAGAAAGATTTATTTAACACCTTTGGCGATTAATATACATATGTGTTATGATAGCTCATGGAAGCAGTTGGCAACAGCACCCTCTAAAATAGCAGTTCAGCTGAGATGCTCAAGGATACAGGAAACCCACTGGTGACAAAGGATGACTGAACACTGCTTCTTTTTCCACATCTCTCTGTTAGTCTTACTACTGGAGGTTCTCCACATGTAATACAGTTCATGATCTGTCATACTGCTCAGTGATTCATCTCCATCTCAAGCTGTCTGTTTTTTGGTTTTGTGCAAGTGAGACACGCCACTTCTCCTTTTCTGGGTAATTTTGGTCTTAGATGTCCAATAGCTTCAGCTGAATGAAAACCACATTCATGGGAAGAGCCTTTTACTTCCTTAGTGCTCATGCTAATTTTTCTATATTAATAATTAGCCATTGCAACAGGTGTGTGAGCCTTTTGTTAATTTCATTACACCAGTATGGAGTCAAGGCTCTAAGTGGTCACCAATGGCTTTTTAAGATGTTACAGTCATCCTGTAGGCATTGGCTTGCTGCTGGCTGCTACTCATAACAAATTGAAATTGCATTGTCCTCTGAACTTCCACAGTTCACAACCTATGACACCCACATAAAAGACACACATTTCAGTTTAGAATGATATGCTGAGCCACAGGGTGTCATAACCAAGAAGATAATCTACATTCACTTCTGCAACTAAGGCAGAAAAATTCTGGAGCAAATAAAAAATGGCAGCCATTTCTTAAAATATGTCACCAGAAACCAGGAGACCTTACTAATCACAAGCATTTGAATTTTCCCTTCTGAAACTATTCAATTTCCCATAGGTTTGGCCAGAAAAATTAATTTTTTTAGGAGTAGTTCTACTAGAACGGAGAAGGACAAGGAATCTCTAGCCGCTTGCAAACTAAGCTGAGAGGAAGTAAGATGTATTTTCATTAGAGCTGTTAATAGTTTGGTGGAAGCTTTTAATATCTTTGCAGAAAATCACGTTTCTTTATATATTCCAAATAATTTACAATACTTATTCTTGAATCTTAATTCCCTGCCATGGGTGTTGGAATTTATAATCTTGGTAAGTGAGATAAAAGTAGAACAAAAAAGGACAAAAAAATCTGAGTTTTCTTAATATGCTTTTCAGTTTTGTATTTTTATCTTCAAAATATTTTTATTTAGGGCAGCAATCCCAATGTTTCCTATTACCCACACTAATATGTAAATGGTGGTGTTAGTAGGCTACTCGATAGAACTGTATACTCTATAGAGCAGAGAATCACAGAGAGTAGAGGAGAAGTGGGCTCACTTTCTGAAAGGTGATCACATCAACAAACACAATTTAGTGTTTGAAGAAGAAATGATTGCAGTCCTGGTCCTAGGCTCTCATATCATCTTTAAGATAGGCTAAGATATTTCAGGACAGTTCCTGAGGCTGAATTCCATGCTCACTCAAAATTGAAAGTACTCTATTGTATACTGGACATGCAAAGTCACATCTTTTTTCCTTTCATTACCCTTTAACCATTGGCTTTTAAAATTAAGAATGTCAATGTCCAACACTGGATAATGTTTGTAATCCATGTGTTTAAAATTCATGTTGAGAAGAATGTGTTAAAGAGTGAAAAATGAAATTAAATAAAGCAAATATCCCATATCCAGATATCTACAAATTAAATCAGTGACTAATATACTATTTTGATTTTTTCCTATTTAAGTTAAAAAAACACTTTTTTGAAAATTATGCATAATATCTTGGTTTAGTGCCTGTCTCAAGAATCACAAGAAATCTTTTCAGGGGAGTCCTACAGCCAGATTTGAGACAACAGGATTTTTTGACCAGTCAAACATAGTTGTAACCTGCAGAATATACATTTGTTTTTATCTTTTACTAAAGATAAGGAAGGGTCCTACAACATGCAATCAATCTGCCATAAATGGAAGAAAAAGTGAAAATAAATCTCTGTTAATGACATCACAAGAGCACTTTAAATTGGTCTGAACTGTAAGAATCCCAAGTTTCTATTTAATTGTCATTGTGTTTTCCTCAAATAAGCAGGAGATTAATACTTTAAAAAGACCAGCTAGAACTGCTACAATGATGTAGAACCATTTCTGGGATCATGGACAAGAGCATTTCCATGTATGTCTGTCAAGCTTATAGCAAAATTAGCTGAGTAAATCCGAATTATACTGCTAAAAAATTTTCTCACTATATACCCTGGAGAGACAAAGAAAATGAACAAAGGACAAAAAAAAACAATATATGAAGAGAAAAGGAAAAAAGAGGACACGCAAGGGCACAGAGTGAGAGGTAGACTTGAAAAGGGAAACAGAGAAAGGAGGAGGATGGGCGGATAATGAGTATATGTCGGAAACAGGGAAGCTTTTGATAACACTATACCATGAGCTCACATTTGTTCTTTCTTTTTGCTCATAGGATATTTAAAAGTATGACCTATGGAATTGCAGATGAAAACACAGAGATGAATTATACATACAGCACAGCATACTGAAGCCCACAATTGATGATTACTGTGGAGCGACATCATTATGGGGCTCACAAGCCATCTAGAGGGATACCAACTTACAACCAGTGAAGGAGTGAAGAAAGGAAAGTGCTCAAACTAGGAATTCAGTTGTTATATCTTGCAGAAGTCAAAGAGATGACAACACTTATTTTTAAAAGCTTGAATAATTTTTTCACTATTTACTCACAAAAGAACAGCACTAGAAAAAGGCAATAGGTCCAGGCTGAGTCAATTCAAGTACAGTTTATTCTTTTGGAGACCAGAGATGCTCCCATTATCAGCAAGAGAAATTAATTTTTAAGAAGTATTTTAACAATCTTGATTACTCAAAGGAACTGATAGTATCATAAGATGCTGGCGGAATGCAACTCCCCTGAAGGAAAAGTTACTTTCAAAGGTTTATGGCATATAATTAACGATAAATTTCTCTTCTTTACTGCAGCTGAAAGTCAAAACATTCTGAAGTCTCCCAACACTCAGACTGAAAATGATACAGATTAATAATTTTTTCCCAGGTCTTGAAATTTCTCCATCACTTAACTCCTCTGGACCTTATTCTCTTAAATGGCATGCTGGGAAAGCTGCAAGAGTGAATCATAATAGCTATAGCAGTACTTAAATACACATCTCAGATTATAATCTTCAGTAAACAAGTATTGGGTCATTTTAAAAATCATTTTTGTTGCTCTGGTACTTTTAGAATAAGATATTAAAACAAAAAATTGCAATAAAGCTTTTTCATTCCTATAATGTACTTGCTGGCAGGGAAAGACTCCAACTGAAAAAGAATTTATTTTAATCTTTGGAACAATTTAAGTGTCTGCACTAAAATTTAGTGAGTGGGTTAATGTCCCTCCAATTGGACCTCAATTACAGACACTTCAATTCTTGCATTTAGATCATTGTTCTCCTTAACAAGTCAAGAAATAATTTAGCTTCCTAGGGAATATGCTATCAGAGAAAAATCCAGTGAACTTTAAGAGAGATATGTTTGAACTTTCTAAATAATATTGGGAATGTTTAAGCAATTATTGTGCAAAGCTTGTACAATGTCATGCTGCTAAGTGTGATCACCTTGCAATTACAGTGACATAACTTACCTTGTCAATACAGGCCATTTTCTTATAATTTATGTTTTCTCAGCTGTTTATTTTGATTAACAAAGGGCCCCTTCCCATCTAAAGGATTCAGCAATTCTGTACAAGAAGCAATTCAAAGGTTACTGCAAATCCAAACAGAGCAATAATAAAATCAGAACTGGACAGGTTGCAAGAGAAGTCCAAGATTGTTTAACTCAGCCAACAGTTTTATAAAAATCCTCACTCTCAGAATCGCACCTTTGACATAAATAATCTATACAGATAAATAGTGATTTAACACTAATGGAAAGGTAAACCTAAGTCTAAAATTTGTGCCTCAATTCATGCATTACAGGTGAGAGTTATAACATTTTACCTACTCAAAGCTTGATTTCCTGTTTTTCAAAGAGAAGCATTAATTTTGTGGTGCTTGAGATGACTTGATTAAGTCCTGGAACCACTGAAGTCTGTGTAAGGTTAGACACTGTCTGGCAGAGTTTTGCATAATTTACTCTCTGTCAGAGAGTAAATAATTTACTCTACAAGAGTCATTACACATATCTGTTGAAATTCCTATAGTGCATCTGCAAATATTTTAATGAATTGATTCCTCCCATTCACCTCCACTTTCAAGTCTTATTACTGTGTGTATCTTCCCTGGTGGACAGCGTGCTTGCTGATCTACTCTTTCTTTTCCATAGCCTCAGGAAAGTTCTGGCCTAGCCTGTACAAACTCCTGTGCCACCACTATAGCACCATTAGCACCACAATATCGAGTAATTAACTCAACACACAGCTTATAGAACTCAGAACTGAAAAGAAGCACTGCAGCTGCATGACACATCCAGATTCTTCCTCATCCATGGCAACTCTGCCAAGTCTCCTCAACCACCCAGTAAAGCCAAATGAGCAGAATCAAACGGACACTGGAGACCCCAAATAAAATTCTGCAATTCTCATCTGTGAAACACAGATGGGCCCCTAAACTCTGCAGTCAAAACAGTAGGTCTGTATTCCCAGCGTGCTGCAGAGTGCACAGTAGCGCTCAGAGAAGCATACTTAGCTGCATGCTTTGGACCTGTCCACATGGAACTGATGTCCAGCCCTGGCCACAGCCGATGGTCTCAGTTTTTCCTACCCAATACGACAATAAGATACTGAACAACTTGCAGTGACTGCAGTGGAGCCCACATTAGAAGTTAAATTCTATTCAAGATGACAACATATCAGCAAGTGACAGGAAAAGTAGAAAACTATGACAGTTTAGATTCACTCTTGGTAAGATGTGATATGCTTCACCTTTCACCACTGACTGATCTAAAGAAAGAATTGTGACAGAGCTGACTTCCATCTAATGCAGTTTGAAAATCCCATGCCAGGGGTAAGACAGGATGAGAAACAGAGAAATATTCCATGCAAGCAAATCAGAGAAGCAAACAAATGAGTAACACCCCCACCACCCCCTACCCCCAAATCAAAACATTTAGAAAACTGTCTCTATTTAGAATCCACTGCAAACCTGCTATTTTCACCACAAACTTTATCATTATGTCAGAAAATTGAATTCTGACAGCAGACCACAGTTATAGACCACAGTGCGTACCTCTGACTTCTGATGAATTTTCAATATGCTTGTCTTGAATATTCCATACCTGAGACCATCAATTGTCTTGGTGTGGACAACTCAGAATAGTGGGAATTTTTTTTCTTACCCTCTCCATTTCATGTGTGAAGAACTAAATTGTGTTTACAACTGAAATGTCTATTCTAAAAAATACTGCTTTTAAATTATAGACTGCAAGAGACTGACTATAAATACAAACTTTCAACCAGCTTCACCTGTGTATAGAATAATAGAATCGTAGAATATCCCAAATTAGAAGGGACCCCCAAGTATTTCCAAAAACTTTCTCCTGAGCACAGCAGTAACTTCAATTTCCTTCAGTTCAACTTCCACTGGGATGCTCTCTGTTCCTAGGCTGTATCTACATGCTGTAGCTGTTAACTGCTGCTCTCTCAGTCCCTATGGAAATGGAAATAAAAACTGAGATGATACTGAAAGGTTGCTAGGAAACAGTCAGATGATGGTGATGAGGAAGACAGTATCCTCTTATTCAGGATATTTCTCTACAGTTTGTCAATCAAGATGGCCTTTCACAATTTGCCAATTATAGGTGCTTCTAAATAATTACATTTAACAAAAATCAGGAATGTTTTTTATACCTGCACTTAGTAACACAAATGCAAAATTATCTTTTTGACAAGATTTTACTGCTTTTCTCAACTGTACATGGAACTACTCTTAAAATTTATTCTAACTTGGCCTGATCCAGAGTGCAATAAGTTATCTGGCAAGTTATATAGCACACTTATTATACTTTATATATCTCTTCATAGCATACTCACAATGAATATTTGAGTGCTTTCCAGTAGTGCATTAGGCAATGTGACTAATGCTTGTTACATGTTTATTCTTTCATTCCTATCCCCAGGGGAAGATGTGTCTACTGTGTATTGTTTTGTTTTACAACATATAATACTTGTCTGACTGTCTAAATGTTTATGTTGCAGAAGGAAAGGTTAAGAAAATCTAATTTGCACTTGGAAAGAAGGATGGAACTCCGACTTGTTCTGGACCTTGCATCTTGGAGGAGTAATTTCTCAATCTCAGACTGGCCCCAGCAAAACCACTGTTTTCTGCTTAATAAGATTTACTGTCCTTGGAAAGGTTTCCCTTTGCCTGTAGAACAAAATCGTCAATCACTCTTTTCATTCTGGGACTTCAGTTTAGATACCCTGGGTCCCAGCCACAAAAAACTCCTGTGCAACTCAGAATCCAATTCAGTAGCTGGTGAGACTGGAAATAACACTCCATAAACTACAGCAGTTGTATGTCAGCTGGAAGAGTTTGAAATCCCCCACAGCTCACTAGGCTACTACCACAGATTGTTTCTCTTGCCGCACAGTGCTGTTGTGACCTGCAGGGCAACCAGGACTGACTTTTAGCAAACGGGATTTCTGTATTTTCAATACAATGTAGAATTGTTTAATAATTGATTAACGATATTTGTAGTGAGCTGCAAGCAAATTTGTAAAAGGGAAGTATAAAAGAGATATTGATTTCAATTTTATCTTTATTTTATTTGTACTCTATAAATTGTAGAATTTCATAATAAAATTCTTACTTCATGCTTTATGGTATTTTTATACTTTAGTTGTATTACTGCCATTACTGTGTATTTTATATTTCAGAGAATATAATGATTCTCATATCAATAACAATGTCTTTCCTGGTAACAGTCAGTATCATAAAGACTCCTGAAAATATGGCGTAACTTCTGGAGATGAGCTTTGCAGCAATCAGGACCATGTGCCCAGACTAGAACACCTGGAATGGCCATAAGGCTCAATATTTGCATATTAGTGAAACTGAAAGCAAAAGGTTTCAGCAGATGTTAGCAAATTCAGCAAAAAGACTATCTACATGCAGCAGTGAGTAGATTAGTGTTCATTAATACATATCACCCTTATTTGTCTTCTTTTCAGATGGCAAACAGCTTCCCATGGTTTGGTTTGTTTTGTTTTCCTTTGTAATTTGCAATTATCTTTAAAACAGAAAGGAGAGCGTAATGGATCAATGAGGTTTTTACAGCTATTTTCCAGGAAAAAAGTTATGGCTACCCTAAAAGATTAACATTTATTTTCTTCGCTGTCCTCCCTTTATATTTTAATAGATATTTATTATAGTTTGTTAAAAATGTATCTGAAATACCTGCTGTTCTGAAAGAATATAAAAATAAACCTTTGTCTGTTATACTACAGTACAGGAAAAAAAATTGTTCTCTTTTTATGTTCTGTGTTAAAAAAAATATAATCAATGACATATATAAAGGCAAATTAAGACCCCTTGGCACATCTTCTTATACCATTAAATAAATTTTTATGTTGGCAAATGTTTTCCTCCAAGACTGAAGTTTTTCTCATCTCACCAGTTAGTTACAATAAATAAAGTGAAGGACCTATCATTTACTACAGTATAGCAGATGGGTCCCATGGTTTAATTAAATAATGTTGCTGCAGACCCTACGATTGAGCAGAGGTGTTGAAAACTTCAGTGCTACAGAATTCGGTGCCAAAGAGCAAATTGCAAAAATGGCTACTTGGGAAAATATACAAGAAAAAAAAAAAATCAAAACTACTCTACCTTCAAAAAAGAAATCTATTGGAAATCTAGTGCTGTTCTGCTTCTTACCTGGCTATCCTCTTCTCTGATCTTCCTTTATACCCAACTGCATTCTCAGCTGAATTAATGAAAATAAGTTTGTTTCAGTTTTCTCCTGTTTGTCAGCTGATTTATATCAATTGTAGCAACATGAGTCTGAGGACCAATCCCAGAAATATCTATCTGCACTGGGGTGTGTTTTATAAAATCTTCTTGTGATAGCATCTTTTGTAATGTCTATATAACATCTGACACCATCTAAACCTCACATGTTTATTTGTTTATCATCTTTGGGTTTGATTCTTTCATCAGGAAATTTGCCATCACATTTGTCCCAGCTTGGAAAAAAAAAATAGTTTTCCCCCTGTTTATATCAGGTAATGTTTCTATCTCAGGAAATAAAATTCTCCTTGGTAAGGTTTCATAAACACATTTTGAAATCTGGTAGAAATTTTCATTCTTCCCATTTAGGTGAAATGTATTCAGTCAGGAAAATGATGTGAAAAGCCCTACTATGATGATCTGAAGGAGGTGATTTCTTTTTTAGGAAAAGTTAAGTGGCCTAATAAAGATGAGAGGGAGAGGGCTTGTGGTGAATTTTTACAAATACATTGTAGTAAAAATGGGAGATTAAAAAATATTTAAACTGAAAGATGACAGACACTGAATATTTAAACAATTAATTTTTCTAAGAAGCTATCATGTACTTAATTCAAGCATAAAAACACCTTTCTGTTAATTGAGGTTCTAAGTTTCTTCTCAGTGCAGCTGAGACTTGGGCTTTAACTTTGGGCCTGACTCATGACCCCTTGCTATATAAAAGCCCCTGCAAGAACTCAGCCAAATATTATTAATGATAGCATATATTGTGTTTTAAGATTATGAATAAAGAGATCTCTTATTAGTCCTGTGTATATGTGTTTTGTTCCATTCTCCTACACATTTTTCAATCTTAAAATAGATTCTGTCTTTTTAAAAGATGTTATGGATTTATACTATTTATTCAGAAAGTTAAAATCTATGTCACAATCGAGTACTATGGAATTATTTTGTAAATCGAATAGAAACCACATAGAGTGGTTCAGCCACAGCATGCTACAAAAAACAAACTCCCGTGAACCCTAGCAGAGTTCAAACTCCAAGAACGACGATAGTTGTGAAAAGCAGTAAAATAAAACAACAGACAGTCTGTTGTTTTTCTAAGTTATCCAGTTTTTCGACACAATGCAAATATTCATGCATACAATTATATTCATGATTGCATGTGGAGATAGTGGATGTAATTGGGATGTTAGTGGAACATGTACTCATCAACTGATAATGTCTCAATTTAAAACCTGCACACAAACTGAGTGGGACAGTCACTGTCAAAAATTATAACAATGGGGACTAAATATGTAACTGCTTTTCCCTGTAAAAAAAATGGTAATAAAGGTGGTCATTGTCAGTGTACATATTGACTGGATACTGATCTAGTATTTGTTCTGCAAATTTCCTATGGTATATATGGGCTTTGGTTTCAATAAGAAAAGGTGAGAACACAATTTTAGATTGCTGGCTAACAGACAGGTGTCTCTTTTTTTGGGGTTCAGCTTCACCAAAGCATTGCTTTTCCTTGCAAAATGCTGAAAATGCTTTACCCAGAAATGGAGCCAGACCTGCAGTCATTGCCTCAGAAATCATGCTACCATATTGTGCCTTGTGAGGATGTTACTAGTCAATAGTGTACCAGGATTCACTACCATTTCTGGTTTGGGATTTACCAGAGTTCAAGGACCTGGATAAACTGGAAATAATATTGACAGAAATAGGGGGTAAGTATGAAGCCAATCTGAGCAATTAGAAGAAATATGAAAGAGCAGAGAAGAGGCAGACAAAAAGGACATGGATTAATTAATTAATTAATTAATTAATTAAATTGAAGGATGGAATGAAAGGATATGGGATTCCAGAAAGTAAGAACAAAGTAAAGTTAGCATCAGAATAAAAATGAGCTGGTTTTGGAAGATGCTGATGAGTTTAACAGAGATGAATGAAATATATTTTATTGATTAAAATATAATCCTGAAGAAACTTGAAATCTGAGTATGCAAACCACTTAGGCTTGCTTTGTGGTGTGGGTAAAGGAAAATTATGGAAGGAAGCAACCTTGAACTTGATTTTTGAAAAAAATAATGATATGTTGTGTATAAATGGTCAAGTCTATCCTCAAAACCACTTTGTACAGAAAATAGTTCAGGCAAAGTTTGATCTGTGCAACTCAAGCCTAAATTTGAAACAATACAAGAGAAAACAGTGTGAATTATCTGCCAATATCCTTCCATACATACATATTGTTCCTGCTTTTTTATTATTATTTTTTGTTGGAAAAGGCAGATGGATGAAATATGTATCTTTTATAACAACCAATTTTGGGTGTAGGATCTTGCAAGAGCTATGCAAAATCAAATGCATTGAAGGATCATTGCTTAGGGCCTGGAAAGTTGGGAAGCAGAACAAGTATCAGGTTTCTAAATATTACCATTAAGTGGGAAATACATATGCAACTAGATCATCTAAATTTATGTACCAATTACAAGCAGTATTTGCATGCTTAGCTGGCTTTTCTCAAAGGCTTACCCACCTCTTTTTATGCTCCCAATTACACAGACAATTGCTATTATTAGGCAAGCAGTGCAGATGAATCTGTCAGAAAATTCATCTTGCAAAAAGAAGGAGAAAAAATTGTAGGTAAGTGTTAGGTTTTTTCATTCTATCTTAGACAATAGCCTCTCCAGATTTTGAATAGTACATATCCTTCCCTATGTCACATATCTAACATGGAATCCTAAAACTGAAACCTTAAGTTATTTAAATACATGGAAGCTGCACCACTTGCTCCCTGTCCTTGCAGTAGCAAAATAGGATCTTTGGGAACATTCTGCTGGAGAAGACACTGAAAATTGAGCAATAAAAATGCCAATTTTTGTAGTAGTTTTTGTTGATCTTTATGTTACAATAAAACAACACTATAATTTATTAACCTAAAATTGGCAATGTAGTACAGAGATATTTATGAATGGGAATGTATTTTATAACATTCTCTATAAGATGTGATTGCTTCCATTTCCACTGAATTGGGGATGACTTCTATAAAGTACAGAAAAGGGAAATTTCAGGGCATTTTTGAGTAGATATTTGCTTGTTCAACAGTTTTTTTGGTCATTTTTACATTTTTTAGATTAACTATGTATTTTTTGTTGGTTTATGTGAAGAGCTTCTTTTCACAAAAAGGTGTTCTTCAGTGCCAGCAAGCAGCATGTGGACAACGACTAGAGGGGATCCAGGTCCAAACAGAATATTGTGCCAGGAGAAGTTTAGATTGGGTATCATAAAGAATTTACTCATGGAAAGGGTTGTTAATCATTAGAAGAGGCTTCCTGAAGAAGTGGTAGAGTCAACCCCTAGATGTATTTAAAATACATGTAGATGTGGCATTTAGGGACATGGTTTAGTGTTGGACTTGGCAGTGCTGGGTTCATGGCTAGACTTGATGATCCTAGAGGTTTTCCAGCCTATGCAATTCTATGAGTCTATGACGTACAGCAGTGTTTCCATCTGCTCAGAGAAACAGTGCAATTGTAATTTGGGTCAAAGATGATACGTTCAGCTCATATTTTACTTGGTAGCCATACTGCTACAACAGACTAAAGCACAACGCCACCGTGTTTTAACTTGAAAACAGATACAACACCATGGGCACCTGCAAAGCAATATTAAAAGTTAAAAAGGGGAAATGTTGCAGAATGGCTCGGGGATCGGGGCCATGGGACATTAGAGGCCTTGTGCGAGCAAAGTAAAGTTTAGAGCAGAAGGCCTGTAGGCTGTGAGAACTGCAGGCCGTGAGAACTGCAAAGTTGTACTGATAGCAAGAATAGCCAAGGCCATCCTTGAGCTACTGGGAAAGTACCAAGGAAGGGAGTTGTAGTTAAAGGAATGAGAAGAATCCCTAAACAAGAGCCACCTGTGGGAAAGACATGCAAATGTAACTTTTTATAGTAAACCAATGGTGTTACGACTAGTAGGCATAATTAACTGTAATAGTATATAAGCGCTGAGTTCCACGAATAAAGATGAAGCTTGCTTATAAATCATATTGATTTGTGCGTCTTGCTTCCCTCACCGTTGGCAGGGAAATAATTTGTGGTATTTCCATACTTTGTTGTTTGGAAAAAGCAACCAAAGTGACTCTTCTCTGAGGGATTGTGTTGGTTTCTTGACCACTTCCAATCAAAATATGTTATTTATTCAGTATCAGCACATAAGACAGATATCAGCTGTCTGGATAATTTTCCCTGCTTATTCTCTTCTTTATGCTACTTTGACTTGCTCCCTTTTGCATTGCCAACAGCTCTTCAATCACTTTTTCATGCCATACATTCCTCTATGCTCTGTTTCCTGCTGTATTGTGAACGTTGCAGTGAAAATACCTTATAATACAAGAGATGGAGAAAGCAGCCAAGGCAATAACACAAAAAAATCAGTATAAAGCCAGCTGTTGTTTGACTTCCTCTTGTAGAAAGCCATGGAGGAAGAAGTGAGAAGGCTTAGTAGGGAACAATGAGTTTGGCATTCTCAGTATATGTGCCCTTCCATTACATCCCAAATCCTTCCCTTTATCATTCTCTGCTAAATAACCCTTAACACTCCAGTCTTATTCTTGCTGTAAAAAGCCCTAATCACTAGCAGAGATATCTCTGCCTCCCTGGCAATATAGACCCAAATTCCCATTTTGATATTGACCACCTCTTGAAATGTGTTTTGATCTTGTTGTACTCAAGCCTAGACATCACACCGACTCAATATTTGGCAGCACACAGCTATACCAGGCCCACTAACAAAAAGGGAAGGAAAAACCATGTCTTAGAACAAGATAAATATTGCCAGTCACTTGATAGTCACTTTTACCTATCCTAAGCACAACCCCCCATTCCCAGGAGACATGCCTTACATTAATCATCCTACATTATGCAGCTATCAGATACAAAGATGATAAAAGATGTGCCCTTTGAGAGGTTGTTATTGACAAGTTTCACTGTGCCTCTGTGACAAACAGCTCTTATTTTTCTTGTCTCCCACACATGTTTCTAGGCACACAAAACAATATTTAGCCTTTGTGGTATGTCACAGATTCAACTGCGATTCTCTGCTAATTAGATACTATTAGTGCTTCTCAGAATACCCCTTTTTATTGGGTTTGAATATCTTGGCTTAAGTATGCCTTATGCAACAATTATTGGTGCTCTCTTCAAACTACTTATAATTCAGTTTCTTTCCTGTCTGTGCTTACATAAAATACGATAAGCATCTTCTTTAAGTAAATAGAAAAATGTGCAAAATGTATCATTAGCTGGGATATAAAAAAATGAAATGTTCCTGCAGAGTAACTAGTTTTGATTATACCTGCTTTTCCTCCACATTTTTCAATCTATTTTCAGCTTTTTTCTCATAGGCACAAGGGATTTTGCACTGTAATAGTTTCTTCCCTATCCTCAAAGGAAATAAAACTGATAACAGACTTTTCCATTAAGCAAGCAGTGAAGTCAGTGTGCTGACAATATGTTAATTTTTTTTAAAGTTTCCTCATTTATTTTTTCTAATGCTACTTCACTGAAGATAATTGGCCTTGTGTGCATATGTTTGTAGTTTTAAACTCAGATGGCAATTGTATTGTCACTTGTTTTCTCCATTTAAAATACTTGTAAATTCATCCATTAATACTTCAAATGCCAATTTATGCATTTTTTACATCAGATTATTATACACTTATGTTTTATTCCCTTATAAAGGGTATGCTGTATTACTTCTTCAAAGTAAGGCCAAATCATTCAATTATGTCCTTAAATGTAGCTTTTTCTCATTTTGGAAGCATGCCAATTTCCCACCCTTTGCGCTCTCCCTCGCTGTCCGTGCCCTCTAATTCCAGTGGTTATGAAAAGACATTTTCTTTCTTGACCACTTCAACATTGAGTGCTCCTCTCTTGTTAAAAAAGTCAAGCATTTCCTACTAAAACTTCAGCTGACATTTTTATTATACGGCTGATTCTGCTGAGTGAGAAGACCTCAGACAAAGGGCACTTGTATAAGGGAACTATTCACAGGAGGCTCTGCACTTCTCAGGAATGGGAAAAGCTTTACCTAGTGACAACTAAGGGCAACAAAACAGAACAAAACTCAATGCTGCAACAGCGTCTCAGATTTCCCAAGCTGAGAGAGTGTGTGATCGGTTACAGGCTGCAGCACTGACCCTTTAAAGGTAGGAGATAATGAAGCTGAATGTCAAACAATAAAAGAAGGTGGGCCCAGAGACATGATGTGGTATTTCCTCTCAGTTTTTAAGACTATGATCATTAAAAAAAGGTTCAGAACAAGGAAGACTGAAAATGTCATAACTGCAGAAGAGACACTATGCAGACAGTTCCCTGCTATTAAGAACACCAGCAAGATTCAAATGAGGATGAAAAAAACTGTGCCTTTGCTAATAATTAAAAAGTTAGAAATCACTGTTTTGCTTAATTCAGTACCCAAATGTAGCCCCCACCTCAAGCTAATTTGGCTGCTCATTTAGGATTAAAAAGAAAGAATTCTCCACCTATCATATTTGGCTTTAAATAGAGCTAGTGGAAATTGTTTTTATTATTCATTAATTTTGGACAGCTTTAGTCATAGAGAGTTAGGTGCTGTAGCAAGGAGCTCAAGGATGAAAACTCATGCGGTCAAACACAATCCCTTGTTTGGACATTTCCCTCCCATTCTGCTTTCTTCAGCCGCTCTAACATTTTCCTCATGCTCATGACAAGTACAGGAGAATCACAGCTCTCAGTATACCAGCTGCCTGAAAATCATGATCCCTAAATCAAAGCATGGACAGATTTCTTTAAACATATTTGAATATACAATATTTATTAAATTTTCTGGAGCAAAGAAATATGTTGGTATTCCTAAATTTGGAAGGTTTTTTCAGCCCCATGACTGGACTCAAGTACAGTGCTGGTCCCTACAGACTTGGTATGGAATCTTTAGCTAATCAAACTCTGTGCATGCCAAGAGAACAGACTTCATTTTAAACTGGCAGTAGTCCATATCTACAGACACGAAAGATGGGTATCTAACTGGGAATTATACGTAGTTCTATCCCCTGACAGTGCCCACTTGCATGTTTTTTTAAAAAAGAGTAAGCCACTTTTCACATAAACTACTTTCACTTTTTCCTTTGAAAAAGAGAAATGAAGAATACATACAAAGCAAGGGAGTGAGCAACCATTCATTTTTTAATGAAATAAATAAGTGTCGTCTCATGCATATCATGGGGGAAAAATGGGATTATCATGCAGGTTATGATCCTGTTCTTAGAAGTGGGAAGGACAAAGGAAAAGTGAATTTCCTTGTAGATTGAGGCAGCCTGGATGATACTCCTATAAATGACATGGATTTGGACATGACCACATTTTCTGCCAGTAACACCAGTTTGTTTTTTTATTTTTAGCAAAGTCCAGCTGTCTTTTCAAGTACTTAATATGTGACCACCCCCATAAGGAGGCTTTGAATGGAATTTGGGGAAAATGTGCACCTGGGTAATTCAGAAACCAGAATACATAATCCAGATATTTTGCACCTAGCTCTTAGTAAATTACTGGTCCCATAGAATTTATATTAAAATCTTTAATTTTTACAGATATGCTTCCCTTTCTTGGTAATTTTAAAGGTAATTTCTATTTCTCTAACTGGAAACACATTGAGAAATTATTTTTGTAATGCAGCCATAGTGTTTTCAATAATTTATCTGCAGTGGCTCTTGCAGTTTTCAGCATTCCTTATTCCTTGTTTGTCTGTTCAGTATAAAACAGTTTTATTTAATTTTTGTCTTTAATTATTTCCTTTAAGACCATTCTCTGGATGAACATTTTCACTTTGTTACATGCTGCCATTACTTCTCGTCTTTAAAAAAAGCTTTATTTCCCCACATCTTAGCACAACTTGGGAAGATCATTAAATCACCCTCTCTGAATGATAGGTTCACTGTAATTTCTTTCTAAAGATAAAAATCTTTAGTCATTAAAAGACAAATCCTCTTGGACATAAAGTTATCATTCACTAACAAAGTTTCTGTCAATCTTGTTAAAAAGCAGACAAACCAACCCAAAAGTTCGTGAGGCTGGGTTCATGAAGAAATACTCTCTCCTTGAAGAAATCGTAATTCAGGCATGTTCATAATCATTCAACTACAGTAAAATTTTAGGAGTCCAGAATTAACTACAGAGATCTGAAAAGTCACATCTTAAACTTGTTTTTATTCACTACAAATTCTGTGCATTGAAAAAAGGCCAAGCTAACACGTGCTTACTCCCCCAAATCTCAGATAAAGAGTAGGAAAACCTCCATTCTTTTAAACACTGAAGCTCTATCTACTCTTCTCCTGTATCAATCAGAGGAGTTTAAATGTCTTGGAAAACAGCCTGAGTGAAGAGCAGAATAAGTTTTCTCCACTCCAAAGGAACTTGGTAAGAAACAGTTTTGGGTGGGTTTTTTTGGTGATTTTTTGTTTCTCTTTTTTTTTTTTTTNTTTTTTTTTTTTTTTTTTAATGATGTCATTTGTATAGATAATAAAGTTCTAAAGTTACAATTAAAAAATAGATTCTTAATCATTAGTGTAATAATTTCACCCAGAAAGCAGATGTCTCACATTTAGTATCACAGCAAGAGCTTTTAATACTGCCTCCAAAAATATATGCTGAACTGTGCTTAATTACTTTCTTATATAAATAAAAATGATTGTTGCTGTAAAGAGATAGTAAAAATCAAAACCCAAAAAAATTTGAAGTGCTGATAAAAAAATAGATTATGCTGACCATACTGAAGCAATTTTGTAAAATTAGCATTAAAGATCTAATGATATGAGTGCAGTTTCACATTATTTAAAATAAATATATGTATAATCAGCACAATTTTGTTTTATTTAGCATCACTATGAATCTATACAGAGAAAAACTACTTTTTTAATCCAGTTTATGCATCTTGATACAGTCATTAAAATAATCTTCATTTCCAAGGACTGAAATTTATTGCTTTTACCAAGAATTGGGAAATTCTGGAGAATGGACTGATAACAGTATTATGGCTATAATACACAGAAATCAAATTACATTGAATGCAACAGTTAAGGTCTTTTAAACATCCTTTTAAACAAATATGACAAATGTCAATGGGGGAATATTTTGGGATGGGGTTTATTTTATTGGGGGGGGTGAAAAAATACATTTCATAAATTAGATAATATTTTAGAAAATAAATTTATTCAGCAGAGGTGAACAATGTGTGCTCAGGATTTCACACAGAACAGGTGCTACACAACTCTTTTTACTCCCTTTGAAAACAGGGTTTGTCCTGTGGTCTCTGTGAAGAAGGAGATCTGTTTTTCCAGATCTCCCAAGACTATTTTGGAAGCCTTCCATGATGTTAGTGGAGGACTGTGAGGTTAAAACATTACCCTTCATCTTTGTGGTGTCCCTATGACAGTTCCCCAGCTGATGAGACTTTGTAGGGAAGCCTGGGGGGTGCCCAGGGAGCTGTGCTGGCTGCTACAGCCTAGCATTTCCAGCAGCAGGGAGGAGCAAATCCTCAGAACACCATGGATTGTTTATTTCTCTGGATGCTCCAACACAGCTGTGATGTTCTGACCTTGCACAAGACAACTGGGTCACACAGAGCAGTGGGAGTGATGCTCTGAAGGTGTTCCTGGAGGCCTAGAGCTCATTCTAGGGGTGTGTGAGGCTCCCTAAATGGAAGACTATTCATGTGAAACAACAGGAAGAACACAAAGCAAAATACCTTTCCTTTGATATTACATACCAATGTCGGGAGTAAAATTATGTTCACTGAAAACCACAGCTAGCAATCAAGATGATAAAACTTTTCAAAATATATATCCAAACTGAATATTCTCTGAAGTCTGGTCTCCAGTATTAGTCTTCTCAATCTCATCCAGTGGCTTTTAAGGGTGGTAACTCAATGCTCAAAATTCTTCAAGGACTTTCTCAGTCTTTACCAAAAGTAAAAGGGTGAAATCTATCTAAAAACTGTATTTTTTGGCACAGGACAAGAGCACAGTGATCCCTGAGTCAGGAAGAGGATGTACTGTTGAGCGACAAAGTAATTAAGTATCACATTAAATGAACTGAATTGAGGGTTTCCATTTACAAAGTCCATTTGCCAAAAAGAAAAAAAAGTCTGCAAACAAGACCCCATTTTAATATGATTGTAAGAAAAAAAAAAAACAAACAAAAATCAAACACAGCATGACCTAAAATTCAATCATCTGAATCAAATACAGCAAACCAAAGGTTTCCTTAAAAATTTTAGAAAGAAAATGCTGTATTTCATATAGCCATTGAGTCACTCATGTAATAAGACTTTAGAATACCATGGTCTAGAATGAAGTATGGGAAAAAAAATGAAAATTGTTATTGTTTGTGGGTATTAGCAAGAAAAATAGGAAAATGCATTAATTTCTAAAAATATCAAGTAGATAATAAGTTTAATCTGTTACAGAACAACATTGATAATACATGAAGAAAATCCAGATGCTTATGGAGTTACCAGTTCCTAAAACTGGTAAAAAATACATAAAGCTAAAATCAGATACAATCTTTTGTGATTAATGATAAAAGAAATTACTCAGTAAACATGAGGCATAAGTGATGGAATTACTACTACCCTTTTTCCCTTGGCAAAACTCAAACAAGAACCTGTCCCGTGGAAGTGGATAATCATCAGATACAGAAGATATTAAACAATGCCTTTTCTGTCCATATGGAGGGCTCAGAATGAATGCTGGAGCACACAGTCAAGGACCTGAGTATTTTCCAAGGGAAAGTGATAGTCAGAGGAACAGTTTCCAAGAAGAGGCATGTGCTCATGTGCAGACTTATAGCTCTTCGTACAACTGATTTAGCTCTCAAAACTGCAGCAAAGTGTACACTAATATATTGAGAAGTGTACAGAATACTAATGTATTCTGCCCCCCACCCAGCTATTTTTGTTGCAGTCACACCTTCCTCACACTATTTTCTTGAGGCATAATTTAAATCTGCATCCACTCACACTTATAAAACCTTCAGCAACTTCTGCTAGAGAAAAATAGAAAACACAGATGAAAATATTTGACCATCTTGGAACATACAGCAGAAAAGGTGTGATGAATGAAGCAGTAATATACAAAGAGTAAGACCTACTGAGCAAGTAAAATATGCAGAAAATCAAAGGCCTAGTGTGAAGCATTATGTTTATCAGAAAAAGCAGCTGCTGTGGGAAAGCTGCAGCTCATGGCATCAAATCGTAAGAGTCATCTTCACCAATTTTGCACACCCTGTCCCATAACCGAAAAACACACAGAATGACCAAAGGTGCAATTATAAGGCTTATCTTCACAAGCAAAATGGACAGCCAAGGGGACTACTACTTTGTGAGAGATTGTAATTATAGCATTAGCCATTTCCATGCTGATTACTCACCCTGATTTAAATTCCTACCAGTGAGTAGGCACACTGATGTCAATAGTACTACCTGCTTTAGTGTATGATCATCCAAGTAAGGGAGGTAAATTTGGATTAAGATTCACCAAGGTTAAAATAGTTCAAATTATATATCAAAAAGATAATTCCTAAACAGCTTGCCCATGAAAACTATTCTGTGTAGAAGTGGAGTGATTTTATTCCTACTGTCATTATTTTTTTATCACAAGAACTAGAACTTTTATAAGCCAAAAAATTGCCTTTATTTCTGCACAACTTCATAGTTCTGAAAAGGGTCAACAAAAAATAAAATTACTTAAAGATCTGTCAAATTATGTGGAGAGTATGTGGAAAGTAGAAAAAAAAAATCCATCTCATTTTCAAAGCACAGTTTTATCTAAATTCAGTGGATTCATTTAAACTCATTATCACTCTCCAGGCTCCATTTGAATTGCCCCAGTGGTACAGATTTTTTGGTAGAATTAAAAAAAGAGCTCAAAAATGGTAGCTCAAACCATATGAGACTATGACATGTGCTGAAAAATTACATGCCTAAAAAAGAAAGATATGAATGTTTTTAAAATATGCTTTACTTTTTTGTTTTGGTTCAATTTGTTTGTCGTTTTTTCTTATGGGATGCATTTCGAAGATATCGTCTACACTTATGGGATCTAGAAAGTAAGGATTTGGAAACACATCAGCCTTCATCATCCTCTGGTTACAGATATGACTACCTTGATTAACTTCCACCTACCCTCATCCTGTCACCTGAAAGTTATAATTTCTCTGATCCATAAATTCAATTGTTCACATTAGTATATGCTCATGTAACTTGCTCATAATTTATTTCAAGCTAAAACATCTAGTGTAACCTAAATACTTTAAATAGTATCTGTTCGCTAACAGAACTGAGAAGACAATAGTATGCTTAGCAGCTGGAAAGGATTTTGCATAAAAATTGTACTGTTACTGTAGGCATATTTCTAGCTTTCTCTTTTTCTTTTTTTTCCTGTCTAATGAAATTTGAGATTTTCATGCAGTGCTATAATTTTCTAAAGGAGCATTAAGAGAAAAAAATCGGAGCATATATCACAAAATAATGAGATTAGGTATCACTAGCCCTTTCATGTGCCCATAAGTGGTAGGAGAACTATGCAGTGAATTTTTAGGAGTAAAGTGAATGTAAATATATTGCTGCTGTAAAACCAGTTTTAGTTCCCTTATTTTCTGTGCCTTGTTAATTTTGAATCAAAAGTCCGACAAGAAACCAATGAGTATGTGAAATAATTAAAGTCATCTTTCTGCTCCAAGAAGACAAAGCTGGATCTCAAACCTGCTGTCTCCAGGCTTTGGAGCTTGAACAAGTTCAAATGCTCATGCTGTCCTGACAGTTCTCAGGGAGGAGCCCTAGCAATTCCCTCAAAGAAGGTCAGCTCTGAACTCATCTCTGCTGAGAATGACAGTCATAAAATCAGTTGAGCACTATGTTTATTGGTTTTGGATTTCCTTACATGCAGATTGTAATTTCCCAACCTAGAAGTACTTTTTGGTGAAACAACACCGTTATACTTGTGAAAAAGAATAGTAAACCAAAACAGAGATGAGTCTCCATTCCAGTGTAAAGGCATTTTTCTTGGCAAACACAAATTTGATTCTACCCAGTCAAAATACTTTCTCATACAAAACCCTATGTAGCACTAATATTACAGGGTCTAACTTAGATGACAGCTATTCAGCTGACAAAATGATATTAGCAGTACAGAAAGCCAGACTTGCTTCTCAGGCTTTCAGAAAAGATTGCAGTTTTATTGTCCATAGTCTTGCAGTTCTAAAAGAAGTATGGATATGTCACCAAAAGCTTCAGAAAATCCTATTTGGAATGGGATGCAACCATTTATTGCAGAATTTAGGTTGCATAACCTTTTGGTTTAGGAGTAATTAATGACATGCACTTGTCTACTAGCATTCAGCTTGCATTCATTAACAAGAAATAAGAAGAGGACCTTTCTTTAAAGTAAGTTGAATTACTCCTCCAGAACCTAGTATCATGATGTTCTCACTTTTTTCTTGCTTAACATGTTCCTTAATATAGATGTGCATACATGTAGAAATTGGAGAGTGATGGACTTGCTTCTCAGGAGAGCATAGACTCTGTAGCAGCAAATGGCTAGTATGAGATGTCTCTGAGATGTCTCTGAAGGTTTGTGATGGTCTGTCCAAAACCAAGTTAGAAACTGAAAGAATGTGGTAATCTGAAAGAAACTTGCTCAATATGTGGACTTTTCTAGTCTATTTGCTATTTAAAAAAAGCAAAAGAAAAACATATGGATTTTTGTATTCTGCTAGTGAATTAAGCTGGTTTCAGCAGTGTTTCTTTAGTCAGTGTGTGGTGCTGCATGAACACAGCTGTACTGCTCCACAATGGCTTCTGTGCTGGCAGCTCAAATATCTCAGTGCCACAGTCCTCCGCTTTCCCAGCTGCAGGGGTGCCACAGCAAGCCCATCTGGCTCCTTTCCTGATCTCTACACTTAACCCAAGTCAACCACATTGGAAACTGAAAGTCTTGTAGAAGTATAATTTATAGACCTAAATAATGCCATCATATTTTAAAAAAGAAGTCGGACATATTCTCCATGGTTCTTACTGAAGCCCCTTTGTAGTGCTATATAGACTCTCTCCTTTATGGGAGAGAGGGACTCTGAGAGGTTCAGAAAGTACAATAAGTCACCAACTTGAGATGGCTTTCTCTCTCTTAACTACAGGAGAATCCTTGAAGGTTAGCTGACTTCTTGGTGGCTAAAGTTACCTGAAGGAAAAACCACCCATGAGTGCATTTTGAACCACCCCAGGCTCACAGTTTTGGGTAAATTATATATAATGTTAGAAGTAAGGTCATGACCCTGAGTGATAAAATACTGCTAAAAAAATTGGGAAGATACAGAAGATGAGAAGGAAAGGTGCAGATTACTAGTAACAAAAAGGAGAAAAAAATACAGGAAATAAAATACATTGCCATATTTTATTTAAACCTAAAATTTAGGCGGCTTCACATGGAAGGTTAGGCTATCTTTTAAATTAATTAAACACTTAACTGGTAGAGGTACATATTTATTTTAACTCACTGGCTTTAAAGGAAATTCAGGAATTTTGAAATACAAATATTTAAAGTTGGCTTTCCCAGGTGTATTAATGTGAACCTAATCCACGGCTAAGGATCTGACTCTAACAGGAAACAAGGACCATTCTGGAGTATCTGTGCTTCAGAAAGAAAAGACAGACTTTCCAGAACTCACAGAGAGACATAAATCCAAGACTGATTTTTTAAGATTAATATATTGTGGAATCGATATATTTTAGTCACCGGACTGTAAGTCCAGGAAGAATCCAAATCAAAACTGGTCTATCAAAGAATTGCAGGCTACTCATCCAAAAGGAATGAACATGTAACAATGAAGCTACATATTATAATAAAAAATTTAACATTTTCCAACTTTTAAAAATTCAGATAGAAATTTTCTTTTGCATGAAAACATGCTGCTTACATTTAGAGGAAGTTGTAAAAAGTTGATAGGCAAAGGCAGCTTACTGCCAACAGATTGTAGAGTTTTGCAGACATTGACAAAATAAATATTGGGGAAATTCTAATGCTCTTGTCAACTTAATCCTGCTTCAGAAAGGTTTCATTCTAAACAGGAAATAATAAGTTTCAAGGGTTTTTTTACTTCCATTTTCCATATCAAGGAAGACTTACCACAAACATTAGAGTTTTCTCTGAAATTATGTCTATGATTTTAAAATTGCTCAAGGAGCATTAGGAAGTATGAATGCCTAGTTGAATAAAATATACTTTTAAGGACATCAGCCAATCAATTTTAGTGTTACAGAAACCTATGTAAAATGAAATGTAAAAGCTAGATTAGATTAAGTTGAGCTATCGTGTTAGTCCAGAGCTGCTTTCAAGGACACAGGAGCCATGAAGACTTAAATACCTTAAATAGGAAGAGCAACAACGAACTGGTAAAGTAAAGATCCTTTTGAGTAAAGAGTGTGTCAAAACTGAGTATTTATGGGAAGTGATATTAACTTTCATCTGAAGCCTGATTCCCTAAACTAAAACATTTTTCTGCTCTTTTGGACATTAACTTATTTTATGCTTTTGCCACTTGAATACCTTCTGACAACAAATGGAGACAAAGTGGTGAAGTAATGATGGAAAGTTATAATATCACTCACTACACTGTATCTCCTATGTGAAAGGAGAGACATCTTTAGTTCCCCAAACTGAATACTAAGATCTTGCTCTAAAACGTTAAGTTTATGCAATGTTCCCATTATTAGTACCTTTCTGTATTTCTAGGTGTTGCTTTTTAGTGCCCTAAAATGGAGTACCATCTCTGTGAAGGGATTTAGTTGCCACTTTGGACAACACCAAGTTGAGAATTCAGACACCACCAACACTTTCCATCCTCCACACAACTGCAGCACCATCCAAGCTCATGGTGCTCATGCACCAGCTCCCTCAAGCCCTGACCCTGCCAGGGCTCTTGGGAGTGAACTTGCTTGCAAGAGGTAGCAGTCTCACCCCACAGAGAGAATTACTACTTTTTCTGAGAATATGCTTGCCAGAGTAGATGTCACATGCATGGGATAAAAAAAAAAAAGATAGAAGCAAGACTTTATGAAATGGCAGAAAATTAGATTCCCTCTCGGGAAACATACAAGCCCACAACATCTGATCTACAGAGAGTATTAGACTTAAGACTGTGTACCTCCCAGGAGGTTCCCATTAACCAGAAAGTATTTGTTATTTGACAAGACAACTTTTTAATTTTCCCCTCTTGGAACTGTTCAGTTCGCTTTTAAATATTTATTCAGCCAAATAGCCAGCAATTCACTCCACAGACCAATGTTAGTCTGCTCTTCTGTGAAGAAAGGGGGTCAGGTTTAAGTTCCTGCTCCATTAGCTATTTAATCAATTATCCAAATTGGCAAGGTTTCAAGGGCAGAAAGTCACTAACTTCATCCCAAAATAACCATTCAGTAAGTAGTTAAGGCACATTTCTGACCTGAAAGTGCCTGTGAGGGAAATTTTTTCTCAACTCAGGAGTGTGAGTATGTGTTTAAAAGGTCATCCACCTCAATGGTAAGTGCTCTAATTACTGGATATTTGGGCATCAATTAGCAACATGTTCTAATAATTTTGGAGAAAAGGCAAGTCTATCTTACATGTTTATTTTCAGGGGATAGTAGAGACCTCCCCAGTGCTGAAAGGAGATGCCTTAAAAGAATAGGTTTTATGTGTATTACTGTCCCCCCATACTTCCTTGAAGCAGTCCTTCCTTTTGTTTGCTGATTTCGGTTTGCCCCTCTTAGTCAGAGAACCATGTAATGTCATTGCACTGAAAGGGAATTATGATACAGAGGGGAGTGTTAATCACAAAGTCTGCTTTAAATTTGACCCAGCCAGAAGATAGGCACCCTGTGTAAGATTAAAAAGAGGTGCATGTTTCATTTCAGGCTTCAGATTTTGTTAGCAAAGTAAACTTATTTTTAGAAACTGGAGGGAAGGCAAAAAGAAATGAAATCAAGATTTCTTTTAAAATGAAAGACTAAGAGATGTGCTGGTGTTCTCCTAATAACACTGTGATTAGGTTTGCTAGCCAAAACATTGACAGTCTGAGTTCAATTCTGCTGATTTCCTGCTGTAATTGTGGCACTGCAACCTACTACTCCCAGAGAGTGTACTGAAACAAAACACTGGCCACACCTGTAGGATCCATGTCACTACGGGGTCAGAATGAGGGAAATAAGTATTTATTTGCCCACACAGTAGACTCAAAGAATGACTCTTTAGCTTAGTGCCTGATGCAGCTGCCCAAGGAATGAGTACCTGATTGCAGCACTTAGTCCATGAGCCAGAACAATGAAATATTTACAGTTCTCAGACTTGTTCAGTCTTCAGAAGACTTAGGATTCTTCTGGGGACAGAAACAAATAAAAATTTTAAGACTAAGAACTGAGCAAGGAATGTGCAAGTTCAGGACAAGGTGGTGGAGTCGGTTGTAGAGAATCTCGGAAGCTGCATTTGACTGCAAGAAGTGTGGGTTTGCAGTGAATCCCCATTGCCATACATTGGTTATGTTTGGAAGCAGCCTTGGTGTGCATGGATCAGATTTCTTTTGAAGCAAAGAAAACAGTCTGCTTACAGTCTGTACCAAATGTACTGCAACCTGCAGTGGGGACAAAAGGATCTGAACTAATCATTCCTTCAAAATAGCCTCAAACTACTTCCAGGGTAATAACATTTCATCTGAGACAACAAACTGGATCTAGTCTGTGGTAAAACGTATTGATCACATGCTTAGATATAACGACCTCCACATCAGATGCTTTGCTTTACTGTTCCAGTCTGTGGTAAAACATATTGATCACACACTTAGATATAAGGACCTCCACATCAGATGCTCTGCTCTACTGTTCTGCTCCTATTGTGCTGAATTGTTTGCTAATACAGACAAAAACATCCACGTCACATTTTCTGCTGCCTAAAAATCCTTTACAGAGCTGTAAGTCTCTGTGTGGATTTTGCTCTCGTTCATCACCTATAATTGTTAGTGAAAACGTCAAATTTCCTCCATTTTTTTTTTCTCTCTAGGGCAAGTAAAATAACTTTTCAATAATTAAGTAAGAAGGGATAATTGAGGAAATGATACAAAGGACAAGATGGAAATTAAGAATTGGAAAAAAACAAATATGAACAAAGCTGCATAAGAAGAAAGTTTCACAGAAGTTAAGGAAATGTTAAGTAATGACTAAGAGGGAACAAACTAGAAAGGAAAACAGGTGGCAATGACTCAGGTGGAAAATACTATTTTGAAGCAATACTTTGTGAAAACCTTAAAAATGTACATAACATATACATATATATATAATTTTGTATACATTCAAAAATATGCATTCCAGTAGATAGCTATCTAGACTGATCAGAGATTATCTTCTCAACTCTACACCAGCCTTTACCCATTGCTGCTGAAATAGCCTGTGATTATCACATATTACCTTCCCTTCATGGCATCAAAATTGTTGCCCATATTTTGGGGAAAACCGATGCTAAACCAATTTTGTACTATATGAGAGGGCATGGCTGGAATTGGGGATTGGGAACTTAGAGCCTTGGCTTCCATTTGTAGCTGTTCATCTCTGCCCTCCAGGGAGCGATAATTCTGGAGTAATTTTTTCTACTTACCTGAAAACTATAGATAATCCATAACCATTACACAGCATTAAGCACTTACAAAAATAGGGCACAAACATAAAAACCACTTATTCTATAACAACCCAGTGAAAGGAACAAATACCTGCCTAGTAATGTAATCAAAAAGAATTACAAATTAGGCAAATCCAACAAAGTTTGAGGAAAAAAAGATCACTTCATAAATCCACCACAGTGGATTTATGCTGTATTGGGAAAAAACAATAACAAAAACAAAAACAAAAACAAAAACAAAAACAAAAACAAAAACAAAAACAAAAACAAAACGGCTGAGTTTCAGGAAGGAGGATTTCAACCAGGTAGGGTGCCTGAGGAGATCAACTGCTATGTGGACCAGGAAGAATAGTATATATATATGTGTGTGTGTATGCATATATATATGCATATTCCTACATAAGTGTGTATGTATATGTATATGTATATATGAAGAATTATATATATGCATATATATAAGTATATACACACACATACACACATAAAAGGAAATGTATGGTTAAGATGCAGTGATTCTGTTCAACACATTAGACTATTGCCCTTATATACCTTATCACAGAAAGCTTCAGGTTTTCCCAGTAATATCTAGTAGGATATGATATACTTCCTGCAGATCTTCAGCTGCATGAATTTTTTTTCAGGGAACAATGAAAGACAATTTAATATTTTTACACCAAAAAAAAAAATCCTTGGAATTGTGCAAATTGCAAGAAAAATTTTTCAAGTTTCTCTTCCCACATACCTTTCTACTGCAGCGTCTTTTCCATCACAAAAAAAAAGAACAAATTCATTTGGTTTTATCATAATGAATCTTCTAAATTTATCTACTACTAAGTTGACCAGGGCAGAATTACTGAAAAAAGATCTACTTCTTAAGCATTCAATTTAAGTTTTTGTTCTTTTGGAGTACTGGTGAAACTAAAATTTCCATAAATGAAATAATGTTTTCACATGGTTGAGTGCTTCATTGATAACATAACAGACTCCACTTCTGCCTTTTACTGAACTGAGTTGATTCATTCATACTGTGGTTTGCGTGTACACACACATAACAGCCATCTTCCTATTTCTTTCATTGATTGCACAAAATTAAATTATTTTCAAGCTCATGCTGGGTATTATCAACTGTACAAAAATTCTCAGCCCTGAGTTTCATAGCAGTGCTGCTGTCTTTCATTCCAGTGCAGGCAGTTTGGAGCTCTTTCCCATTGAATATTGGTACCACTTGCCATGCAAGGCTTAAACGTCTATTGTCTGGAAAGATCTATAAACCAGATGTAATTATTTCTGGGTTTTTTTGGGGTTTTTTTTGCTATGATTGCTTTAAAATTACAGATGTTCTCATCTGTTTGCACTTGCCCTTCCTAGGATGTCTGGGCAAAGAAGACTTTTCATCTCAAGGGGGCCTTAGGGATACACAATTCAACTACCCATGTGCATTTTAACTGCCAAAATATTTTAAATGTGATTTTGAAATTTTTTCATTGCTTTCTCCTTAAATATTCTTTAGTTTGAATCTGAAACACTGTCATCTTGCTGCAGGTGGGCATGCAGGCCAGTGCTGGAGGTCCAGCAGGTCAGGAAGCTGTGTGCAGAGCACTGAGGCTCAGCAAGATCAAATAATTGGAAATTTTGGCTGTGTCCCCCAGAAAGCTCTGCTGGGTAGGCAGCTGGTCCTTCTTTTCCTCCCCAGGCACACTGCCCGGAAATCACGGCCGGTAAGCATCTGTAGGGAAGGCATGGAGACCATCCAAGCAGTGAAGCTCAATCCCTTCCCTGAGCTCCTACCTTCCAACTCTAACACCAGTCCTGATACTGAATGTAGGACATCAGCTGCCTCTTAGAGTAGCCAGTTGAGGTGAATGTTGTTTGTGGCAAACATTCTCACTGGAAGGTCTCCTAATTATTGCAAGTTCTAGAATTAGCAAACTTGCTATGTTCCCAAATGGCATTTGTTGGATACCACTGCATTTTCTTTCTCCATTCATCTAAATGAGGTTGCTTAAAAACTCTTTTTTAAGTCTGGTAGTTGCAAGAAACTAATTAGCATTTGTGTCAGAGCAATCTTACTTCATTATGCTTAAATGCTGGCCTTTAAACTACGAGTATTTAGAACTGCTGAATAACAGACTTAAACAGCTAGTTTGTGAAAAATTTCTATTGTCAGCTTAAATAAATCATAAAATCAGTATAGCCTAGGTTGATAGCCTTGGCTGATAAATGTAATTCCAAACATAACATACAAGCAATAACTTGACTTCTAAGTGTAGTTGAGTATCCTCTCACTCCATTTACATGCAATACTCAGCGGTAGTGGTCATAAAATATTTCCTGTTTCAAATTCTAAATTTCAAAACTTTATGTTTTTCTGTTTTTCAAGTTAAATTAGTCTTCTGTTACTGACCCACACTAATGCCAATTCTAATTTCAAAACATGAATTTTTTCCATTGAAAAATAATCTTGATGGGGAATTCCAAATCAATTTCTACCGTAAGTTCTCCCCTCTCCCTCTAAGACAAGACTTTCACTGTTTTGCCAAAAAGCAAGGACTCAGTTTTGGTAAAGTCAGAATACTTGTCACATAAGTAACTTGATGTACACAGTCAATTTACTGGGATACACACAGTCCCCAAGCTCTGCATCTACACAAACAATTTCAGGATTGATGCCTTCATTCACCACAACCTTAATTTTAAGGAAGATGTTTCTTCTCTAGTTTAAGCCACAGAAGAAACTTTACTGAAATCCTATTCTGTCAGAATATGTAGTTCCACAGAAATAACTGTGTTTCCCAAAACTGAAATAATTTTGCTGGTTTTAGATTGAAAGAAAAAAAAAAAAACAAAACTTAAATTGTTTCTGATGCGCTGGTATGTGTACTACAATATTCTATCTTTTGGTGTATCCAAAACATTTTGGTGAAGAAACTGTTCTTTGAAGACTTTTAAATTGGCATCTCATTTCAAAAGGAGATATTTGAAATTTGAAATATCACGCTGATAAACAGAGAAAACTGGTTTTGTTGCTTTATGAAGCTGCTTCACCCTGTGGTGTCTGGCATGGTCTACTTGCCACCTGCATCCATCGTTCCTTGGTTACTAATCTGCTCTGGGTACTGCTGTTGGTACCTGACTTCACAAGATGTGATGATTCATTTGAAGAAAGTCTTTGAATATACAGGGAGTTAATGCTGCTTAACTATAAAAATAAAGGCTCTCGACAAATAGAAATGATCCCCCCCAATATTTCATATTTAAAAATGCCCCACAGTCATTGCCTGAGAAAAATAATTTTGAAGAAAGCATATGATTTATGTCATCATGACCTTCAAAGTGTAGACCTTACAGATCTCTGCCTCCCACCCCCATTCTAACACTGGAATGGGAAAGCAGGCCTTCCTGCAGTTTCAACTCTAACACACTTTCTCAGTTTGAAATTCTTGTAATAGCTGTCCTGGATAAACTAAGAGGAAGAAGACATCTGTAGAAAAGGCAAGATACTTTTGAACAGCTGGATTATCAATTAAATATTCATTTTCAGTGTTGGTGGCTTTCCTTAATTCAGTAGCGTTATTGACATAGTAGGTTTAGACAGTAGCATAAAATTACAGTAGTTTTAAGCTGATTTTTTTTCCAAAGGAGTACTAGGTTTGAATTAGACAAAATAAGCCATTTTACCTAGATTCTATGATAAATAACAGATGTTTATTTAGTCTACACTTGTTTTCCCATTTATGTATTTATTTGTTCATTTGGTGGCAGATATGGGGGAAAAACCCAACAGCCCAAACATTAGTACTGGAATGTTTCAATTTAGCCAGATATGGGAGCATATGGTTAAATCATTGTCTACTGTCTGATCAAAAATGCAGCATTATGTGATAAAGAAATACAAACAACTATGAGGCTGTTTGCTCATGGACTATACATGTATTCCAGAATCAAATATCTGTCATTAACAGTCTTTCTACCAAAAAAACAAAAAAAAAAAAAAACCCCAAAACAAAAGAAAACAGAAAACCAAAAAACCAAAACAAACAACAAAAAAAAAACCAACCAACCAACCAACCAAAAAAACCCTGCAGAAACACTTTTTAAAACAAAAGACAAATATATGTGTGTTGCTAATTAATTTCTCTCTGCCCCAGTTTCTGAAATACAAATAAGTATTTCCAATAAGGTATCCTTGAAGAACTAAATGTCTCAGGGGATGGGTAATCACATTTTTGGAGCCTTTCACCTCTAGTTCACTGATTCAAATACAGCCAACATACAGTAGTGACGGAAAATCATTGAGATTTGAAAGCTGGTTTGTGGCCTGTGCGAAATGAACTGGTATTTCACTCCATTGCTTAGAGGATCTTGAGAAGGCACTTGGCACTTCTGAAAGCACTGATGCAGAGCTCCTTGCAGGATCCAGTCAGGTCCCCCAGGAGTCACGCCCAGGGCTGGTTTCTTTGAGGATGACAGAAGCTGAGGTTATCAACTAAAATCCCATTCCAGACAAATTTCCTCAGTAAGCTGGCCACTTGGAGCAAATTGGTCCTTAGCCACATGAAAGATCCCAGTGGGCAAACATTTTCTCCATGTCAAGGACCCAGAAAAGTGAGGCTGAAATGGGAGCTCATTCTGGGGTCACTACAGTGCACTGTTGCCTTCCTGTGCTCCACAAAGGGGGGATGAAAGCAGAGTTAATTTTCCATTTCTCTTAATTTGGTACTTTTCATTAGCATTAAATATGCTTAATTTGGGAGGAAAAACAGCCAAAAAATGTTTCTTTCTGCAGAAAGAAATTACTACATTTTTTGTAGGCAAGGGTGGCTTAGTCTCTTTCCATAGACAGAGGTACATCCATAGCTAGGAACAGTATAATAAAATGTCCTTTGTCGAGATCACACCTACCACATTCTAGATAATCTGTCTGAAAATAATTTTTTGTCATCAGCCACAAATTATTTCAGTTCTGTTTCAGTGAAGGCATTAAATCATTTCAATGAATGATTTAATCTCCTTTACATTCAGGACTTTTCTTCAGAAAATTTACATATATTTTTCTGAAAATATAATATATTTTTTTCTGAACATTTAATATGTTGCATTAGGAGTTTCCTCAGAGGAAAGAAAGAAAAGTCCCTCTTCATTAACTGCTAGATATAACGTGGGGAAATTAAAACATTTGGATATCATGTCAGTTACATACATTGTCTTCTGTGATGTCACATTTGATTACCTTTTTTTATTACTTTGACAGCATCATATTAAAAATTTGATTGCACTATGACAGTACAGGCTTTGAATTATTCAATTTATGAGTGCAATCTTGCAGGAAAACTGTTTTGTATTTCTTGTCATTTCTGAAAAACTGACATTTAAAAAAATGTAAAAAGAAAGGCAATATTGTTAATAATAACTAATTAATAACTGGAGCTTGGCAAAGGTAACCTCATTTTAATAGAATATCACACAAATTAAAACCAGATTAACTGCAACATGCAGCGTATTTCAAAAGTCACTTGAAACATTATTCTCAGGGTGACATTTTGGCCCAGAGAAGTAGATGGCAAGACTCCAATTCATTTTCAGTGAAGTCAAGACTGTCTTCTAACTGAAGAAAACCCATACATTTCTAATCTGATTTTAGTAACTATCACTCTGTATCCTTGTGACATTTAGCTGAATTACCCATCTCTTCTCTTAGCATAAACTCAAGCTATTAATTGAAGTCAATGGGGCTTTTTCCATTTGACTCCCATAACGGAGTCAAACACTTAAAGCTGGAGTCTCTTGGGAAATTTTTCTGAGTCTTCCAGAGTTTATACTGTGTTTTTCCCGTGATGACTTCTTTTCATCAACTTTCTTTTATATTCCATTTTACCTCCGACTAGTGTTAAATAAGTGCAATCTGTTGGTTCATTTGTATCAAATAACTTCATTTGTAACCCTTTTCAGAGTGTCTAAATCTGTGTTTTCTTTGTTACAACTTAAGGTTATTTTTAAATCACTAAGGATATTTTTAAATCACTAAATATAGAAACATCTACCCTCCATCTTGATTAAATTCATCTAGTCCTTTCATATCAGAACCTTTGTGCAAATAATGACATTTTAATAAACATGGTATTCTGACTCCCTAAGATGAAATTTTAGTGGTATCAGATATGAAAATATCATTCAAAGTCAAACCTTTTTTCACTAAACAAAACTATTATTGGGCCTCAATAAAGCTGCCCCTAGCAATATTATTCTTTCTCACGAGAATTATCTCGGCTGAGCTCTCTGGGCAGGTAAGAACCATAGGCCTGAGTACTGCTTGGGAGAGTAAAGTGTGGAATATTCCACAAGACACAAAATAAACCCTTCCAGCTATGACAATGGGGAAAATTACAAATTATCTTTTCATGTCTTGTTTCCTCAAAAATGGATAGCAGGGATGTCTTTGGTTCTGCTCACAGCAGTGCCTGGGGAGAATTTCATACTGATTTAGCTGGGATCAGAATCATGGAAAAATTATGCTAAGAAATGTGCTTGCAGTCCCTCAGAAATATCTGATGTTTATTCAAGAGTTTAGTCTGTCATTAAATATATGTATTTTGCTGTTCTTTATCTCTTTTCCAGCATCTCTATACTCCAACTTGAAGATAACAAGAATACCTGTTTCCATTATAAGCAGTGAAAATTAGTTACGGATCACTTACACTACATTATTTTAGTTCACTTATTTAACCTGAATCTAGCCTGTTTCTACACATGAATCACCCTGGGACAGCATTTCTCATTCTTAAATAAACATTTACACGTTTGTGTTGCTTTCCTACTCATAAGCCAAACTTGTTTCAAAGTGTACAATTGGAAACAAGATATCACAATTCAATAACATTTCATTCCACAATATCAATATCTGTCTTCAAATATTCTGGCACAAATAAAAATGCAGGAGCTACCAGGACAAAATCCTCTGTCCTTATCACTTCCTGCTTAGTCTCTATGCAAGCAAACTCCAGTCGAAGACAACAAAGCATATCTATAAAAGTGCAGAGTAAAAATGCAAAGTAATATAGCCCTCTACCAATTTCATGTGTTTTTGACATCCGTCCTCATCAACGGTTTCAGGGTTTAAACACTGTTTCCAAAAAAACTGACTAAACTGAAATCAGAATCAGTGTTTCCCTTAGAACTATAAGTGTTTTGACTAAGAACAGGCTGACCATTAAAGGTGACAGAGAAACTTACTTCCTTAACAACCTTTAAATCTTATTGTTTCAGACTGCCACCAGCTGTGGCAGGTAAGATGTGCTGAAATCATTCTGATGAGTCTCATAGAGATTCCTTTCTGCATTGCAAGGAGAAAACTATCATTCTGTGGCTGGTACAGAAAAGCACAAAATCTACAGAATTACAAGCTTTTTGCAAATTATGTGCTTTACTTGAGACAACTTGAATCCCTTTACCCCATGTAATGCAGGACTAAGGAATCCTCTGTAAGTAAGAAACAATACTATCAAAAAGTATAAGTGAAACACATGAAAAAGCACAAGCCACAACCAAGGGAAAATTCCACCAAAATTTAGCAAAAAGCAGGAATTAAGTGTGGGGCGAAAGACATTTTCCCCCAGCCTCCTCCAGTCATATACATTATCACAGCACCAGCTTCTGGAGAAGGGAGTGAAGATCTAGTGTGAACCTTATATTTGTACTTGTTGGCTATTTGGCAAAGAGGCATGAGGCTGCTTTTTTGCTGCCCTTTTTTTTTTAAATTAAAAAAAAAAAATTAAATTAAGGCATTTTCCAGGTCTTTAACATTGCTCTGTGCCAGAGATAAAAAATAAAAGAAGCGGGGAGTGTTGCTGCCATAACAACCCTTCGACAAGGAACTATTGGGATACAGATAGTTACTACACTAGCTACCACCAGCCGTGTGCATCATGACACATAAAAACCAGAAATCCCTTTTCAGACACAGCATCCCGTCGTTTTGCACTCGCGGCTCTGGACAGAGAAAGCAGAGCAAGCACAGCCTTCTAGCCCCCACACCGTCACTTTATTTATTTAATTATTGGGG
>VZTX01021801.1:32345-88144 GCA_013400915.1 Pardalotus punctatus | reverse complement strand
AAAAAAAAAAAATTAAATTAAGGCATTTTCCAGGTCTTTAACATTGCTCTGTGCCAGAGATAAAAAATAAAAGAAGCGGGGAGTGTTGCTGCCATAACAACCCTTCGACAAGGAACTATTGGGATACAGATAGTTACTACACTAGCTACCACCAGCCGTGTGCATCATGACACATAAAAACCAGAAATCCCTTTTCAGACACAGCATCCCGTCGTTTTGCACTCGCGGCTCTGGACAGAGAAAGCAGAGCAAGCACAGCCTTCTAGCCCCCACACCGTCACTTTATTTATTTAATTATTGGGGTGGGGGGGGGGCGTGGAGTGTTAGAAAAGTCCATTTGAGCGCTGAGCCCTGCCTGAAGCTGCCCCCTGAACCCGGCGGGAAGGGCCACGCTCCGCTTCCCCTGGCCGCGCCGGGAGGGGGACAGGGACCCTCCGCCACCTCCCTCCGGGGCGACTCTGGGGAAGCCGCCAATTCTGCTGAGCCCGGTCCTCCCTCCCCACCTCCAAATGGTCCCTTGCAAAAGTTAGGGCGCTGCCCCCTCCCCAAGCAGCCCCGGGGGTGCGGGCTCAGTGGGCTCGGGTGTCTCCCGGCCCCGGCGGGGGACCGGGGCTGTCGGGGTGTCCGTGTACGCTTGTGCGAGATCCCCGTGGGAATGGGCAGCCGTGCCCGGGAGGGGCAGCAGGGTAGAAGCCCCTTTCCCCGCACCCCGGCGGAGCCGCGGGGACATCCCTGCTGCCCTGCGGACCTTCCGCACCCGCGGAGAGGATGGGAGCGCGGGCCAGGACCCTCCGTTCCCGCGGGGCGGGGGCAGGGGGTGAGCGCGGAGCCTCCCCCCGCGGCCGCCCCGCTCCCCCAGCGCTCATCCCCGGGGCCGTTCCGGGATGGGCGGTGCGGGCGCGGGAAGCGGGGGATGCAGGGCAGGTGCTTTTCGGGGCGAGAGCGCAGGGCCCGGTGACTCACCCGTCCGAGGCAGGGGCTGCGGATGGCGCGGCGGCGGCGCTGNCGCTTCCATCGCCTCGTCCCTCAGCCGTCATTTTCTCATTCTTTCAACCCTTCTCCCTCCATCCCTCATCCCTGCATCCCACATCATCCCATCCATTCGTTCCTCATCCATCCATCCCTCCACCCGTTATCCTTCATCCTTCATCCATCCATCCATCCATCCCGCCATTCCTCAGCCCCTCCGCTCCCCCGGCCGCGGAACCGCCGTCCCCCCGCGGTCCCCTCCCCGCATCCTCCGCCGCAGGGTGTCCCCGGGGCTCCCCGGGGCCACGGCAGGCGTGATGCTGCCCCCGCTGCGCGTTCACACGATTCTCCCTTCCCTCTCTTTCCCCCCTCCCTGCCCCCGGGAAGGGTGACCTGCTCCTCTGACGGGCAGAAGCTCCCCAGCCCCGGTCCCTCACTCCCCCCACAACCCCTAAAGAAAAAGCACTGCTAGAGCTTTCCTATCCTATCCTGCTCTTCCTTTCTTCTTCTCAATCGCTCTCTTTTTGTTTTCTTCTTTTTCTTTTTTTTTTTTTTTTTTTTTCCCTTCCCCCCACGGGGGGGGGAAAAAANTTTTTTTTTTTTTCCCCTTCCCCACACGGTAGGAGGAAACAAAACGGTTCTGTGTTAGGTAAAAAGAGGGGTAAACAAAAGGAAAACATATAGAATACAATAATAATTGACTGGATGAAAAACAAACCACACAGTGGCTTAGTTCTTAAAAGCAGTCTTTCAAGCCTGCTCCTGAAACCTAATGGATTTCTTGGATGTTTATTTAGGATCAAGAGTAATAACTGAACATTAAAAATAAAAGAAGAAACAGCTCAGAGTACACTGTGTAAAGAGGAGACCTATGAATCAAGTGAGTCAAATAAACAAGAACACCAAAAGCTGGCTATCAACTCTTTATCCTTGCCCAGAACTCTCCCTGCATTATATAATGTTGATAAACTGCTGCAAGTACATTTGGGGAAAAGATACAGCAATGATGAGAGCATACTGCTTTTTATTAGAGCGCATTAATATCCTTACCTGACAAGTAGTTGCTTCAGAGGTTCATTTGCACGTTTCTCATCAACCCTCCAAGTAAACAATTTACTAGATGTTCAGTGCAGACATTTGATTCCCTGGTGTCACTCTCTCTGTCCTAGACGTTTCTAAATGGCTTGCGGATTAACTTACTGTGCTCTTCTGCTCTGCCTTGCACCAGGAGCTGTGCAGGTATCAACAGCTCCCACTTGTGAAGCCAGGAAAGAGAGAGATTGGGTAGATTTCCACGTAGCTCCACGAACTGCTGATTTGCTGCAAGCGCTATAGTCACTTAGAGAGTAGGTCTGGTCTTCTAACAGGTTTATTCAGAAAGAGAGGCCTAACCCAAAATTCACTGTAGACAATACAAATATTTCTATAACCATGATGGGAATTTGTTCAAACCACTGTGAGCTTGCTGTTGGCGTGAAGATACTTCTGAGTGCAGCTATTCTAGTAAGAACCCCCTGGGAACAGGAAAAATTACTCACAGGGAACAGGAAAAGGTACTAAAATATGCATCTTTTTCATAAGATTACTGAGAGAAGGTCAGGGACCTGTCTCTGTTTCCCTGCAGCTATTGGCAAAAATATGTACTAGAAGGCAGATTACAGCCCCTGTCTAGAGGATATTTTATGCCTCTGTAGGCTCAAGCAAGCTACCAAATACAATAAGAAAGGGAAGGGAAATTACAGGTCCATTTCTGGGCATCAGTAAAGCCAGTAGGAGAAGAACTCAATGTTTCATTTTGAGCCATTGCTGCCTGCAAAGAAACTCAACAAATGAATCTTTCAGCATTTTTCTCTTCTCTGGTCTCAGTCCTGGATTAGATCTAAGCACCTGTTTAACTTGCATATTTTTGCTATTGTGTTTGTGTTTGTCCCTCCCCTCCCCCTCCTCCTTGCCTTCTCCAGTACAGGAGATGGGCTATTAAGAGAAATGGAAGTAGTCAGAGAAGGGAAATTGGGCAGTGGGAAAGATTTGGGCTCTGTACAGATAATGACATGGGCCTACCAAGCATGAGTGGCAGAGAAATTGGCTGATTGTTTTTAACATAGTCAATACAGGAGTTTGGTATATTTCATGTAGTTTTTTACATAGTTAATTTGTTTTTTGTTCCTCACTTGCTCTCTAGTTGCTGATAAATGGCTTCAGCAGGGACAATACAATAGTAGCCTGGTAGTTAGAGTCATTCCCAAGAAATGAGAGACTGAGTGTAAACATTTTTTTCACTGAAATTCAGAATAGGAAATGAACCGTTGAGGTTCTATCTTTTCCCAGATGAATGGCTTTAGCTCTCCTATCCTTGACTACAAATTTAGTCTGCATTAAAGCAAGCTTGTATATGCCCAGAGAATTTTTTTCACCAAAATTATTTTGTTTAAAATTGGTCAGTTCTTCAGGAAATTACAGGCCTTGCTTCAGATTCTTCCATGCTCTTTATATATTTGTGTAAGGATTTATGTTTATGTACAAGGGTTTATCCATTTTTAAATTATAGCAGAATTTTGCTTATGAAGAATACAAATATTAACCTTTACATTTCAAAGTCATTGCAGTGAACTGGTTTATTCTTAAATACGAGGTTTCATCTCTTCTATAAAACCTTTGTAATTGCAGTAAACATTTTTTTCTCATTGAAGATAAAATGTAAGCCCTTGGTGATTATACTGTTGTTATATAAATTGCCTTTGCAAGTGCTGGCTGCTGAGCTTGCCATCTTAGACTGGTAATACACTTTTGCTGCCTTCTGAAGGTTCCAAAACATTTTCTGAGAAAGCAGTAATAGGTTTTATCCACATAATGGAAAAGATGGATATTAATAGATATTTTAAAAGTAAAAAAGCATGATCCTGTAAGGGTCAAAAGAAACAGACCAATATTAAAAAAAAAGCAAAAGAAACAATTCCATTCTCAATCAGTTCCCCTACTGCAAAAATATTTATCAAAATCATCTTAAAAAAGAAAAATATTTATTTTTTATCAAACATTATCTGAATATATATGTGAAATGTTTTTAAAGTAAGAACATTTAAGAGCTCACTTAAAATCTTACATGCTATACCTAAATGTGTGCTCTTCCACTGATCTTGTTTCCATAAATTTAGTCCCATCACTGTTTGCAAGGATAGGACTCCTCTTTTTGTCCACATTCATTTTGAAGGACCCAGAACCCGTGCTTGTGGAAGTCCAGTGTGCATTTAACTATTTGTAATTTGTTGTTGGCTTGGGGGTTAAGTGCATCATTTAAAAATCTATCATCCTTTGGCTTGCTGTTCATGACATTCATTAGTTATGGCTTGCCTTAGACTTGGCCCTGTTTTTGCGCTGGATTGCCTAATGCCAGTACCTGGAGCTGTGCAATCAGCCTTAATGACCTTGATGAGCCCAGGGACTCGATGCAGTTTGCAAAGCTGTGGGACCAGGAGCAGGATTCTAGATCCAGATGTAAACTGTATTGTACAGCGAGAACTGAACCCAGGCTGAGGCTTTGGGTTTGATTAAGTTTAAAAAGCAACACAAAATATTGTGAATATTTGAATCTGGGAAAGAGCTGTATGCTCTCAGTTTGTACTTTGCAACAGGTTGAGCACATTTAACTCTGATATTTGAGTGGTTTAAGTCTCTATTTGTAGGTACATTTATACTGTCTACTAATGTCTTTATTTTATAGAAAATAAATCACTTATTAAAATATTTTCTATTTGGAAATGTAGATAATAAGTTATATTACAGCTTTGTTTTATTCACAGAAGATTTGGTTTGGCCTATATATTTTATCAGGGATAAACAAAGATTAAGTGAGGATAAGTAATCTGTCATAAACTAGGGTACTTTGCAGTTGGGGTTTGGGTTTTTTGGTGTATATGTTCATAGTGCCATTCTTTTTGAGTAAGGCTGTTTGCCAAACAGCAGTTTCACATTATACAGGATAATCAGATTTAAAATTTAAAATTAAATGCCTTTGCACTATGACTCATAAGACTGATTCTGAAAATCATTTTGCTCTAACAGGCCAAGATAAAGCAAGGATTTCATTCTTGAACCCAGACTGGTCTGGGGTACCACTGACTTTAAAGAGGCCTGTTGCATCCAAGCCTCAAGCTCCACTGAGCTCAAAGGATGGCTGTGAAAACTACAACTCTAGTTAAGACTTTCTGTCATGAATTTCTTAACAGTTTGATCATCTTGTCTTACCAAACACAAAGAACTTTACAGGCAAGCTTATATCAGCTGGTGAAAAAAGAAAGTGTGAGAGAAGAAATTAAACACTGTTACCCCTTTTCCATTGCAGAAGCAACTTAGGAGAGGGAAGATATAATCAGAAACCAAACATATAGACACTGGTATAACTTTCTTCCCATTTTAATCAAATGTAAACAGGACAAATAATTGAACGAGGGAGATTCAATATACTTACAGATTCTCATAATATGCAGTAAATCTTTACAGTTCTACTCTCCAAGGAGATTCTTGAGTAAATAATAATGACTTTGGCCTCTTGGATAAATGAAGATGGATGCACTGAGAAAAATCTAATTATAGATTTTTCCTGCCTTTTTCCTGCCTTGACTCTTATCTTGTGTGCCAGTATTATTGTTGATATTTCACATATATATATATATGTATCAGTACTGGTACACTAAAATGAAGCTTAGTGCAGGAAAAAGAAAACACAAAAACTTCAACAGATTTGTTTCTCTATTAGTTCAGTGTTAAACCTGGTGATTTTGGAAACAAAGAATCTACCAATTTCTTCAAAAATTACTCAGTGCTACCAAGGCAATACAATTACACTGCAAACTCTGGTCTACTCTGTGTATCATCCACAGAATTTTCACTAAGGGCCATGTCTTCACTAGTAATATTTTAAAGTTATTCCTGCAGTAGTGTACCATAACAGTAACTCTAAATGAGGATGAAGCTTATCTTGTGAAAGCTATGTATTGCATACTTTATTTGATTACCTCTGAATTAAACAAGCTAAACAGCTGAACAAATTTTAACAGCTAAAAGCTCTGGGGTTTTTTGTGGGGTGTTTGGTTTAGCTTTCCTTTTTTCAATGCAAATATGTTTTTAACAGGAGTTTCTGTAAGACATTTTCATATCAGTGGATCACAGAGCTATGCCTGCAGACAATGTAAGCATGACTGAATATCAGATTGGTACAGGCAGCAGAATATAGAAATTGTTATTGAGTGCATTATTGGAAGAAAATAAGGACCCAGCTTGTCTGGCCATTTCTACTGCTAACACTGAGGGCAATAGAAATGCATCCTCTTCATGTTGGAGACCAGTCTGATTGGGTAGAGACCACAGTTAGAAAAATGGACATAATTTCTATTTGAAACACAAAGTCAATTATAGAATGGTTTGTGTTGGAAGGGATGTTACAGCTCAGTTGCAACCCTCCCTGTGCTGGGCAGGGACATTTTCCACTAGAACAGGCTGATCTGTATGTGTGTGACCAAACTAATGGAGAGAAATAAAAGCATTTAACTCCATAGTAGCTCATTTTACAGTGTTCTTGGAGGGACACATGAAACTTTAAAAGTCTTTTTGAACACATGCGAGTTAATCCTCTGCTCTCTCAGAGTGTTTTTTTCTGTATCAGTTATACTGCTAATGATTAATTATAGATTTGACTGTTTCTTTTGCACTCTTCTCTTAGATTCCTGGTTTCTCTCATTTGTCTGGAAGGACCATATGGTGTCTGGAGTCACAAACCATCTTTTTGTTGTCACATTTTACAGTATGGTCCACCAGAGTCGTGGTCCACCAGAGTCGTGGTCCACCAACACGGTTCCAACTAGTAGCTAGTAATAATGACAATGTATCAGCTCCAAATCCTGTAATCACATGGGCTAGAGAGCTGAGAGGTATGAAAAGTCTCAGTTGCCTTTGATGTTGGAAAAATATGCAATGGGGTGGGAAGCAGCCATGAAAAGTTTGTGTACATAGACAAGCCAAAGTTAGTGGTGCACATAGGGATTAAAGAGGCTGCCTTTGTGCTGACTGCAAGAGATGAGGGGATGTGGTGAAAAAGAGCACTTGGAGCTTTGGAAACTTCCACTTCAGGTATGCATGTAGTCCAAGGTTCTCATGACAACTTACCATTGTAAGTTAATAATTAAATACTGTTTATTTCTCTGAAAATTTGCAGAGAAAGTAGGAGAATATTTTGAATTGTCTACGTTGGTTGAAGTTAAGTACATAAAATCACTTGTATCCTTTATGAATCATTAGAGAAACAATAGTGATGAAATCTACTTGCATATAAGAGATTGAAACTTATAAGAAAGTACCTTTGGAAAAGTTTCAGCTCTTTTTTGAGTGCATAAGATTGAAGAACAAGTTAGACAGTGATTAAAATTTTTGCCACCAAGATCCACTCCAATGAAATCCAAAATGAAGTGAAATTAATATATTTTGAACATTGACAAACTCCAGAACTCCATTGGTGTGTTAAAAACATGATCAGCCACACTGGATGTCAATATTCTAGCTTAATTCACTCTCTTGAGGCAACACTTTCTAAAAACCTAGGAGGTGTTGCTAAACCTCAAACCAGAAGATGAGTCAGAACATTAAAATAAAAAGTATTGATTTGCATAATTACTATTGTGGTTGTGATGATCTAGGGACATAAGAGAGAGGCAAAGTCTGTGGAGAGAGGAAATATCTCTTGCAAAACTAGCTGCTGGATTTGCAAAAGAACCAGTACTCCCATCCCACCTCCAGTTTATTTCCTGCCCTTTATTTGAGCAATATTGAATATATAAGTAATGCATCTGATGAAACAGAGCCTTGTGAATATAAGAGGACTATTTGCAGTGCAAATAAAAAGTGGCAAGGTTAGGTCCTGTCATGTTCTTCCTAAATGTGTAACTGAATAACATGTTACAAATCAGAGTCTGGGTGCCACTGACTGAATTTATATGGGCTCTAAATTCCCCCCTGGAATTTTATTCAGGGGAAAACCAATAGATATATAAATTTTTGAAACACCAGACTTTTAAAGTGGCTTGCACAAGAAATTTCTCTTTCCCCCTTTTCAGTTGCTACCATGTCAGTTGTGACCACTCTTAATTGACTAAAATGTCCCATGGGGAGTGTCCAATAAAAAGTGGCTTGTTCTCTGTCAAGGTTTCCTAACTATCTTTTAAGCTTCATTGAATTTTAGGAACATACAATTCAGATGTAAATTTGTGGTTGATACAAAGTGATACAATCCCTTCAAAACTAATGGCTCACATTCTTTTACTTATATATGTGTATGTATATTTATGTTTCATACTGGGGAAAAGAAGTCCATCATAAAATCTATTCTTATTATTTGTATTACCCTTGATAAGAATGTAGTTTGTGGAAGATCTAAAACCTTCATATATTTGGAAATAACAACATTGAAAGCCTGTGCAAGAAAATGACAGCAGAAGACAAAAACAGAAATGCCAGTGTATATTCTCGAATGTAAACAATTTTCACACTATATAGTAGTTTTCCTTCATCTTTTTTTCCCCCTTCTCTTTTTATTCAATTTATCATAGAACAGAAGTCTAGGACAGCATTATAATGTATACATGTTAAAAAGAAGTACAGATTTAAGATGTAAAAAAAAAAAAAAATCATAATAATTACCTGTAATTAATTTTTTTGGGAAAAAAAAAAGTAGCACACTGCATGGCCAAAAGATAAGTGCTCCATGCTAAGTTCAGTGAATGCATGCTGTACATCCTGTGGTATTGCCCATCTCTTGTTCATCATGAAAGGCAGCCAAGTATAGATACATTCAATTTAAGCCAAAGGATGTCACAAACTTAACCTGGATCTATGCATATCACAGGATGGAAGATGTTCTCCCTCAGGATTTTTTCCCCTTTTGCTATCTAACACCAAAATTTATTGTTTGCCTACCATCCTTTGGGAAGTCATTCAATCTTGAATTAGAGACTCAGTTATGATAAATTTGCCACTTACCTTGGCAAGCTGCAACAAAGATTAATTACCATTCTTTCTAAAATCTGTCTTTTCTTCCTAAGTTTTACTTTTCTGTCTTCAACTTACCAAGAGACTGAATCTTTTTATGCTATTGTCTGTCAGATTAAAGTGTCCCAAATATCCAAAGCCTTCTCCTTGGGGTTCTTATACTGTGATCAAGTTGCCTTTTAAACTTCTGTTTGATACACCTAAGTAGGTTGTGAGTCATGATAGTAAACATGACAATAAGTCTTTCAAGATGTTCAAGTCTGGCTGAGATAATTGTATGACATTTGGAAGAATTTCTTAAGGATAATGGTACATTTTTTCCCATTTCTTTTTTAGTTGTACTTGCACATTCTTAAAAAAAAGAAAAATGAAAGAAAAACACAGATCCTGTCCCTCAAAATCCTCTTCACAGGCTTGATTTTCCTGACTAGCTATAGCTTGAGCTGTGTTTTGTCTGCATTATCCATTCTACTGTGGGGTAAACCTGCCCATGATCAGGTGCTAAGATGTTTCAATAGTTTTCTCACTCTTTTTCTGAATGCTTCAAAGACTTTAGTTTGATATTTCTTTCTGACAACCCTGTCAAAAATATAAATTTAAGCCGCCAACTTTCACATACTTGGAGACACATTTTTCTGAAACCTTAAAAGTGCAGGTAAGCAAATTAGTTTGAGGATATCATTAGCCTGAGGATACACTAACCCTGACTCATGGGTGTTAGAGATCTAATTTCTCATGTCTTCTGAGAAAATCCCTATAGGCATGATTTTTTGTGCCTAAATATATTTTGAAATATGGCCCTTGCTGCCTTAATGTCAGAATACTTAGGATTGCTATATCACTTTGTATATACACAACATAGGTCAAGTATACTTTGCTTTCAGATATAAGCACAGACATAAGTGCTTATATTTGGCAATGTTTTAAATCAGTCTCCTCATGTCTTGGGTTGACTATTTACAAAAATTCTTTCTTTAAAGTTATCTTTAACTCATGAATTCTTTTTTTTCCCCCAGTCACTGTATGCCATTGCTTTTCCCCTTTATTTTGATAGTCAGGTTACCTGAACACTCAGTATCTCAAGTCTTTTGCCACGAGGAGAGGGATGTTCATAGTTTCTTCCTCCCCAGCCAAGTCTAAATTTTCAAGAAATCCTACACTTAGGTCTTTCTTCTTTGGCTTGCAATTTCAAATTACTTCTAAATTTTTTCTATATGGTGTATATTGTATATGTCAGACGCTTGTTCTCTTGGTGACTCCTGAAATCATTTCTGCTGAGCTTCAGGAGCTTCACTCGTTTGGTGCCCAGATGTGGATAACAGACAAGCTGTGCAGAGCCCTGAAACCTCTGTGCTTGGGCCACAATTCTGGGCCCACTCCTGCACTTGTATTGCACTACATCACTTTGTTATTCTGGAACCAGAGATGCTTTATTCTAGTCAGGATAATTATCAGAATAGCTACCTGTGACCAATATCTATTATTTACAGGACATATATCAACATTACAACAGCAATAGGTGCTGTAGCACAAAATTCTGCAAAGCTAAGGAAGCCTAAAATAAATTAGGTGATGTCCACCTGGTCACTAGACAATTGCAGTTCCAATTGTGTAAACTGGAACAAAACTTTTCACTGACAAAGGCAAGATCAGACAGGAAGAGTCAGAAAAACCTTATCCTGAGTCTTTAGAGTTATTAAAAACCTGTAACCTGTCACTAGCCATGGTGATACTGCATTCACTTGGCTACAGGGACATGCTGGTTATATCATTTGAGAATCTAAAATTAGATTAGGTGAATCTAGTCTTTGGAGACCAGGCTATAACTAGGCTAGCACTAGGCTACTGCCAGTGGTGAGGAGCAAAATTTGTGTTTCTGAGCCTGACAAACTAATCATGGTAAAGAGACAGTTTCAGAGCTCTTTGGGTTGTACCAGTCATGAAATCCAATATAGCTGGTAATACTAAAAGTACAATGAGCTCTCCAACATTTTAATTTCTAATGCTGAATAATTTCCTATGAATTTCCAAGACTGAAACTCCTACTGCAGTAGTTGAAGGTGGAATTTATATCTCACCAACTAGATTGGCTTTTAAATTTTTTTACATTTGTGTCTAAATTAATGACTCTAAGGAATGATTTGGTTGATTGGCTAATGTCAGCCCAAGCTTTGCTATAAATTATTAGATAAATGCATTGCAAAATTTTAGAAGAGGAAAACTGAGCAACAAGTGCAGTGCTCTGGTGTGTTACCTCTATGCAGAACTTGATGTGGTGGATCTGCAGCAGCAATGTTCCCAGGTGTAGTCTTGTCCAGGCTGTGTGTGGAATGTAGTAGTTTTCTTTTTTGATGTTGACCTCCAGTATGCTGGGGGTATTCCAGTATGTGAAAACATCTGCATTTGGGGGATAAGGCCATGAGGATGCTGATAGAGCATTTTGATAAAGTAGCTTTGCTGGAGCCATAAACAGACACCCAAAAACATAATCTAGGTCCTTGGGCTAGCAGCAAAACCACTAAGCAATAGAGAAAAACCAAACTACAGAGAACTAGATCCTCTAGGTTCAGACTAGTATCTCTTTTAAAAGTCCCTGGCAGTTACTCATTCATATCCAGAGGAAGAAAGCAGTCTTTAATAGTAATTAAATGACTCTTGTTTACTGCCACCATTTCATTAGTGTGGTGAATTGATGCAACCTGCAGAAACCACTCAGCAGGCACCACAAAGCACTCTGTAAAATGTCTCTGTATTTCAAATCTTGTGAGCTTGTAAAATCCTCGAGGATCGCACAATCTTTAGCAAACCTTTGAGCTGGGATCAAACACTTTCCAGCTGATCGCTCTAGTTGTAAATCATGTTATACTGTAACAATATACAATATATGTAACATTTGCTGATCTTGTGTAATGAACAGATATTGCAGAGAGCACACAGGAACATTAAAATGTATGTTTTACATGTTCCATCTGAATAGAAGAAGGTTATCTTCTATTAAGTAATTTTTTGGGACACATGATAGTAAAATAACTGTAAAGTAATTTTTGGAATACATGAGAATAATAAAACATGATTTAAAGGAGGCAGTGATTATTGGGAAATAAGTGTATTGTGAGTCCTTATGAAGAGCTTGCCAATCTAAGCAGAGATTTGGAAGTCTGAGACAAAAATTCAGCAGACGTCCCTTGAATCTGTTCATAGGAGGGGAGGGAGACACAGCTTTGGAATTTCTTGGGGTTTTCTGAGGATTGAAAATAACACTTTCTTCTCTTTATTTAACATATTTTAATAGAAAACGTTCATATCACAAATGAAGCCTTAATGAAAATAGCTTAGGTTCTCGGCTGCCGATAGTCAAAGAAGGCTTTCTGGCACGTTTCAGAAATGCAAATTGCTGTTTTAGTCAAAGAAAGAAGACTGTTATCCTCATTCATTGAGCATTATCTGCTCCTTGTGAGCTCTCCTCTGGATCTTCTGCTCATTGTACTGTTTTCTGTTACCAATCAAATATCTTTACTCAGGACAGAAGATCATAATTTTACCACAGAAAAATGATGCACTAAATTAAGGTTCACCTGACTCAGAACTGCATTACTTTACCCTGAAACCATTAAGCTCTGCTTTACTCTGCTTGACAGCCAAACCAGGAGGCATTTCTGATACAAAATATCATCAGGTTTGAGTTTTTTCAAGCTTGTCTAAGGTGTGACATTCTCTCCTTTGCATTTTCTACTAGCTGATTTGACATCCCTCTACTCAGGATACAGCCATACAAATGACTTTTTGCCTGGTTTGAAATTACTAGAAATATACTCCATCACGGCTTTTGACCTACCACTGGTAATTATAACATATCAAAAGTCAAGGATGGTGATGAGGGAGGGTGGCAGTTTTGCTGATCAGGGAGAACAGAGATTATTTTGAGACTCAAATATTTGTAATTCAAGCCCTAAACCACTCCATGGACCGGGTAATCAAAGATAAGTGGTTCTGTGCTTAGTATCAGTTATTTTCCCTTCTATATTAGATTATTCATGCTGGTCTGAAGCACGAGTGACAGAGGAGTCACTCAGTAGAAGTGTCCTTCTATCCTGCCACAGAATATTGATAAGGGAGGTTGCACAGGAGTACAATGGTGGTTGGGAACTGATCTTTAAGCTTTGACAACAGAGGGGTCAACAGTTTCTTGAAAGCAATTAGATTTTCTTAAGTCATCCTCAAGGTTTTGATACTCCATTCATTCTCAACTTATTGAAACAAATTCCAGGAGGGAGTCAAATGACCTTGGCAATTTTCTCTGACAGCTATTTTTGTTCCTTTGGACATGTAACCTCACATCACATTAGTGTGATAGACTAAATTCTCATCTGAAACAGTCTCTGGACTGTCTTTGTGACAGAGGTCCATGTTCTGGATCTTCTGAGAGACACTGAAATGATAAGATAAAATTCACTCCATTATTATTTCATATTCAGCTACTGTATGTATCATGTATATATATATTTGCAATATGATTTTGACCCATTTTATGATTATCTTAGCATTTTCTTTACTTATTTTAGTATAAGTGTCAGCAGAATAAAACTTCTGGCAAAGGTATGCAGAATGTACTGAGGTTAAGGGTTTTCCTTTACTTTTTGCAGGGTATAAGTTGAATTTCAAGATGTCATTTACTACTTAGTTTTTGGTAAGTGTAATATTAGTCATAAAATGTTCACCTTATAGTACATTGTCTGGGTTATTATTTTAGAGCATATTTTAGACATTGAGTTTACTCCAAAGCATGACTAAGGTAGAGAAAGATATCTATTAGTTGCCATGGCTTTGGAACATGTCCAAAATTATATTGTTGTGAATCACTAGGAAAACCCTTTCAACTTCCAGAATTAACCTACTATAAAATCTCAGAGATGTATAGAAGAATAAAAGAAATAAACACAGAAATACATCTTCAGCTGATACTGGACTTATATGGTCTCTGTGCAACTTACAATTTTTATTAATTCAGAAAGCTACTGTCCTTGTTTCTTTACCTTCCAGTTAGTAGCAATGTGAACACTTGGGGTTTTTTTATTTTTTTTTTTTAATTTGGAAAAGGACTTATTCAAACTGGAAGTGTTTAAATCAAAACTGGATGTGTTCTTAAGGGTTATATTCTTGCTCGGCTAAACGTAACACTAACTTGCACAGTAGGAAAGAATGTTTTTGTTCATTGCAGGAACTATTGGATAAGATTATTTGGCCTGCACTAGGCAGCAGGTCAGACTGCATGACCTTAGCCGTTCCTAGTGGCCCTAAAATGTGAGTCCATAGCTTGCTTGTAGTTTAATTGTTTCTTGTTTAATTGCTTGTCACCATTACTTTGAGAAGTTTATAATTCTCAGAAATAGTTCCATCAGTCTGAAATCATTGCATGAAATACTGTTTTAAAGAGGATTATTTTCCTGTTTAATGATGATCTCTTAGGCGTGGACTCACACAGGGAATTTTGGTTCAATCAAGCCATGAGCCAAACTGCCTCTTTCGTTCTGCTTATCAGCATCCCCAGCCACAAGTTAGGTAAATACAATTTCCACACAATGATTAGAGAAATACTTTAATGACCAGAAACATAGTTCAAAGCAGGATTCACAAAACTTGGTGTACAGAATTTCTAAGGTAATTGGGAGGAGTTGCTGAAGTGAAGAACTTGGCTTCAAGCCATGTTTGTGACAGAGAGAAGCCTAACTCCAGTCTGTATAGACACACCTTTGTGCACTCATTAATTCTTTCCCAGGCTTACCTGCTGGAGTTTTTGTAAAAGGCTAAGCCACCCACAGAGCAGGCAGAAGTGTCAACACCAATTTCCGATCCCATCTTTGCTATCAAGCTATAGGATATTTTGTGAAATGTTGATATTAATCTCTGGTGATTATGTAATTCTTATTTCTGTAAATAAATATTTACTCCAAGTGAATGCTCAAATTTATGGACTACCAATTTACATGTACTGTTCCTGGTTCAAGGTCAGTATAAGGTGAATATGTTGACTTTTGAGTGGTCAAGGGTGACTTCTGTGGGTTTATGCCATGTGATTAGAGCATATGCTCTAGAGCAGAATGCCACACCTTAGGAAGAGTAAAGGTACTTGTGTGTCACTGTGTTTTAGGCACAAAAGAGACACAGAACCATTCACTGTGGCCAAGAATCAAGTAATTAAGTGTCATAGGGGTTTTGTTGGCAAAAAGGAGGGTCTTTATGTGATTACTATGAGGCAATTTTAAAATTAAGTGCCTGAAGCAGCTGTTTGACCAAAACTCATGTTCTTGATTCTTGAATTTATTTTTTCCCTCAGAAATTCTTTTTTAGGGTCAGCATTTAAAATGTGAGATAAATACTGTACCTGTAGCAGCTCTGTTCTAATGAGGGCCCAGAGTGGCGCAGGTACAAAGAGGAAATAATTGTGCTAGAAACAATTCCCAGACACATCCTTCTTGATGACAGAAGTTAGAGAAAAGGCTCTGGAGTTACATCCAGAGAGATTTTTCATGGGTCTCATTATTGAAGATAAAACATACTCTCTCTGTACAATGCCCAGTGTGAGACATTGGCTTGCAGAACAAAAGGCGTTCTGCTGTTGGTACAAGACATGCCTTTTGGGAATATTTAGTCCTGCTAGTAGTGAACCGAATCTCCCTCATTTAAGCCCAAACATAATTCTGACTACTTATGGGGGGCGACCCCTTCTCTAAAGCAACCAGAGCAAATAGCCTCAAGCTGCACCAGGGGAGGTTCAGGTTGGACATCAGGAAGAATTTTTTCCCTGAAAGGGTGATTATGCATTGGAATGGGCAGCCCAGAGAGGTGAAGGAGTTACTATCCCTGCAGGTGTTCAAGAAAAAACTGGACGTGGCACTTAGTGCTATGGTTTAGTTGCATAGTGGCGTTTAGTCAAAGGTTGGAATTCTTTCTGGTTTTATTTCCTGTCAGAAAATGGAAAAAAATGACAAAGAAAACAAAAGTAATTTAATGTTAAGAACCTGCTCTTTTTTGGTGTGTAATTATAAGAAACACTGGCCATATTCTCAGTCAGCCTTTACTGGCCCCATTCTGTATCTATGAGTGGTAAAAATGAAAATAGACTGACTTCTAGCAATGAAGACTCTGATCTGTCATGCTTCTTTTTAATCAGAATTCTGACCATGGCAAATTATCAGAATTCTTACTGTAGAACGCATAAATGACTATCTTACTATAAAATAAGTGTATGCATAAACATACGTTTGTGTATCTGATGAATAGAAAACTGAAAATCGTTTAAGAACCAATTATTTCTAAACTAAACAGAATATGCTTCTAGCTCTTTTTTCTGGTGCAGGCATCTATCAAACAATAACAGGGCATCTGTTGAATAGACGTGCACATGCAACACAAGCAGGATTAATTTTTATTTGTTGCTCATAAAAGATGTTTCCACAATTTTAGATATTCAATTTTATATGAACATTTAAGTGAATAAATGAATAAAGTACAGTTGCAATGAATAAATGCCAATAAAGACTGTGATTAAATACAAAGCGACACAGCAGGAATTTCAATAGGTTGAAACTGTAGTCACATCTACTCAAGAGGGTGTTAGCAATATGCTTCAGACTCCCTGCTGTCATTTTGAAGCAACAAGAATGCCAGTTGCCCAAACGTTTCCCAGAGCAAATAACTTTAAAGACTGAATTTCTTCCTGAGGGAATGTCAGATATTGATGATTATCATTAACATACAGCTCTGCTGAAAGGCTTATTTGAATGATTTATTCATTATTGGTCTTCTACCAATTTGTAGGGGAAAAATTTTGATGCATTAATAAAGAATGAACACATGTACAAGGGACAGAAGTATGGATTTACTAATATGTTGGGCATTACACTGGTTTTAATTTCAAATTTATTGAGCTGGAGAGTGGAGAGCAGTCCTAACCCTAAACTTATGGGAGAAATTGCCAGGTAGATTAATGTTGTAACACCATGTTCTTTGGGAAAACAAAACATGATTTTTTAGATCCAAAATATGTAACAGCCTATTTTTTGCCTCATAATTTTATTTAATTCTTCCAAGGATCGTTCTGTATACATTTTACTACCTGAAAATTCTTTGATGTATTAGTTGTCAGGTGATTTGTGTGTTTAATAGATAGCAAAACATTCACAACTGAATCCTACCTGGCTGCTATCCCCATCAAGCACCCTAGCTCTCCCACGCCAAGGGGAAAAGCAGGATGGACCATACTAGAGCAATGGATAGGCTCTCTGAGCTCATACTGGAAAAGATGCATTGGGTGTCTTTGTTGTGCTAATGTACTCCTAAATCTTATGTCCTATTTGGCAATTACATGCTACTTTGACTTTAGGATGTTGGTCTTTAGTAATTTTAATCAGCTGCTGCCGGGTGCTCAAAGTGAAAAGTCTGATAAGTGCTGGCAAATACTTATCAAGATGCTGACATACCAATAATTGTACCGCAGCCAGCCAGAACAAAAACTATCTCCTATGCAGAATAAACTGGGTGAATGGCACCCACAGGGTTTAGTTTACTCTAGGTTTAAACATTTTCTCAGGAAATTGTTTCTATATTTTCTTTGTTCCTGCTTACATGCCTTGATGGTCAAGTCTAAGGTTTTTTGTGTTAAATGTCCTATGAACTCTTTCTCATCAATTGTGTCAATTGCAGGACAACTTATCTGTTCTTTGCAAGAATTATGGGAAGTTTATAGAGAAGTAATGACAGCTGATTGATTTTCTCCACGTCCTCTGATCACAGTAAATGTGCTTCTGCTGGAGCATAACTCAGGGGTCTTCCTGTCACAACCTTTCAATGTAGTCGGTGTTTCAGTTAGTGCAGGTTTAAAATCACTTCTAAAGGCAGATTAAAGGTTGTTATTTGATCATAGGAAAGGTAGTAGTACTGACTGGCAAAAGCTCCAGTTAACTCTTTAGTGGAGGAATCACTAAGTGGGGGCAGAACTGTAAAACTGTCAGGGAGAATCTGCTAAATGTTACATCTGTCTCTCCAGAAAAGTGCAGTTAAGAGATAAAAAAAGTAGTCATGAAGGTAGTTTTACCTTCTACCTGTGACCTTAAAAAGAACTATTATTAAGGTCATATCTTAATTGTGCAAGGTGCAAAAGATGTTCTCCCTTCTCAAAAAGCTCCAAAAACCCAAACCCCAAAAAACCAATGTGAAGAACTCTTCTTGCTGCCAGGGAAATCACAACGTCTCATATTTTTTCAGGCACCAAATCCTAGAAAACTTTGCAAACACAAATAAAATTTCTTCCCTTAATACCTGTATCTCTAATAAATAAAGTATTAATTATATTATATTCAAAGATTTGCATAACTTGCAGCAGTAGAACATACAGCTCTTTTCATTATGACAGCATAAGAAGTGTTATTATTAAAATTACCATATTTTAGAGCCTTAGCTGATGATAAGGACAAAACCTTTTCCTGTTAATAGAGCAAATGCTAAAGGAACACTTCCTAAACTTTAGTTTCATCTTGTTATTTTTATTACTCAAGGAGGATCTGCCCATGCCTCTTTGTTGCAAGACTGCACAAGGTCCTTTGGAATGAAAACCTCTCTGTGCACATCTAATGTAAAACAGGACACCAGAGGAAAGGGAAGTACAAATCCACATCCTGACCCCTGTGGCAAATGTGGATCTCAAGGGAACTCCTCACTACTATGTGTAGGAGTGCAAATCTCCAGAGAAACTTACCTGTGCGGTCACAAGTGACAGCATGAGAAGGATTGGCATGTGGGATAAAAAAGGACCCCGGCAGGTGCTGAACTAACTGAAGGTACAACACTGTATATAGGAATTCCTACCCTGACATTGCTATATTTACTTTTAGTGCTCCTGGAAGTTGACAATCTGTGCATGCCTGCTGGAATTTGTTTTGAAATAAAACTCTGGAGGCACTAGTAAGTCAATAGTGAAACTGAAAGGAAAAGTCCCAGTAGTCCTGGAGCAGGGACTCCTGTAAAATCTTCAAAATGCAGTTCAGAGATATCTCAATGGAATTGAAAGTCACCAGGAAAATATATAAATAAGCAAAGAAGTAAAAGCCATGTACCTGATTATCACCCCTCAACCTTTTAATCAAAATGCAAAGATTATTGATCCTCACATTTGGATTTCACAGGCATAGTATAGCAAAAACAACATACAGTAAAAACAACACAGGACTGAGATTTTGCAAGGCCTAAGAAATGAAAGTGTGAAATGTGGCATTGCCTCAGCAAGGCACAGAAGGATTCAGATCAGAAAAGTAGGTGATGAACAGTAGTACAGCAGGACAGCATGTTAAAAGCTGTTGCAGGGTTAAAAAGAGAGTTTCACAACAATCAAGTAAAAATTTAAGAAACTTCAGGGTCATGGAAATTGTATTTATCCTACCAAAATGAGCTATGAGGGGAAATGAGACAGGAGATGTGCAGTACATCTAGGCTGTTCACAGAGGAGACATCACTGTGCCTGTCTCCTCTATGTGTTTATTCCAAAATTGAGTATGAATTCCTTCTAATAGAAGTAAAAGCCCAGAAGACCAATTTGTCTCAGCTCAATTAGTTTATTGATCAGGGCTATGAAACCATAGCCAATCAAACCTGTATCATGTGTTACCAACCTCTGCTGGGCTCTTCCAGCAGTTTGGTTGAAACAAATCATACTTTTCTTGTGCTGAGTAACACTAATAACTTTGTTGTTATGAACAAAAATCTGCAGAAAAAAAAATTATCATCCTTTTAACACTTCTCAAAGAATGAAGTATTGTTGGCAAATGTACACAATTTAAAGATACATTGATATTTCATTATTTGCAATTTTTTGTAATTTGGGCCATACAAAGCCCTATTGCAACCTTTTTTTGTGCTAGATCTTGAGAATCATAAAAGTATTAGACAATTTACCATCAATGGCAGAAAGGTCTTTATCGATCAAGGTTTAAAAACAGCTTAGCTAACAAAAAATATTATTTGTTACTTGCACAGGTGCAGGTTAGGCAATTTCCTGCAGGACCTGCAGGACAGGCAGATATTACAGATAGAGTTTTTGTAATTTTTGCATGTTTTAGTAATGGATCATTTCCCTCTTTAGCATCTGCTAATGATAAAATTTTCCCAGTAATTTCTAACCTATGACTCCTTCTAGTTACTGAAAATACCATGAAACTTTAAATATTTGTGTTCATTTTCAGTGTGGGCTGGCTTGTATGTTTCTTTATTTGCAAGAATTTTAGCTGAAATAATCCAGAAATTTTCAGAGGACAAGACTAATATTATTTTACACATTTTAAAAGTCTTGCAGATATCTCATTCCATCTCTGTTCTATGGAGCAAGAACTTAACATTTGTCAGGCTGATTTCTGAGTTAAAAAGAATATGATTATTTTTTCTGATTTTATGAAAACTTCTCCAAATTTGAATAAACTATAAAGCTTTTGAAGTATTATTAACTTGATTATGTATGACTTGAAAAAGCTCATTTTTTTCTATGAAGATGCTGCTGTTTCTGCTTCTCAGTTGCCTCCTGAGCTATAGTCCTGTCTCTGCCTCCCCAAATCCCCAGGCATGCTTTATCCTGGGGACTTAGATGCTTAGGAGGATATTCCTGTTTACAAGAACATTCCTGTGTCTGTTGCTGCTCTTGCCTTTCCGGGGGTGTTGTGGCTCCAGAGTCTGCAGCTGAGTTCCCATATTTACAATCAGCTCCGACTAATGAGGAAAAACTCTGGAAAAGAGATTTAACTGACTGGGCGCAGGGAAGGTAGGAAGAGATAGAATAGATTAATAAAAAGTGAAAGGAGGAGATTAGACAAGGAGGACGAAAGGGAGAGACAGAAGGAGAGGGGAATAAAGATAAGCTAAAGAGAGAGAGAGTTAAGAATAGTTCAAAACCACTCTCCTTCAGAAGCTGAGCAGTTCTTTGATCACACTGCTAGATATTCCTTTGCCATGTAACAAAGTGCTGCCAAGCTGCTGCATGAGGGACATGTTTCTGTCCTCTGCATGGTGACCCATACAGAGGAGAACAACCTTCTGCAGTGATGGCCTAATCTTTCCTTTTAAGCATTGCATTGCTCTGTGCTGTATATTTGAGCCCCTCCTTGATCCCGGGGAGAGGAGGCTCATGAGCCAAGTTCCTTCAGGAAAACACTTTGAATAACATTTACACAGGCTTCCACAGGAAACCTTGTTTCCATAACTTCCTGGCACTTGAGAACCTCTGATTTAAAATTTTAATGCTTTTAGCACCAATTTTGATCAGAATATATATCTATCTGTGCAACCGTACTCTCTTTGATGTTAGCCTTAGCTAATATTTGCAAAGATCTGAATTTTAGGCTCTTCTGTTAATTAAACTAGTTCTGGACACTTCTGAGATTTTTGTTTCTCTATCAAAATACCATTAAAAATATGCTTTTCACTGACCTATTTTGTGATTGAAATATTATTCTTTGCAGGTATGCTTGGCTACACTACAGCATTCACTTCTAATAAACAGCCTCCCAAATTCACAATTTCTCTGCTGGACTGCTTTCAGCTTCTTATGTGAATGCACAAGCAGCAGTCCTGCTGTAACAGTTAGATATACATTTTCAGGGGAACTGACACTGAAGAGAGCTAATTCTGTTTTAGTTCATCTTAGGAAAGTCTATTGTAAAAACTGGAACATAATCAAGTCACAATTATAAGAGCAACTGACTAAATTTCTTCCATTGAAAAGGCAATAAGGAAGCATCACATGGAAATCCATTATTAATGAACTAATGCATAGAGCACAGAAGAGTAATTTGTAAATTGCTTTTAAAATTTAAACATTTTCATATGATGGAACAGCCATACAGATAACTTTTTAAAACAAATACTTTAAAATTTAAACGACCACAAAGTTGAATAAAACAAGATTTCTTTGCAACAGATCATGTCAGCTAACACGATTTTTCACTCCTTAGTAGATTTTCAAGGGTGCAGTAGACAAATGATGAAGGTAGATTGATTTATAAAACTTTAAAATAGTCAAGTACATGTCTTTTCTATATTATTAAAGACAGGGTTATTATTTGCAGTGACATAATAATAGACAAAGAAGAAAGAATGGTAGAATATCAGGAATGCTAGGGACAGAGGGTGTCATTCAATTATCTCTCTAAGGCCTATGGGATTGTCTTTTCCCTGTTTTGATGTCAGTGTCTGGTCCCTCCAGCTGTTCCTTTACATCTTTGCATCACTGTAGCACTTTTAGATATTTTTCTGTGTGCCTCTCCTAGGGACCAGGAGTCGCAGAACAATCATAATCCCTGGCATAATGTGGGAGCCTCAAAATGAGGGCAGAATCACTGAATACAAATAAGGATGGCTGGAAAGCCTGCACACATCCATCACACTGTGTTTCCACAGGGCTGCACCATATATCTCACAGTAACTGCATTCAAGGGGCTTTGTCAGCTGTCATGTTAATATTTTGCCTATAATTTTTAAAATATAAAGGGTGAATATTAGTCTGAATTGCAAAGCTTTTCAAGAAAAGTAGATTGAATGAACTAACTAGAGGTTTAGGCAGCAAAACATGATCTATGACTTCTGAAGCAAAGATGATACAGCCAAGTTTCTGTAATATTGTACAATTTTCTTCCCCAGTATTTATGAGAGAAAAAAGCTCTTTCTTTTTGCCCGACAGTTTTTAATGGCAGCATTTTGTGATACTTGAAATGTTTCTGTTGGCCCCTATTTTGTTCTCTGACTCCTTGAGCTCTCTAATAGGGACCTTCTAGAAAGAGAATGAAGAAACCTTCCAGTATGAAAATTTACCAATTTTTATGAAGATTGTAGAAAGATGCTGAGGTGAATTAGAACTCATTAGCTTCAGTGCCACCTGCTGGGAAGCAGTCATTTTTATTGCTCTGGTTTTGTTGATTGATAATATTAAATAGTTACAAGTATTTTATGAAGGCCTGTCCTGCTCGTGGCAGATAATTATTCCTGTTTGGACAGAAATCTTACTAATCTGCACATTTTTAACATGCATTCGTTATGCTCGACAGAATGCCCTGTAACATCTTCAGACACAAGTGCAATGTTTGCCCATTATTCTGGATTATTGTTTCTCACTGATTCACACAGTCTAGCATTTTTATTTTTAGCCATGTTTGCACATATCTTTCTTACTTTGTTTGATATGTCACATTCTTATAAGATGCTTCTAATGAAGCAAAAGAATCCATTATGTACATTTTCCCAGCTTAAACTGTGTGGAAAACTTGATGCACAATTTCCTTTTTATGTTTAGCTTGGTTTTCTGTTTCCCTCAAATTTCTTTTATCTACCCTTTTCTCTCTTTTTTTTTTTTTTTTTCCCTGCCTTTCCTGCAGGTTGTAGTTCTTTTAATTTCCCTGTGTGAAGAAAGGCTCTGTCACCTTTTGGAAATCAAAGCATTGAATTAGACATAAGAGGGACATAGATCTTTCCTAATGGTCCCTGAATGCTACAATATAATTGACTACTATAAAATACCACACCACAAGGAGGAATAATTTTTGTGTAGATGGTGTCCTGTGGAAGTGCTACTTTACATTATAGTGAAAACATACGGACTCTGTTGTCAAAGGACGGGGGAAAATTGATGAAAGACACCAGGATACACCAGGAACCTGGAAAAACCTGCAGCAGTTCACGATACTGTTCAAAGAGTCTGAAGCCACATCTTACTTTTGTGTAGGAGTTCCCAAAATTCCTGTTCCATATCCCCAGTCCTGGGCCCTGCATCCCATCTGTAGCTGGGAGCTCTGCCAGTGTGGCACAGAGGAGCCCGGCACATTGGGCAGCTGATCACAAACTGAGCTTCCTCAGAGACTGGACTCCCATGACCCTGTGAGCAGCGCTAAAGACAAAGTCCGATAAGCCCAAGGAGAACACAGTCTAGCTGCACTGCTTTTAATACCTGCTCTACCCCAAAGCATGCTTTAAGGGAGCGCATAATCAGAAACAGTGAACTAGAACAACAAATGGAAGATTTTCCAATTGAATACGTGCCTCAATGAGTGCTGCAGCACTGTGACAGCAGACATCTGCTGTGGATCTGCTGTCAGCTAGTGATTACTGTGTTTTTCATCCTTAGTGACAGTGAGATTCCTCATATCTCTAAATTGAAGCAATTAAATCTCAGGTGTGATTGGCACAAACAACATCCTACAAGCATGCTGTCATCATACCACCCTGATGTTCTACTGATTATTTTAATACATTATTCTTTCTAGGGGAAGACCATTCATTTTACTGTTGATTGTGTCTGAGCTCAGCTATTCAAGGGGGAGTGGCTATGCTCATGGAGGTTATTGTTTTTTTTCTGATTAATAAGTTTCAGTAGCATAGAAATATTTATGACATAACTGAAAACAAGAAGGGAATATTCCTGTGGTAAAGTGACTGTATTTGTTCCTATTATTCTGGGAAATCTGCATATATTCAAATTCAAATGCTCTTTTTCAAGTAAATCCTTTGACACTCTGTCCATCAACCACTGGCCCTCAGAGTTGCAAATAAAACTTAATCAGAGGGAATTATGGTGGTTTGTTGTACGTGGAATTCTAGTTGAAATATTTATAGTGTTTTTGGGTTCATACATGAGACTATTTTAAAGTTACATTAGGCATTTCTGAATTTGAAAACATTTTGTATCATGCCGTTAAAAACAGAGGTCTAGTATTTTATTCTCATGCACAGTTTTGGGGACAGGAGGCACAATCTTTCTTCAATTCCTATAAATTGGATAACTCTATAAATTGGATAACATAAAATGGATGGCTCTTGTGATGCAGCAATTTATGCTGATAGACTGTCCTAAAAAAAATGTTGAAAATAGATACTTCCTGCAAATATTATCAATCTGAAATGTACTCTTTTCCAAAGCCACTACCACAATTCCTGAATGTCTATAAGTTTCTAAGATTTGGCATTCTCTTTGTCCCACTGTGCATAGAATCAAGCTGTTACAGAATTACACAGCTTTCTAACATCGCTCTGGGGCTAACAAGATGGAAATACTTCCTACTAAAGGGCAGACTTGTGCCTCAGACACCGGGGGCCAATTACCCTGAACAATCACAGCTTACTGTGATTTAAAACAGGAATCAATGTCACTGAACATTTTAAGAGATCAGGGTCCATGCTGATAATTCATTCAGTCTACAAGTGTTTGGTATTTTCTCCTCCACTGGATCTTCTGAATTCAGGAGACCTGAGCTGGCTCTAAATACAATTAAAATGGTCTCAGAAAATGCGAAGAGAACCATTTGCCCTGGCTGTTCAGAAAAAGAAATCATTAAAGGTTTCACTTGAATGCCTTTAATATTGGCTTCTGTCAGGATTTCCCATTTGTCAAAAAACCTAACTTTTAGTAACTCAAACAGGAACAACCTGAAAATCTCTTTGAATGCAAGAGAAAACAGCTATCTTTCATCTATCATCTTCTAAGGGGATTGATGATACATTTTTTGCTGTTAGAAATTATGCTTCTCTGACAAAATGTAATACAATCTGTGAAAAGCTGCAACCACAGCTTACAATATCATCCTCATAATTTTCTTACTTTTTATCAGTCGACTTATTTTGGATATTTTTTCTAGAAATCAAAAAGTATCCTTTGATTGCAGATTTTGCAGCTGCTTGTACATAGGTACCCAGCTTGTACATAGGTATGCTAAATGCCAGACAGACAGTTCTAGAGTTATCACAGCAAATTTAAGAGTAAACAAAGTTTTAATTGATTACCAGTCACTGTATGCTGAATTTTTCACCATCTGCTTGCTATTTTCTATAGAAACTGCTCTAATTTGGCAGTACAAACAGTGGGCTACCAAAGATCAGGTTCAGATGTGAACAGTGACACTCAGCAGGTTTTGCATTAATGCCTTGGACTTGTTGGGGATTCATCTCTGTACTTTTAATATGTGCTTGAAAGCATTAGGTTTGTGACAGAGCAGGTAACTGTGACTTCAAGCTTGTTTCTTTTCTTAAGCTGTATGTCCTTTTAAATTTTTAATGATGGAAATGACAAGCATATGTTTTAACAGATTTGGGCCTAGACATGCTGCCTCCATCTTTTTTGTTTCCTCCTAATATCTTCATGCTTGCCAGTCTAGAGAATCTTAAAATCTGAAAACAAAAGATAAATTAGAAATGTGCAGAAAGCCATGCAATTTTTTCTTTTTCGCTTGGCCTCCAGAAGAAAAGCCCAAAGATCTCTCAAGTCAGGTGAAGTGCCTGACATCAGCACTAGAAAAAGAGGATGTATATGTTACATCTTCTCTCATGGTGGACACTGGTCTTGGGTCTGTAGTGCACAGTCTGAAGCCATTTGAGCAGCTTATTTTGGCAGCTTTCTACCTGTAACCAAGTCATCTAAGCAATCCCACTGTCCTATGTAACATCACATCTCCAGCCCTGCTGCCCTTCCCAGAGGAATTTGGTTGGGATGGATGATAAAATTATTGCTCCCTGCTCCAGCTCTCCTTAGACAGCCATGCCACCCTTCCAACAGCATAACTAAGTAGGAGGAGTATCTGCCTTTTAGCTCTTGCAATTTGCAGCCTATGATTTTGGAATGCCAGGAGCATGGAATAACGAGGCAGCCTGCACCTAATGCAGCTATGCCTGCTTCTTTCCAGGAGAGCAGCCACACAGAACCTTGATATGACTCAGAGCCCTATTTAAAACTCTGCTGCTGGCAGCAGTATCGAAATACAGTTTTCATGACTTAAAAATACTTACTGTTGAAAGTATTTGATTACAGTTTTACTAACAAGAGAGTGTGAGCCCAGATAATTTTCTGACTATTCTTGAAAACAAGTGAGGGAGGGACCCAGTGCTGCATTGAGATGAACCACTGATGTGGCCAAAAAGCAGCTCCTTTGGGTTGACTTTATGAAAAACTGAAGGTCTGAGGACTGGAGCACCTTTCCTATGAAGGACAGACTGATGGGGTTGGAATTGTTCAACCTGGGGCCTGTGAAGAAGCTGGAGAGGGACTTTTTACAAGAGAAATCAGTGACAGGACAAGGTTGTAGTGACTTTAAACAGAGAGAGGGTAGGTTTAGGTTCGATATGAAGAAGAATTTCTTTACTTTGACAGTGGCAAGGCATGGGAAAATGTTGCCCAGTGAAGCTGTGGATGTCCCATCCCTGGAAATGTTCAAGATCAGGCTGGATGGGGCTCTGAGAAACCTGTTCCAGTAGAAAGTTCCTTGCCCATGGCAGTGGAGTTGGAACTAAGGGATCTTTGAGGTCCCTTCCAACTCAAGACACTCTTTGATTCTATGATCATAATTTCAAATGAAGGAAGAGGTCCAAGATGACAAAGTAGGCTGATTTATTTTTCTACTTTCAGTCTTGCAAAACTGCTTCCATTTTAGCGTTTTACAGTTACTCTAGTTGTACTTATGACTGGTCTTTTATAAATAAATTGATGTTTAGCAGAGCTGGAAAATGTTTTCAAACTCACTGAGTGCTCTAAAGGCCCTGTTTTGGGTGACAGCTGCAAAACAAGCAATTGTGTCTTATAATAATAATTACTCTAATTCAGTTCTATCAGCATATCAGCCAACACGGGGAATCTCTGAACACCTCCATCTGTTATTTGGTCAAGATATTATATGATGTCAAGAGGTATTTCATCCATAGTGGCTGCTTTTCTACACTCCCTGAACAAAAACCAAAAGCCACTAGAAATTTCAAGGGATCAAGAGAGCAGCTGATCAGCTCCTTATTTGACTTCTTGCTGATTCAAAGTATTTTTAAGTGTTCAGGTTGGTAAGTTTTCAGGAAAGTTCACACTGCCAAACCTCATTGAAAATATTTAGCAGTTCATTGCATATTCATGAAACACTAAATATATTTTAGGTCCTGATGCTTCATTAACAAAACAAGAAAACAGACTGCATAATTCACCCAATATTTAAAATAAACCTATCAAGGCATTTTAAAGAGATTTTTTTTTCCCCCCAAACTCATTATTTTAAAAATAATCTTTTCTCAGGTTTGCGTATCATTGTATTTTTTACTCTTTTGCATATTTAATTTCTTTTGAGGTTCTGAGTGAATTCCTTCTTCTGCCAAGAAACAAAGTAAAAATTGTTGGATAAAAATATATTAAGAATTCTATGCATGGATATCCTCATTATCAATATCAAAGTTCAGGTTCCCAGAATTGATAAACACCTGAAAATCTTATTTGCTTTTTATGTTCCTTGAAAAAAGAGGTCTGGATTTTTAAAAAAACATGTGAAATTAATCTTTTTTTCATTCTTAGTTAAATTTCCAGGAGCTCAGAGCATTTGGCTCTTCTGTCTGCCATTCTTCTCTGTGGATAACAGGGTCCTCTTTCTGTAACCCTCATTCATGCTAAAATCAATGATCTACTTCTCTAAGCATGACCAACTACATCAGCTCTCACTGAAGACACTGAAGAATGTCTCAGAATGTTTCAGAATTATTTAACTCTAGTTTGTTATGCATTCCTCTCCTCTTGACTGTATTAAGGCAGTATAGCTGTATTGGGGTACAAGGCATGAAGTCTTCATGGGTGGCATGAAATACTGCAGATTATTTCCTGTACTAATAAAATCTTCTGTGAGCAGCTCATAGCTGTCATGTGGGGTGTAATAGTATTTATTTCATGCTAGATCTCTGTCTAAATTTTCAAGATTTTGGTGACAAGTTCTTTTGTTGCCAAATGGCCATCACAGAATATCAGGAAAAGATCATGGTCAAAAAGTGTGCTTCTTCAACACTTTGCACTAGGGACAAGATTTTTCTATGTGAGGACAAAACTACAAAAATATAAATTGGATTTAGCTGTTCAGAAAGTATCAACAATCACTAATGTCATCACCTTTTCATTCAAATGGAAAAATTAACACAGCAATTAAAAAATATGCAGTGACACGTACCACAGAGCAAAGGGTGAAAAGAAAAAAAGGAAGTTCTACTAAAGCCTGACACATCTGTGGACATGCCTCGCCTCCTGGGAAAAGACTCAGAGAATGAACAGCGTGAACAAAAAACACATGACAAATATATAATAAATTGAGTGCATTAGTAATCACAAGATGACTATGAGTCATTGATGTGATGTGGCCAGGAAAAAAAAAGACAACTGAAGATGAAAGATGCAGCAATTCAGGGCAGATAGGTAATATGCCAATAGAGGCAGCAGTAGCATATCCAGCTCTGGTCTCCATGTTTAACAAAGGCTTTGTTAAAGTACAGCCGACACAGCAACAGGCCGTGAGACAATCAGGGAAATTAATTTATTTCTTCCAAGAAGACAAATATAAAAATATGGATGTGCTAAAAGCATTTTCAGCTATGCTGCCGCAAGACAAATGAGTCAAAAATGGCCAATCAATCAATTTGAGGTAGAATTTAGGAGCAAGTTTCTAAGATTTGGGGCAATGTGTTTATAAATCACTCTTTCATGACTGGAAAAAAGGGAAAGCAAGGAACATAATCAGTTTTAAGCAGGATACATTTAAAAAATGGTTTACCTGACAAAAGGATTGGACCTGGTGACCTAGACTGATCTAGTTCCATGCCTTTATTTTGTAGTCATATATCTTGACAAACTAGACACATATTCCAATACATCGACAAAAATGAGTACTGTGTAAAGGAGGAGAATATACAAGGACAGACTATAAACAGATAAACTATTTTAGCTTTCCTTTTCATAAAAATGTATTTCTTCTGAAGAATTGTTATGATTTTTATAATTTTCTATTTTTTTCTTCTTTCTTTTAAAAAAGTCATTCAAAGATACTTATTTTAAGGCATTCTGAGCCCCAAACGTATAATTTTTTTAGACATTACATTAATTATTTTGGTAGAAAATACTGCTTTTCCTTATAAACCTTGTCTCTCTTGTGACCTTAGACCGCTATAAAAACACTACGACTCAATAACTTAGGAACAAAATTCAATTTTCAGGAGACCTATCTGCTTAGGTTATGTCTGTGTTAGTGAAGCTTGCTGGGTAGCTTAGAGGCTATCTGTGACCACAGAAAAAATTTAATTTCTTTTGCCACAGAAAAAATTAAAACATTCTGACAAGGGTAAATTTGGTGTTAACAAAAACATACACCATATTGTCCTCTAACAAAAGAAGAGTCATTAAGTTCTGGGAAGCCAATAACTATTATTATGGAAAAGAGGATTTGGAAACATACATTATCAATTGACTGAAATACAAATGCTCAATATGAAATGTTTTACAAGAGACTTATTTGTAAGACAGGAATTCTCACACTCACAAATGGGATAACAATTTGATGAGGGTGTTTCAAATGAATGGAACCAAACACATTCCAAATTCCAAATTAGCCTTGGATTTTAATGAAAGAAGCTAAGTTCTTCACTGGGTTCATCTGGGGGAAACCCATCCCTTCAGCAAAGCACAAGGGCATCTCCATTAATCCTTTCTTTTCACACTTGCTGCTTTTCCAGGTCCTGATGAAGGCACTCTTTTCTGAATGAGGATAAAAACCTTTATTTCACCTCATCTACTGCTGATGTTAGCATCAATGTCATTGATACATGTGTGAGACTTGAACTTGTCACCTAGGCAGCTTGGACAGTGAAATGTCCAAATGTCAAAACATATGGCCTAACAGCCATATGTTTAGAACAAGCCCATCAACATCTTCTGCAATGGATTTAACACAGCAAGACTAGCTCTTCTACAACTCAACAACAGGTTAAATCTCCCTCCCCTAAAACTGAACTGATGTTCTCATTTTGCATTTTTCATGATGTAACCTCAACTGTTTTTACAAAGCCAAACTTTGCATCAAAGCCTTCCATTTATCAGCTACTATTTCTTCAAATGTCCTAATCCATCCACAGATTTGCAACAAAGTTTTGCATTATTCACTTGTTCAGCAGCAGCTATGGCACAACTGTTAAACACAATGATTACAAGACGCAAGATTTCACACTGTTACATATTTATTAGAACTTCCTCAGACTGATGAATTTGATCATCACCTTTATTGTAAATAGCAATTTTAGGTCTTGATTTTTAGGAGTTTTAAGCGAGTAATTGCATGTAAAACATGCACGTGCAGTCAACATCTAATTTCCATGTGAAATGACCACTGTGGCCTGTGAGACCTTCACCTGCAGATGGTATATGCAGAATGGATAATTGCACATGAAAATGGATGATGACCATTTTCACATTCAGAAACACAACATACACGTCAGTAATTGTAACTGCAGGTTTAGCCTGTTTAAAATCAAATACGTGGTATTTCATACAGACCTGAACATATTGTACAGAAATGATCAGCAACACATGAAGGCAGACAAAAATGGAATTTTTAAAATTAATTGGACTCCTGGGCAGCAAATGAGGTGTGATGCACATAAATGTCAGAGTAGAAAATAAAAGGTAAATGTTTAAGGAATGTTATCGCAGCATAATAATCACAAGTGAAGCTAAAAATGGAAAGTTTTCCATCCAGCAGGTGACAACAATGAGCAATGACAGAGTGCTCAGATCTATAGAAAACATTGAAAAATAAAAAAGAGAGTTTTGAATAAAAAAAAAACAACAAAACAAATTATTGGATGTTAAAGTTCTCTTCAATTTATAGGTTAGTACCCAACTACTGGCTCAAACAGCATGTGTTGAACTTGTTCTGAATACAGTGGGAGTCTTTACATTTTTTTGCATTTAGATGCTTGGAAGGGGTTGAGGTTTTTCATCTGCTGGTAGAGATACCCCATGTCATCATTTATGCCAATGACAAGCCCTGAAATAATTACAGACTGTGTGTGAGAAAGCTTGATAGATCTGCAGATCCTTTGTTTTTCCTTAAGAATTAAATCAAAACTAAACACAATGTGGTAGTTTGGTTGGGGCTTTTGTTATTTTTATTTTTAATATTTTAAGAACGTTTTAGTTTAAGACATTTGTCTCTTGTAGCTGTGGTTCAAGCCCAGAGAGTTTCTTCCCCCCTGAGGAATTGGTGGAGACCTAGAGAATAAAACCCCCCTGGGGTAGAGTCAAAGGTAGCTTGACCCAGAGAGTGGGGTCGAGCTCCCCCTGTCCCTCAGTTCATAATGGTATTTTCGTATCTCCCTCTCTCCTCCCTTCCTCCTTCCCGATTGGTCCCTGTCCCTTTGTCCCTCCCTGGTTCCTCCCCTGTGCCGTTCCGGGATTGGTTGTGACCCTCAGAATAAAGCCTGGTGCCGACTGAGTCCGAGGTCTCTCACCCTTGACCCCAAGCACCTGACCACTGTGTGACCGCGTGTCTGATTGGGGTCCGGGCGAGGGAACGCTCTCTTTGCAGCACTCCGGCTTTTGGGGACAGCGTGGCTGCCGTCATAGGGAATCGCAGCTCGCGGCTGGGGGAGACGGTCCCGACTGCAGTGAACCTGGCGCTCAGGGACACTGGCAGAATCCGCTGACGAGCTGCCGATCGGCCCTGGTGGTCAGCTGGTCCAGCCCACGCGATCGGCGACAGTCTCTAATACTGATCAGAGGGTTTTTTATATTACTGTGTATCTTTAAAACTGTGGGAAAAATATGAGAATGAAAGACAAACCAAATCAACCAAACAAAACCAAAAAGCTAAACCCCATTTACTGCTGAAAAGGTAAGAAAAGGTAAGATCTTTGGTGACAAACAAAACTGTGATATTAAACCTACAAAGATATACATGTAGTAAAACTGTGAGATACTGAAGAAGCAAAAGGAAACACTTATGGCTTATTATAAAATCAGTAATTAAGATTGTGCAAAATATAATTGTGAATGGAATAAATATAAGCTATAGACTACCAATGTCACCCAAGGAGTAGGTGTATGAAAGCTTTAGTTTTTACTAAATGGATGCTCTGTCAAAAAGTAAGAGTTTGATAAAGTTCTCAGTAAGGAGATAGAAAGGAAGAAAACATTTGGGCAAACATTGTGAAGCTATTTTTTTACTCCTCCTCCAACAGGAGGTGATGGAAGCTCTCCTTATGGAAATATTTGGAATTTTTTTTTCTTCTGCTCTGAATCTGTACAGATGGCAGGATTAGCCTCAGGTGCTCATTTGACCAGCAAAGTCCGGGTTTCTCGAGGGGGTTTTCAGAATTTATACCTTTGCTCAGCTCCCTCTGGTGCTAGGAATGCAGTTTGTCAAGGCACAGCATTGCGACTCTGTGAACTACTTATTTCTAACCAGACGCTGCTTCCTTTTTCATCTTCACTGATGGTGGTTTGCAGTGTAACCTCCTACTCTCAGAGAAATAAGGATGATTTTTTAAAAAATCAAATTAATATTCCAAACCTCAAATTTTTACAGACAATTAATAGAATCATGAAAGAGTGGCAAAGAATGTTGGCAACATCAACACACTGAGGAGGCTGGAACAGTAAAGCAACTGACAGCTTGGTTGAGATGAAGCAGAGACATTGAAGTATCAGATATTCAAACCCAAACAAATTATAATTCAAAATACCAGACTGGAAAATTTTAATCCTCAAATGCCCCACACAAATGGCTGCCTATAGAGGATGGTCATAAAATCTGCCTTAATTTTGACAGCACTGGACTTAGCTGTCTCCCTTTGACCAGAACAACATCACCTGCAGAAGCTTTCTCCCTCCACGTTTTTCCAGGTGGGGAACCTAATTTGGAAGCATTTGTACAGCATGGTTATCCAATTTAAACTGCATGACAAAGATGAGCAGCAGAGGGGATGGATGTGCCAGCTCACTTTTGTTCAACAAATCAGCTACTTGAACCTGTGTCATGCATGGATTTTAATTTCTTTGTCTTCTTACAATATTCTCAAAAGAAAACTCTAATTTTTATTATTATTTTATACTCTAGTATAGGGTAATATGGCTGTAGTTGATGGTGCTACTCAGTGTGCTCATGAACCCTGTTGTTGAATCTATCCCAGATTTAAAACCAGGTTGACAAGATGATCCTCTCCCAGTGGATATTAAAATGTACAAACTGAGGTGTTTAAGACATTCAGCCTGAAACATTCCTGTCTCCCCAGCAGGTGCCTAAATCCTTCAAGTGGTGATTAATTACAGCACTGAAACTTGTTCAAAGACTCTGAAGACACTTAAGTCCCTTCTGCATTTCACTCCTTTGCTTGTGCCTATGAGTCTATGATCTGTATCTCTTAAACTGTTTTTGAGGTGGAAAAAAGACCTGTCCTCAAAGGTGAAAGGTTAATGAGAAACATATCATGGTAGCAAAATTCCATTTGGACATTTACGCAATTGCACATGCCCACGCTCCCAGATAAATGCAGAGGGATACTTTAAAGTGTTGAGTAGGAGGAAAATATTGTTTTAAGGATGTGGAAAGAAACAGAGCCATGAAAAGAGGGACCTTTTGTTCTAATTCTCTCTCTAAGCCAGAAGAGATGCAGATTTTTAGCAGGTTGAATGTGATCTCTGGTGGGATAAACACGAAGAGGATTTTTCCATTCTGAAAAAGGGGTGTTATCATGGCAAGATTTCTAATGGATAAGGCAGATTAAAATGTGAGATAAAAGGGTGAAAAAAAAAAAGGGAAAAGCTGGACTAATGGAGTCAGATGATGAATAAGGTGGCTGGGTGAATTGCTGGGTCTGGTTGTGAAGGACACAAGGAAGAATGAAAAAATATGTAGGGAGAAACTATTGTTTCCTTCCATTATTCTCTTTGAAGTTCATTATTTCAGTTTTCCATCCTGAGGTGGAGAGAGGGCTATTTTTTTCTCTCATTTCACTGAAAACTTCTTTCCAAACATTTCAGCAACAAAACCTGAGATTTCTATTTCAAAATGGTGTGATTAGCCAGAAGGTGACTTCTGGATCTTTGGGGAAGAATTAAAAGAAATTTGTGATTGCCTCTGTTCTCCCAATAAACTTCTCTGTCAGACATCTTAGGGTAGCAGTTAATGACGGATTGCATGGCATTAGACATCAATGGTTTTGGTAGTTTTGTATGTGAGTGACATTTAAGTATGTTTGTATTTGAAAATTTCCAAGTTATATTGACTACTACGTGAAAATATAGTGCTCATAATGAAAGAGTATGAGAATGTATACTGAAAGGAAGGATGGCAGGAGTCACAGAATAACTCATGTACAAATAACTCATGTTAGACCCAGATTTCAGTTTCTTAAAATAGCAACTCTCAAAAAAATCACTTTGAATGTATTTCTGTTGCTGCAAATTTTCCTTTGGTGTACAACTCTAAGTAATGTTTTTAAAAGACTCTGCCTGCTATGAAATTTTCAAGTACAAATAGACCTACCCAGTCAAAACCAATTACTTCAGGGAAGAAAGGTAGACTGTTATTCATTGAGCATATTTCCAGTGAATAATTGGAATTTTAACATACTCATTTTTGTCTCAAAAAGTAGAGTTGTTCTGTTGGTCATTTTGGTTTACGGCTTTTTTTCAAAATGGCAAAAATAATGATAAGGGAGGAGACAGTTTTTTTCTCACTTAAACATTAATACTGTATTTCTGTTCAGAACTACATAGTGAAAATACCTTGGGGAAAATGACCCCAACACACTAAACCCCAAGTAAAAATATTACATATTTGAAAGATACAAGTTTTAAAGAGCTATGAATGAGTTACAAGAAATAAAGTCATATGTAAAGATTTAACAGTAGAAGATTGCAACTAAAGTATGGATGATGATTTAGTGTTTTTATCTCCAGTCACAAAGAAAACAAATAGATAAAAAAAACTTGCCAAGAGTAATAGTTTCAAGGGTAGCATCCAGTATCAACTCACTTTCTAATTTCAGATAAAGAAGTCATTTTGTGCTTTCTGCACTTTTGAGATTTTTTTCTGTTTGCTGCTTTAGGTTAAAATTTTGTCTATGACATAGCATAAATCAGTAAATAGGCATGTATGCAGGTGTCATGTATATATATATATAATATGCATATTTTTAATAAAGCATTCAGAAAATAATTTTGTAACACATTCTTATACCAAATGTAATTCTCTCTACTTTTATGATAAGTAGGTGATTACAAGCTGGGAATGTGAATTATGCCTTTAGCCTCTTTATAAATGCTATTCTGAAACATAAATATTTAATAAAGATTTGGTTAAAATTTGGGGAACTTTTATTTTCTATTAAAATTTTGTAGAAGCTACTGTTAATTTCTTGTTGTTATTTTGTGCTGTTACATTTATCATACTGATCATCATAATTGATAATGTCTGCACTGCTTGAGTTGCATTTGCCATTCTGATTCTTCAGTAAAGATTGCTTACATATTTGCAGAGATTATTTGCTCATGTTCTGTAACAGAGGAATAGTCAGCCAATTAATAAAAAAACAAAAACCTAGGTATATATTGGTATATACAGGTATGTATAATATTACTTCAGCTGCATTGCATCACAGCCCTGAAGGCAGCCATGTCATTGTCCTTGAACAAGAATGAAAAGGTAGAAGGAGAGCTTGCATATAACCTGGTAACATTAATCCCTCTTCATCATTTCTCTTCTGGACTTATAAGGGTCTTGAAACACTGGGAGCAAAGCAGAGGAGAGTTTTCTACAGTTCTATAAAACTGAGGTGAATCACTTCCCACTTGTGGAGTTGGTGGTTGGGCACGGTGGCATGCATGCAGCTCAGAAGAGAGGGAACAATGCTGCTCAGAGTGGGAGCTTCTCCCAGAGCTGATGCTATCAGGTAATTTGAGGGAGGATGCAGGGATGACCTCATTTACTCAGAGGTGCGCAAAAAACAACCTTGTTCAACAGCAACTTCTTGGATGTATGGGGAGAGCTCTGCAGCATTTCAGTGGTGTCTGCTTCTCTGTGAACTCACATCAAGGTATGGTACTGTGTCGGGGTGGTAGGATGAGCCACAGGCTCAGACCTGTGGTGGAGACTTCACAACTTCTCAGGGCAATCTGTTCCAGCACTGAGTCTTCCACGCAGTAAAGAAGTTCTTTCTTCCTCCTGTTCAGGCAGAACTTCCTGTGCATCAGTTTCTGCCCATTGCCTCCTGCCCCATTGGTTGGCACCATCAAGCAGAGCCTGGCTCTACCCTCTTGGCACCATCCCTTCAGATACCTACAGACATTGATGAGGTCACCTCTCAGACTCCTCTCAGTGCTAGGGGCTGAGCAGGCCCTGCTCCCTCAGCCTTTCCTTGTAAGAGAGATGGTCCAGGCCTTTAATTATTTTTGTTGTCATCCATTGGACCCATGCCAGGAGCTCCAGGTCTTTCCTGTACTGGAGAGGCCAGAACTGGACAGAGCTCTCCAGGTGTGGCCTCACCAGGGCTGAGTAGAGGGGCAGGATTATCTCCCTCAACCTCAATTCAGGAAATGCTCTTCCTGAAGCACCCCAAAGTACCTTTGGCCACCAGGCGCACTGCTGGTTCATGACAGCTTGTTGTCCACCATGACTCCCAGGTCCTTCTTGACGCAGCTGCTTTCCAGCAGGACAGATATGGCATGGTTGTGGTGAAAACATCTTTTGAGTTGTAGCTGAGTTGAAGAATTCCACTCTTTTTTTAACCAATAAATACACTAAAAATGAAGAGTTGCAGCTTTGGGATTTTAGGATTATTGTTGGCAGTGTTGCCTTAGCCATGCATGTCAGGGTTGCATTGACCTTCACTACAGTGTTAGGTTGCCATGAACAAAACACAGACCTATGGCTGTTATTTCATATATTGCCTCCTTAGTTGCTTGAGGGGAACCATGTGCTATTTTGTTGGGTTTTTTTCCACTCAACTGTGTTCTGCCACATCTGTTCCTAGGTGACTTGAAAAACAAACATTGTTTCCTATTATAAATCAAATATATCGGACAGTACTTCAGAGCTGGAGAGAGAGGGGCAGCATGCTTGAGTAATAGCAAAACTTAAGTTGCCTTTCCTGAATGCGTAAGACAAGCAGTGCAACAACAGGCCACTATTATGCCTTTTCCTTGCCCCCACCACCACCACCCAAACCCTGGGATCTTGGCATATTGGGATGTGGAGCAAAATTTGTGCTTTTGTAAAATGGGTGCAGATCTGGCTGATAGTCAGGTTACAGTGCAAACAATATCCAGTTTCATGTGTGGTTCACAGAGGGTATTCAGAGAACAGGAGACAAAAAGACTGCAAACTGCATAAAATAAATATTAATATCAGACAAGTTAGAATTATTTTACAATATCTAAGTAATCATGAAGTTTTAAAGCTCTGTTTGAAGAAATTCTTTGAGATGCCTCAGGGCCTTTGGCAAACAGAACTGATAGAGAATTGTACAAAGAATTGTATTTTATGAAGGAAGAGACTATGAGAAAAATTGCTGCAGAAATGAGGATGAATTTTTAATCAATAAGTAAATAGATAATAGAGTTTTAAGATTGCAAATGATTGTTTTAATTCTGTAGCAAGTTCTCTGTTGGCAGATCTTTCTGTACAGAGCCCAGCTTATTGAGCAAGGAGCCACAGGAAATAAAATCAAGTCAGTTTCAAGGTCAGAATTCAAGACTAATTTTTTTCCACAAATATGGGCTTGGCCCTGTTTGTGTGAGTGTATGTATGAGGATTTTGGGGGAAATAAAAAGCCACAACATTCTGAATATCAATTTCAGTTTATATAAGGTTTCTTTTTCAACGTAACTGAAAGGTTTTGACCATATTTTTTACTTTTTAACTTTTGGTTTTTAATTCCCACAGAAATATAATTTTAGAAGGCAAAATTGAAATGTTTCATTGAAAATGTTAACATTTAAAAGTGAAAATTATTTTAAGTGTTGTGCTGATATACTGTCTGACATTTTAAAGAAAAATTAATGTTTTACTTAATGTTGATATTTAATTAAGCACTACCCACAGCTAATGAAGGCATAGGTCAGAGATTATATGGTTATTTTAGTGAGTAAAACCAGTTTCTATCTCAGCCAATATGATATTTTCTGTTGAATTTTAGATTACTCTATACTAAACAGGAAGCATACCTCCCATCACTGAGCTTCAAAGATGTATTTAAAAAAATAGATTTGGTCAGCTCAAACCATAGATTACAAAGAAAACTATGAGATACAGAGCAACAATGGGAGAAACTGAAGCACAAAAAGGTTCTGAGAAATGTCAGTAAAACAAGAAAGATGTTTTGATGTAGATAATGACAAGGAACTTCTGGTCTAGCATTGATTGAAAGCCAGATCTTAACAGGAATATTTCAATAATGACATAGCAGAGGGAGAGTATTTATTAAATAGAATACTACAGCTCCTGCTTTACAAAAAAAAGCCAGATAATACAGCATATCAGAACACACTGATGGCTATGAGAAGGGGCGTTTGCCCTTCATGACCACATCTGAGATATATCCTGTGTCTTGTCATCAGGAAGAGGTTGCAATACTGTGCAACCCCATTTCAATATTGCAGCTGTAGAATCAAATATGGTAAAAAGATAAAAAATATTTCAGTCCAGAAAACAAAGGTATATGTTAAACAAGGACTAATAAAACCAAACATTTTAGATAAGCAAGTCCAGGCAATCTTCATCCAAGACTTTTAACAGAGCTGTCCATGATGATATCCTTGAACTGTTAGGCTTGATTTTCAGCACAAAATTTCAACACTCAAAGCATTTTGGTAGTCCCAGATGTAAATAAGAGATCCAATTCTGTTCCAATGTAAACAAGAAAAAATCGTAATTACACATTTGTCAGTCTGATAATGATCTCAGGCAGAATAATGAAACAGATAATGTTGCAATCCTGTTTTGTTTGTAAAGGTAATAAAACTGATGGAACATATTTAGTCTTCTATAAGGCATTTCATCTGGTAGCACACAACATGTTGATTAAGAAATAAAATCAACATGGCACATACTGAAGAGATTAAAACCTGGGCAAGTGAAGGGTCTTAAAATATTACTGTAAATGAACAATCATTCTTTAGATGCTTGTCTATGAGTTCCATGCGGATCACTGTTTGACTCTATTATATTTAATATCCTTTTTCAATGCCTGGAAGAAAATACACAATGATACTGATGCAGTTGCAGATGAAAAATGTTGAGAGTGTAGTGAATAATAAAAAGGAGAGTCTTTGATGCAAGGTGATCAAGACTGTCTGGAAAGTTCGATGCAAACAAACAGATGAATTTATATATGACCAATCCTAAAGTCATAGGCCTAGCATGAAAGAATGTTATTTCCAATAAAGGAAGAAAACTTTTCAGTTCCAAGGAGCCTTGACTGTAAAGCTCAGATGAGCATGAGCTGTGATGTTATTGCTCTCAGTACTTGTACAGAAGTAGGGAAGTTATGTCACCTTTGAAATTACTACTTCATAGCAGTAATATGTTCACATCTGCCGCTACAAGCATGCAAATAGTTTAGAGAGGTTACATTATAATCCTTGGGATTATCCTATTGGAACATAAACCCTGCAGTGAATAACCCTAGCAGCTTTATTTTTTTAATCTAGTTAAATTTATCAAGTAACTAATTATCAAGATTCAAAGATTCAAAGGTTTGCAAGCTAATGCACTTACATGGAAAGCAGAAGTTTGAAGTTAAAACAAAATTATTGATATGGCCCGAGGGCAAGAGGTTATAATGAGACAAATTCACATAAAAAGAAAACTGTGAATATTTTCCAAATAGGAAAAGTTGAAAAGGTTGTCTATAGCTGGGTTTATTGAACAGGTCATATTGCATCTTGGGCATCCTGTGTCCTGCTTTCAATAGGAAGTCAGACTTTGTGCTTGCAGAGCCTGTTCCTGACCTTGGAATTGATGAATTTACATGTAGTGTTAGACGTTGAGCAGTGCCATGCTTTTGGGTCAGCCACAGCTGTGATGATGCACTGCTGTAAAGTAGGGTATAAGTGCTACGATAAGTCTCCTCTTTCCTCTGACACCTGTCCTCTTTCAGTTGAAAAATTTTTAAGTGTTTATCAATTTTTTTCAGTATACCTGGGAAACCATCCAAGACTTTATAATAATTGATTTTCTTCCACATGGTGGTCTTCCAAGGGCAAGAGAGCTTACTAATACTTTCTCCTATGTCCAGCTGCTAATGTTAAAGACTCATGATTGCATTTGATCTTATATCCTGCCTGTAGTTTTATACTAAATATAAGTGTAATGAAGAGAAAAATCAATGTTGCTGTGTCATACTCTTGTTCCATAATACTGTGTTACAATACGGAACATCTGTTAGTTCTGGAGTTGTGCTGACTAATTGAAGCAGCCCAGTATAAATTAATTTTGAACCAGTCTCTCAGTGTTGCTATTATATGTTCCTATTAGTTAGAATTATTGGTCATAGGAGTATTGCGCCACAAACTAACAACAAAAACGTGATTTTAATGGTTTTAGGGGCATTTGATTGCTTCTTCTGTAATACATCACTCACAGTCTGGATTCAAGCCATCACAATGTAAGTGTTAATGGGAGTGTGCTGGGAGCAGAGCAAATTCTCAGGAAATGAGGAGAATACCAGGCCTCTATGTTTAAGTAATCAGCAGGTTTTGGAATGGTCCATTCAGGCTGAAACAAATCAGTTCCACTGAGGAAATCCTGAGGTTTATGCTAGATATTTGTTGACCATCATATCTCTCCAGGATGACTTTTATGCAATGCCTCATTAACTGTATTCATGAAGCTCTCTATAACTGGGAGCAGTCTATGAAAGGTACTCAAGCTTTCAACCTTGTCTCAAGTTAGTTCATTTATTTTAGTCCCCTTATGATGGCACTATTATTTTTGTGATCCTCTGCAATAACTATTTAATATCTAACATTAATTTCATTTGGATTTGGTTTGGAAAAGTTTTACAAGACATACGTGAGAGACATTGTAGTGCCTTCTTTTGTTTCTGAAAAGGCCATCTGTAATTGTAGTCTTACAGAAGCTTGGGGCTGAATCCTGTCCTAAATTATCTCCTTTGAATTAATTTCATGCAATGTAAGTCAAACAGATCTTGACCTTTATTCAGTTATGAAAAGGCATTATGGAAAAGCGCACTTTCCTATTCAGCAGATCTGCTCTATATTCAGTCACTTTTGAACTCAGTGACAAAAAGTAAATGTGTTCTATATCCTGATGATAGAAACAGGGAGCTGACGAAGTTGTGGGAGTGTGGTATAGGTTCCCTTCTGACTCAGAGTCATTAACATAGCTGCTGTGTAATGGCTTAATTTGCCAAAGCCTCCAAACTCCCACACCTCCAATTGACTTCAGCTGGAGTAAAATGGATGGATATCTTTGAAATATAACCTTCCCTATTTGCATTAAAAGGCAAAATTCCTTTGGGAATCTAGATGTAAATGAAAAAGGATTTGCTCTAAAATAGAGTAGTATTAGTAGCGGCCCAGTTGAAATAAACATTTGAGTTTCATTTTCAATGGCAAAGAGGAAAAATCATTAGCTAGAGGCTAGAAAGCAACATGCTTAATTGTAAGCAGAGCCAGTTTTATCCAAAGATATTGAGGAAATAAAAGCTGCTTCTGTTGCAACTAAAGAGCATTGCAGAAATTATATTTCTGCTGCCCCTGCTAAGATGAAACGCCATCTGCCAGAGTTGTGGTTGGACTTTTGTCTTTACAGTGCAGGTCTTGGACTTCCTTGAAGTCCGATGACTCCATAATGTAGACAGCAAAGCCACTGATTTTGTTTTTTTTTTTTTTTTTAATCAATTGAGACAATCTTATCCAAAATACCCAGTGGATAAGAATTTAGGAGAATTGATTCAGTTTGCAGATATTGGAGAAATTCATTATTCATATACTGCTGATGGCATGGGAATCCTTACTCTGGGAAAGCTGACCTTTACTCAGATTGTAGAGTACATTTATACTAGAAGAATAAAGCTGATCATTGCAATTTTGTCCCTAAAGCTTAAGGTTGAAGTTTAGATATTGTGCAAATATAGTAGGGTAAGAAGGCTCTTCCAGGTCATTGATTCCAATCTCTTGGGTATGACAATCAAACAAAAGTGGTAATGTTCTTTATAAATTTTGGAAGCGATTAGGTTTCTCTTTCCACTTGTTTATGAAAACTGTTTAAGAAGCCTCTTCTTTAAGGCACATTTTTCTGATTTCCAGCCTATGTGTGTACATAATATACATGCATATGTATACATACACACACACACACACACACACACACACACACACACACACACACACACACACACACAGAAATATATATATTTCTCTGGAAACATTATCTTTTGAAGCATGTCTTTACCACTTTAGTGTTTAACATTAGGATTCACTTATTGATATTAGCATATTCCCTTGCAGCCAAAGTTTTGCTATGGTAAGAAAATGTAATGTCTCTTCTCCCTTTAAATTATGGTCTTTTCATATAGGCCTGTTGGACTTGTTTCAGTTTGAATCCATCTGTTTTAAATACAGAAAATGAGAGTAAATTGGTGGGAGTAGAAAGGGTCAAACATTTACTTCATATCTCCGGGAAAGACCTTCCTGATGCATTCAAAGCTCACATTTGCATATTTTAGTGTTATACTATATTAATACTTTAACAGTAATGACTTTTCAGTCATTTCCAATTCTTGACATATAGTATAAGTGTCTATTGTCAGTTCTTCTGTTTATTCCCTTTCCTATTTCTCCATTCTGCAAGACCACTCAGCACTTTCTGCATGGTCTTCTGAAATTTTCTTTTATTAGTGAGCACTCCTAGTCTTATATCATCAGCAAACTTCACAGTCTGCTCTTTCTTACCACTATTAAAACCTAATTTCATCACTAATACATATTTAAACAAGATCAGCTTCATGGAGAAGTTACACTAAGACTCAGGCTGGCATAACTGCTTTTGACACTACCATGTGTCATGCCATGACTGCTTTAGCTCATTCCTTACACCTCTTTACTTTCCCAGGCAGCAAAACAAATTTAAGACTTGACTCTTCTATTTCTCCTGTAACTATCTAGAAATCCAGTATAGTGACTATTTTGTATCTTGTGCTTTCTATCCCTGGTGACATCACTGCTGCTGAGATGCACTACAGCCTGCAATGATACTTCAGAGTTTGTAAGGGCAGGTGTTTGCATCCACAGAGCCTGAGAGATTCCAGCATGAATGTGACACCCGCCCATTCTGATCTCTTGAGGTCAGGATGTCCTACTCCACTACAGGTGAAAGAAAGCTGTTTTGGGGGATTTTTAAATGACCAATCCTAAAATACCCACAAATTATGAACTGGATTACCAATGGTGAGTAACCTTAGTTATGAGCTCTTCAGAAGGGTTCTCTTACCTGCCTTGCACAGCTGTGACTCTGAGCTGGGTTCCATTAGCAGTGAGCCATCCATGGGCCAGACAGTGGCTCAGAGGCAAAGGAGGGGTAGAGACAGGCTTTATCAGCCCTGCTGGTGATAGTTCAGACTGTGCTGTCTGACCAGTACACTTACTATTTCCATAGGGCACAAAGAAAATTATTGTTTCCATATTATCTGTATCTACGTAATTCTATATAATCTGTACCTATCTTCATTATTATTATTCATTTGTTCATTCTACTTTTCATTGTACTATTTCATTATTAACTATTTATTGTCAATAAAAATTATATGCAAAAGATGTATATGTTCTATGTATATAATATAGACAGAAGAAAATAGGGGTCTATACCTGTAAATATCTGCTGTCTTGCCACTTACTGTTTACATATTAGAATGAGGAGATTTCTTAGAATATGTATTTCTTAGAAAAACTGCACAGAGTTAACACTTCAGCAGTGGCACACACTTAAATAGCATTTTAATTTAATACACTAAAAGACAGAAACAGACTTAGGTACTTTGTACATGTGGTCAAATCAGTTGCATTCAGTATCCACCCCAGTGAGATGTACTCATATGTAAAAACATCTATTCTATCAATGAGAAAAAATAATTAAAATGCCTGTTTTGCAATATTTTTTGTTTATATTTCCCCATGCTGATATTGAATATTTACTGAAGGCAGAGCTTTTCTCACTAAAAATCCTGTAAGATATGCATAGATTTTTGTCCATAAGAAGCAAAATTTTGGGGATTGCTTCCTGATGTTTTAAAAATTAGTCCATCTTATTTAATTTAAGAAAGTGCGATAGTTTCTCCTGATATATAATACAACCAAAAGAAAATTAAAATATTCAGAAGATTAATTCTTTTAAATGAAGCTGAAAGCTTCAGTAAACTTTAATTAGAACTGCATGATAAGTTTTACATATAAAGCATATCCATTCAAATTTGGCTTTTGGCCAGTTCTACACAAGCAAAATAACTTCAAGAACCGTATTTTCAGTGAACTTTTTTTTTTCCTGAGGAAAAAAGTTGACAGTATGAAGTTTGTAAAAGCAAGTCATATAATTAACTATGCATTTTAGTTTGCTGTATTTTTAAAATTAGGCTGAAATTATATAGAAGGCTGAATATATTCATTAAAAGACTCTAATTTCTGTTTTGTAACTGCTTTGTTTGGTAACTGCTGTGTCATTTTTGTTTGGTAACTGTTGTTATCCCAGTATAAAATTTGGGTTTGATTTAAAAAAAAAATACACAAAGTAGTTTTTTTCTCACTAACAATTAACACCTCATTATCAGGTATTCAAAACGACTGCCAACATAGAAGATGGGTGTCTCTCAGTTTATTTTTAGATGCTTTTCTAAGCATTTTTGCAGATGAAGTCATATTTCACTTTACAGAATGACAGGAATTACACAAAATGTCAGCTTTCACTCAGTTGAAAATTCAGATATGGAAAGGCAGGTTTCAAATATCATTACTTGAGTTATAGAACAAAGTGACTCTTAGATCAATATATTGATGTGCTTGAGATGGGCATTGGGTGTCTCAGAAGTGATCATTTTTAACAATCCGGTATAAAAACAAGGCTCTTCAGGGCATGAGTTGGAAACTTGGTAGTCTTGGGACAGATTCTGTCTGATCTCCTTTTCTCCCCAGGACAATTAGTACCAAATACTACTTCTTCCACCAAAATTGTTTCATCTCACAGAAGATTTCACCCATAAATGTGTAGGAAAGCTAACTAGATCCTGTCTGTTGCATCAAGAAAGGTTTCCATCATTAAGGACACAGTGCACTTGGTTCACATCTGTCCACCTTTAGCTTCCAGTTCTAAATGCGCTTTTTAGAAGTGGGTTTTAATATATGGTTTTGAGAGGTGGGTTTTCACACATGTCCAGGGACATCTTGCTTACCATTTCGTGTTTGTTCCTTTGTGTGAGGTAAGGTGCATTACAGAATGAAGAAAATGATGATCTGTCCCTCAAGTGAAAATCCTAAGTTTCCAAAACCTTGGAAGTTGTAATTTCTAATGTTTTGGCTATAAACTCATGTTTTCATGTTTACCATCTACATATATTTTAATTTTGTTTTACAAGACACTAGCTAATGATTCTCTCCAAGCACACATTGATGTCTTATGGTCCTACCAATTGCTTTTCTTGCAGAGTTCAGTAAAATCACTTGTAGGTAAACAAGCCTAACCAGTATTAAATAGTTTATAAACACTTGTTCTGTGAAATGTAGATAGCTGTAATATTCATCAAATTACTGACTGATAAAAACTTCTGTTAATCTCTGTAGGATAATTGTAGCTCTGAGGTGCTTGGTATTATGATTTGCAATAGACTGGAGACATGATCCTACTTATCACAAAGGCTCATCCAAGAGATTAATCTGATAGACCTCTGCTGATTTATATCAAAAGTTTATTTTAAACTTAGCTGCAGTAAGTACCCACTTAATGTATTTCACTTGCCCTGAGATACCCTATGCTTTAATGTGAGGGCATTCCTTTCATCTTTATTCTAATTCTTAAAAGCTTTTTGTCCATAAAGACACTTAGAATTGCATATTACAGATGTGATTTCTTTGCTTCCTAATTAAATAGATGGATGGATATTGTATATGTAAGGTCTTGGCCAGATTCAGAAAACTGCAGAAAATGTGAAAGTACTGCGCATGGACACTCTACCAAATTTTTCAAGCATTTTACATTAAAATAATACAATAAAATAAGTCTCTAGAATTACAAAGGCTCATAGACACTGATGCAATTCAATGAAAAATGAAGAGATTAGGCATTGCTGGAGGTCATTCTTACCTTTGTATACACTACTCTTAACCTTACATACACTTTATATACACACTACCCTACCTAGTATGAGTAGCACCAATCAAATCAATGGTACATTGACATTATCCTAGAGAATAAAGAATTGATGGTTGGTAAAAATTGTTCTATGACTATGAAATTTATCTTCTGTTTGTTTGCATTTTTACTGTAAAATTGTAAATACGAATATATATTTCATCATATTACAAAATAATATCTGAAATACAGGTTCATGTTAAGTTTATTATTCCTCCCTTGGAAACCAACTTTTATTTTGTAAAACTTTCCTGAAGATTTTAGCCAGTATTGGTACCATTCTCTTTTATTACACATTATCTATGCAGTTTACCTGTTGAGATAAAGCATGGAGGATGGAAAAGGGGACAGAAATTAAAGAAAAACAGCCGCAGAGAGGCCACAGTATCTTTGCAGTTCTGTCAGACTTCTTCACCACATAATTCCATCACATTTTGCACACACTTTGCCTGTGGCTTTAGTGGTTATAAAAGTGCTAAAATGGAATTTACAGACTTCATAAAGCACGTAGCAGTGGTTAAATTGTTTTAAAGGAATGACAGATGAAATTTAAATTAGTTTTATTTTCCTTCACTGAACTTTTACTTTTCTGCTTTGTACAACAAACATCTGGATGAAATTAGAGCTGACTTCAAGCAAAAAAATAGCCAACAAAAACCACAACAAAAAAAGCCTGCTTCCCCAAACACAGCGTAAATCTGTTGTGAGAAACATTCCTTGATGTATACATTCTGGTATGACAAATGGATGAACAATATACATGCAGGAGAGGGTTTGTTCATGGTTTTCATTATGAATGAGCCAAGAACACAGATGTCATAAATTTGGAAAAATAATTTGGAAAAATAATTTCCACCTTGATCCTGTCCACTACTACAAATAGTAATACTGACAGGGAAAGTAGGGTAGGATGATGGCAATTCATTCAATTGTCTTTTTGCTCCCAGGCTGGGGATGTCTTCTATATAACTGGAATTTTTAAGACTGTGTGGCTAGTTTCATCTTTTCAATTAATTTATGACTCACCATGGCATTTGATTGGAAATACATCACAGGCTGGAACTGCAGAATTGTTCTATAAGTAAGGCTTTTGCAATGCTATTTTGTCCCATATTTTTAAGCACATCTTTGAAAACAGCATCTGGAGGAAATAATTGTCTTTCCAACTCTTCAATAGTACAGAAATTTCCCTATATTCCCCCTTCCCTTCCTTTTACTTTCTCTCTCTCATAGTCTGCCTACTCTCAATGAAGCAAAACCATTGCAATCATAGGAATTAAACTCTTAAATATTTTTAATACTGTCCTCTCTGTCCTTATTGTGGAGTGAAGTAACTATGATTATCCCTGTAAATAGCTGCAGTTCTACCAAAGGAAAGAACACAGAATGGACTGGAAAGGAAGCAAGTTCTCAGTTCTTTAATAGTCATGGTAAGACATCAGGGCTACGTTGTAAATAAACCTTAACCTTCACTCTATGTTTCTGCATTGCTTTGATGGCCCAGATTTTTTCCAAGTCAACTTGGACAAGCCAGTCAGAAGCTCATCCTACAGCTTTAGTACATTAGGCTCTTGCAAAATTTTCTTGTCTTCCACTGTTTAATGAGCACAACTTCAAGTTATAAATTTAGCTGTAAGTAAAATAAAGATAAGCAGCTCTATGTCGGTATGAAAAGTCTCCTTACCAGAGCGTGCTTTAGGAGAACTGGACTGGTAACTATGGACAACTTGCTAATGATAATTTCATAGCATAGCATTAGGTTTTTTTAATTTGTGAAGATCCAGCTCAGACTTTTACTGTTAAAAAACACATGTTCAAGATACTTTCATATACGGGTAACAGAAGGCTTTTGTGATTTGAAAAGGACTGCAGTGCGTAGATGTTCAAGTCACACATTTCCTCATTTGGGGGATATTCATACGACATAGGCAAACAGGCTGCTGTTGTGCAGTGCTTTGTCATTGGTAACGCACAGTGGCATTCAATGCAGCCCATTGTAGTAACTGTTACTCGGTTCTTCTTTAATCTACTGGACTAGTAATTTTATTCTAGTAATTCATTATTTCCTGAAATGTTAAGAATTAGTAGTTTAAGAGATTAAGTGAGTGTACACTAAAGATTTCATCACAGAAGAATCTTGGTTTAAAGGCCTTATTTAAACCCCGCAGAATCAAAGTGACTATTCAGCGAGTTATTGCAGCTTTAATCTGTGCTGTTATATCTGTTATTCAGCATGACACTACAGCTTTCATTTTTTCTGTTTTCCATCTAAGTCTTTGAAGGATAGCTTCTGCTATTCAATGCACTATTTGGACATACTGGGAGATTTTGCGCAGGAATGTCAGAGGATCTTCTTTTTAAGTGCTGAGATTTCTTCCCTCTGTCAGTGTGAAGACAGACATTTAGTTTCTCTTTGTGCCTTAATTTATGTACAAAGTATAGCTAGACAAAATGAAGGACTATGCAGAAATGTAATGCTATTTTTAGATAAGATATTTATTCTATGCAAGAGGCTCTACACCCTCAAACGTCTTCAGATCAGGTGATATTTAATGTGTTAAGCCTCAAAATGAAAGATCTTTGCAAGTACTGCACTGCAGTCAAAAGCAGATAAGCATCTAAATATAACAGCTCTCCTGGTATCTAGTGAATCCTCAGAAAATTGATAGGCAATGGTGTTCCAGGATACCAGTTCCAAGGACCCCGATGTGCTGAATTAATGTTGCTGTTGGTCTCAAGAAATGCTCCTCTTTGGGGATGTTCTCCTACCTGTAAAGAGCAAATGAATAAAGATCTTGTCTTTCACAGCAAATTAATCAATATGCAAATATCTTGAATATGTTAAAATAATGTGACTATATGGACAAGTCATGCAGAGAGCTGGAGTACTGATAGGTTATCTGTAGAAAGAGCTTTCATTTAAAAATATAAAAAGGCATTAATGCTCTCTACAGATATCACTATAAGTGATGAACAGGAAAAAAAGCAAAAGCTTTGTTCAGGTCAATAAGACTGTATTTTATCAAACTTTATTATGAGTGCAGACACATCCATTTTGGAGCTGATAATAAAGCTGTTTTATTGAAAAAGATGCAGTTTAAATTTAAATTGGTGAATTGGTGTTTCTCATTCCTTTTTTTTTTTTTTTGGCTGAGTAAATCAGAATCACTAGCAGAATAGCTGCTAGTGATTTCTTTCTAGTAAAGTTGCTTTCAATGATGGGAAACAAAGCTGCCTTTCTGTCATCACACAGCTCAAAAGATGGATTTTCATGTAACATAAGACTAAAGGCAATTACATGGGTCACCAATGAAAACTTATATGAAAATTCTATTCACCCTTCTAAAAAAGGCTACCTGGGAAATGAAACAGATAATGGGGAAAGACTGAATAGTTTTGTTCAAGCTAGACCATCGCTCTTAGAATCTTCATTTTCTGATTTGAAGTATGAAACTCTGTTATAAGTGTTGAAGAGAGTTGAAGCTTCTTATAAAGTTAATCAGACTCTCTTTTGTTTTTTAACCAAGAAGCAATATATAACTAGTATTTATATCACAGCAATATTTAACTGGTTTTTACTACCCATAATCTGTCAAAAAGAAAATGTCTGGCAATCAGCTCTAGAGGACTCCTGAATTCACACAGACACTACAGCTTTTTAATCTACCAGCTTGAGAGATAGATAGATGTGCCCAGTTTGCTATTGTCCACAATTCTCCACATAGAATTGCAACTGTTTGACTGGCTGGAAGGGTCAATATCCCATTCTCATATAAAAAAGTATGTATATTCAATATGTGAGTTCTTGTCTAATGGTCTCTTCTCTTCCCTATGTGGCTTTCAATCTTCATTTTCAATTGGTTTTGCTCTTCCTTTTTTTCTTTTTTTTTTTTTTTTTTTTTTTTTTTTTTTTTTTTTTTTTTTTCATTTCTCCTTGAATTTAGTGGATTTAGTTCAAAAGAGGGAGAACACTGGGATTTTGTCTGACCCAGACAACACCATACCCATCTGGATGTTTGCTGAATAAACTTTTGCCATAATAAATGAATTTAAATTAATATAGGCAAGCTAATTGATTTCATGGCATTTCAGATCCTGACTTATAATAAAGAAATTATAAGATGCTCTTTCTCTATTTGCTTTTTATACAATATATTTTTTCAGATATAGTTGATTCTAACTATTCCTATCCCAGGTCCTCTGGTTGTACAATTATGGTTTATGTTTGCTGGCCAAGTATAGCCACTGAGGATGTTCCTATGAACTTTGTTTTGAACCATTGTTTTTGATTCCATTGTATTAATATGAAGCTTTCACTGCAAATTTGAAGTTTGAATGTTCACCACCACCTTCTCCTCTTCTTGCAGATTTGTCTTAATATGCTTCGTCTTTCCAGAGCTTCCCTATCTTATCTTCTATCTCAAATTCTTCCTCCATCCTGTAGTTGCACTGTTTTAGAATCTTCCTTTCTTTCTCACGGAGAATATAGATAAACTGTACTCCTTGTACTTTCTTAATCTCTGTGTTTTGTGTTAGATGTTGTATAAGCCGTGACCAATGGTCTTAGGAGGTGGATTCGCTCCTGACCAATAGTTGCTAGTTTATTAGTGCATATAAAAAGTAGTTTTTGTAAATAAATCCCTCTTCTTTGCCATTTTGGGTCCTGTCTGCCTGACTTCCTTGCCAGTTTCCACAAATCCCACAAATAACAGAAATCCAGCCAACACCATCCCTCGAGTTTTTCTCTTGAATCACCTATATTACTTCACATTTTCCTCTTCCTCCTTCTCTCTGTTTCTTCTTTCTTTACCCCGAATATTCTTCTCATTCCTATTATAGCACTCTATTTATATTTACATCACTATTATTTAACTTTCCTTATCTACTGGTTCTCATTCTCTTGGGCACAAGTAGATACAAAAGAACAATTTTAGTCATTTAGGCTACACTCACTACATTTAAGAGTGATAAAAAATCTTTTGAAGACTTCAGAATATTGTCACAGGAGACCATGAGAATTTTTTTAATGCACATGTCAGCAAGATTTGTGATGTCATTAATAGACCTGAAAACACTATTTGCTGTCTCCTAAGATGAAAGATATATGACAAAATCAGGAAGGAAATATTCCCTAATTCCATCATTGCTTGTATGCAGCAAAGGACACAACATAAATTGTGTATAATGTAATGTTCCTGTCCACAGATCGTCACTCAACCTCTTCACAAGCGAATAACTTCCCCTGGGAGCTAACAGGATGTCAGACATGATCATAGTCCACTGTAAGTGCACACCACACTCTTTGGACTTCCACCTTTCTAAAAGTGCAACATATGTACTGTAGCATTTTTTTCTGGGGAAAAGATGGCCAGGCAGAGCATCTAATCCTTCTCTAGACTTCTGACTAGAACCAGTGGCACATATGTGTGCCACTGTGTCTCCAGGCTTAACATATCCCAAAATAATAAGGTGATCAACCCAGGACAAAAGCATGTGAAAAGAAGCAAGACAAATGGACATAAGTGAATAATGCAGTCACTTTTTTTCAGGCAGAAATTTTCCATTCCTACCAGCAATTAGACTTTAAATATAGTCAATATGCAGCATAGAGAAGCAGTGCTACCAGTATGAGGCCATAAATCATTGGCTCCTTATTTTTATCTGTTACACTGAAGCAAAAGAAACTGAAAACAACGTATACTATCCTTATTCTATTTTTTATCTCTACAGTTTGATAGAGTTGCCTCAGACATGCTATACATTTTTAGTTCACAATTCCATACAGAAGGAAATATAAAAAAATTTGGTGTGGAATTTCTGGCAAATACACAGGCATGGAAAGCTAAGGTAACACCATCTTTGACTCTTTTCCTTGTAAAAGAGTCAACAGAGATTGAGAAAACCAAGAAATGAAGCATATGCACTGAATTTTAAAAACTGCAACTGTTCATATGTCAAGTGAATTGAAGTGAAATAAAAATGAAAAACAGAAATGCAAAAGAATAGAAAATCAGTGCGATGCTCAGGAATTGTCACTCTTGGGCTAATTGAAAGACTAATAGCTTTGATGAAACGAAAAGACAGTGAGAAGTTTGTGCATTTCACAAAAGACATCCTTTTTGCACCTCATCTGTAATCTGCTTACTTGTATCTGAAAAATATATTGTCATGAAAAAATGTTATTGTGTAACCGGCACTGTGTAATGGAGGAGCGACAGAGAACGTGAATTAGGGCAAAATAAATTCCCCTCATTAAAATCAATAAAAAAGTCAGGATTAGAGAGGGCATCAAGAGGAAATCTCAGGCACTGTGGTGCCAGAGTAACAAACATATTTCAAAGAAAACTATTATTCAGTTAAAAAAAAAAGAAAAATAAATAGAAGCATATATATTACTAACTGTTATGTTTCAGAAATGTCTAAGTATCAAAATGGAAAATCCCGACTCAGTATTCTTTACTGAATACACAGTTGGTCAGAGCAATTAAATTCAAGTGCTCTTGAAGCCTTGATATCAGCTTTTTTTTCTTTTCAATTATCTCATTTTAATTTTTTCACCACTTTTAATTTCCTTAAAATATCCTAGAAACATACAAATCACTTTATTAATGTCACTTTGCCATACATTCAATCACAACTGTTATAATAATGTTGTTAAGAAATCATGAAACATAGACTAATCAGTGGTAATATGGAAATGCAATAAAGAAGAGAATCATTGTATGAACATTTCTTATGAAAAAGTCTGACAGATTCTTGAAAAAGGGACGGAGTTTGCTCCTGACTATTTTTAGAGAAGAGTAATTTCCATAATACGACATGTTTGTTATAGTTTTGTCAGAGATTTCATAATTGAAATTTCATTTGTTTGCCTAGTTAGAGTATGGCACTGTAATATCAGAAACATGAAAACATTTTTTAAAGGTATTTCCTTGGCCTAGTTTAATACTGCAACTGATAACAGAGAAGTGATTATACTGCAATATTTCTATTCATTAGGAAGCACAGAGGATCTGAGAAAAACCTTTAAGATTTTTAATGCCACATCGATGTCTGGGTATCCAAAGAAATATAATAGGTGCCTAATTGAATCTAGCAACTCAACAGTAAAAGTAGTATTATAGGTAATTATTCAAACTCCAACAGACAAAACATGCAGGAATTATTGTGTCTCTATTTACCTTTCAGGTACATTTAGGATGCTCAAAATATATCACTCTGTGCAACTGCCAGCTAACAGCTATCCCACAGTTATTTTCCCCTGACTTTTATTCCTTCCTTGCAAACAGCTCAGAAAGGATGTGCACCGGTAGACTGACTCCTAAGAAGGTCCTGCTTAAAAAGCAAGACACACAAGGTGGAAGGCCACTGTGCTGGTCCTAGTGTATGCCACATCAGGGAAGGGCAGCTCATGTGGGAAGTTCAAGGAAAATCAAGAAGTGCCTTAATTATCAGTGTGATCAGTCCATGGGATCAGAGCTATCACAAGGTAAATAAGTTAAGGTACCGTTATTCCTCCATCTGTTTCTGAATTTTTTCAGCTTGTAGTACAAGTGGGAGCTGCACAAAGTGAGCTCAAATCACAAAAGCTCAAAGCTGTATCAAACTGAGTCACAGTCCCAGAGGCCTTGGCTGTATCCTCAGTTTAGGGGGAATCGAGTTCTGAACTGAATATACCTGTTACTAATACTGAAATCTAAAATCAAATTAAATTCGTTATTTCTGCTAGACATTCAGGGAATTATCCCAGATGAGAACTTGTCCTTTATTACTGATGCAGACCCCTTAATGGCCAGATGTCAGCACTGGTTTGACACAATTTGCAATTTTTCTCTGACTAAAAGGTGTGATGAATAAAACAAAGTAAAGGAAGTGAGTGTGCACAATGAATGTAATGCCCTTACCCCTCAAAAGAGTCGTAGTGCAGTTCTGCTGTAGGATTCATTATTTTTGGTTCTTTTTGCTTTTCTTTGAGGAATGTCTCCACTGGTCTTATATCTGTTACGTAGTCATGAACTTGCAACAGCAAGAAGTAGCACAAAATAAATTACTCTTATTTTAGTGCTCACTGCATTCAAATAAATCTTTTTACGTATAAAATCTAGTGGACATACTTCTATGAATTTATAATTTGTTCTTTTATTGCAGTGAAGATACTTATCTCTAAATGTTTAGGGCCTAAGGAAAAACTTAACTGCCAAGGTCCCTCATGATTCCTGGAGAAAGATCTGTCAGAACAAACTGAAGCACAAACATTAAGTTGAATAAAACAATTCCTATGTCAATTCATAAAGATAAGATAAACAAATACAGTTCTCTAAATGTGGGTGCCTCATACCATTTGAAGCACCCTGTAGCAGCTGAGCCTTCCACATGGGATGAGAAAAGCCCCATGTCCTTTGGAGGAAAGAGCAGAAACCAGGGGAATGTTGTAATATATCAAAACGGTTGTGTTTAGGCAACGAAATGTTGTTCTCTGTCAGATACAGCTGAGGCAACAATGCAGCTGATCAAATGTTGGTGTCTGCTGAAGCATCAGTCAGATCACTCTGATTCCTTTGCCTAGACCTCTGTTAA
>VZTX01021801.1:0-32324 GCA_013400915.1 Pardalotus punctatus | reverse complement strand
TGCTACGATTTTCAGTGGGGCTTGAATATTTACCTCATATGGAGATGCCCACACAAAGATACCTTTCTGGCAGTATCTCTATCTGAAGCTGAATCTCCTCCTGGCACTCAGGTTCAAGTCACTGACAAAGAGATCCAAAGAGATTCTTGGGTTTTTATACTGTGGTTTTCAGTACAGTTATCTGCTGAAAGACATTTAGATTAATTTTCTTATTGTTATTGAATAATAACATAAAATAGAAATTTTGCTGCAAGATGCTGTTATAGCTATGGTTGTAAAAGTGTTTTTTTCTTTGTTACATGCCATTACCTTCTTATATGTATAATTTTCATCACTTTAACTGTAAGTTTTCATATTTGAGACATTGATGAGACAATCATTTTAGGACAATTACCTGATCTTTCATTTTATGTCCTTGATTCTTATACAATGAAGAACTACAGTGAGAGTTCCCTATTACCTTTTCCATATCTTGAGTTTGAAAAGACATAATTACAAACACTTTGAAGTGAAAGCATGGGCATAATTGTGCAAAATACTCTTCAGCTGTTGGCTATTCATTCTTTACAGCTCTGTAGGTATGGAATTAAGACCAAATTGTGCAGGTGTTTTCCTGAAAGAGTGAATGTCTCTGCAGACCAGATGAGGATACAGTGTAATAATAAAAAACATTAAAAATTTTGAAGCATTTAGTTCAACCATATTAACGATAAACAATAGGAAGTGATAGCATAGGACCCTGTCTGAACTATTTATAGTAGCTTATCACCTTCCCTAGAAATAGGATATCTGAGATTCAGACAAAAGCATAGTTTTTGCTCCACACATAATGTTCGTATCACAAGTCTATAGCCACAGACTGCAAAGAAAATGGAAGGTGAGATATTAACTTTTCTGTCCTTCTTTAATGCTGTATAGAGAAAGAAATTTTTACTTCTTTGGGTACCCTCTTCTTTGTAAAAGGAATATTTTCTATATTAAGTCTTTAAAAGGGAAAAAGAAATAGATCTACAACAGACTTTTCTGCACAAAAAGAAAGCAAACATTGTATGCCTAAATCCAAAATGTAGAGAATGTACACCTTAATACAATAGTGCATTATCCAGAAGGTGTCTAATTTTTTACCTAGAAATTTATTGCTTATTTGCAATGTGGCTTTCTTTGGTGTGTCCTTAGGCATTCCCAGTGTTAACAGTGCAGAAGAACTTCATACTGGTGTTATCCCTGTGTGTAAATCCTGACAAGATTTACAAAATAGGCTTGTTTACCTTGATTCTCAGTCACTGGGATGAGGATTTGGTGCACCTGGACTCCGGTAGAAGCTGGTTCTGCTGTGTGAGTGGGGAAGTACCCAACAAAGGCGGGTCTGGCATGAGTGGAATGTGTGGCCAGGTGTTTCCACAGGTTATTTATTTGCCTGGAAAATTGCATGAGAGTATGGCAGGTTGCAGAAATACAGTGAAGAGTTCCATTACCTTTTGCATTTAACAGATCTGTTGGATAGCGGAAAAACATAGTTCGGCATTCTAAAAATATACGATGCTGACATTTTGAAAGGAAATCCGAGATCCCAGAAAGTTTGACATGCACTTTGTGACTGCTATTTTTCTTCAGGTGTTCAAGGTAGTAGCCATTCCCAAAGAAAGTGTGTGAGGACAAATCACAAAATTTGTTCGTTCTGCTCTGGCCTGGCCTATGCAATGTCTGAGTTGTTCAAGCTGAGGTGGAGTAAACCTGTACAAAGTCATATCCAGTGATGCTTGGGACCCAAGAGTAAAGAAGCATGGCAACATAAAGGATATAGACACATTCAAGGAAAGGCGACATATCATGATTCTCTGTGTTTGAGTTTATTATATGTGTGTAATTAAGGTTGTAGAATGCCCTGAAAACCAATACTAGAAAAATCTAATCTTGAGCTTTCAGTCTTGAGACAAGTACTGTTAGTGAGCACAGGATGGTTCCATCCCTTTTTCCATTTGAGGTATGTCCCATTCAGCATTAAAATAACTATTTTTAAAAACATATATTTATTTTATAATGCATTTGCACTAAATACCATTTTTGCTTATATAATAAAAAAATTATAATAGTGTTTTATACTTCTGTTGTGAATGTTCACAAAGCTAAGCACTAATGGGATAATATTTTGTATTATAATGGTTGCCAGAAATACAACAAGAGGAAAAGTCTCTCCTAATGTTTTACTGCTTTGAACATTTGCTACGCAGTCTTAGAAACTTTTTTGGTATCTGTCATGGTTTAAGCCCATCTGGAAATTAAGCACCAGGCAGCCACTCACTCAACCCCCCTTTTCCCCTGCCACCCTGGTGGAATGGGGAGGAGAATCAAAATAAAGCTTGCAGGTTGTTATAAGAGCAGTTTAATAATCAAATGCAGAGTAAAACAGAGTAACAATGGTTAATAATAATAATAGTAATAAATAATAATAATGGAAAAAAGCCTAAACAAGTGATGCATAATACATTTCCTCACCACCCACTGACCAATGCCAGACTGTCCTTCCTCAATCTAGATCATCTCCTCTTTTGCATAACTTCCCCCAGTTTATACAAGGGGCATGACACTCGNTGCTTTGAACATTTGCTACGCAGTCTTAGAAACTTTTTTGGTATCTGTCATGGTTTAAGCCCATCTGGAAATTAAGCACCAGGCAGCCACTCACTCAACCCCCCTTTTCCCCTGCCACCCTGGTGGAATGGGGAGGAGAATCAAAATAAAGCTTGCAGGTTGTTATAAGAGCAGTTTAATAATCAAATGCAGAGTAAAACAGAGTAACAATGGTTAATAATAATAATAGTAATAAATAATAATAATGGAAAAAAGCCTAAACAAGTGATGCATAATACATTTCCTCACCACCCACTGACCAATGCCAGACTGTCCTTCCTCAATCTAGATCATCTCCTCTTTTGCATAACTTCCCCCAGTTTATACAAGGGGCATGACACTCGATGGTGTGGAATATCCCTTTGGTCAGTTCGGGACACCAGTCTTGGCCATGCTCTCTCCCAGTATTTTTTTGTGCACCTCCTCTCTGGCAGAGCATGAGACCAGGAAAAAGGTCTTTGACTTAGGATAAACACAATTTAGCAAAATCCAGAACCTCTGTGCATTATCAACACGATTCTCATTCTGAATCCAAAATACAGTATTGTAACAGCTGCTGAGAAGAAATTAACTCTATTCCAGCTGAAACCAGGACAATATCTTAATAAGATCAGGTACATTTGAATGAATGATGTAAGATTGATATATCAACTGTAAGAAATAAATCATCTGCTAAACCCAAATTATAGAAATACCACAAACTGAAGCTGAGTAATCAAACTTGAAGCTCATAACTATTTGTCAAGGTATGACAAAGCCTATGACAAAACCCACTGAATAAGAATATTTTTTTGCTGGGGAAAAAAGGAAAGAAACAACTCACATTCAACTTTTGATCTGCAATTCAGAGCAGAAAGATACAGTTTGTCCTGCTGATGACCTACAGATTAAACCAAAAGATAAGTAGAATATGGATGTCTTAGCTATGAAAATATCAAGTATGGGAGGATTTTTGTGCACGATAATTAATTAGTATGAAACAGAGACAAGTAATTTGTGACTATTTGATGGACTGGATATCTGTAAGGGGTCTAAACTGCCAAATAGTTCTCAAAGTAGAATGATGAAGAGAATGAGATTGGCATTGTAGATCAGGAAAAGAACATTAGCAACAATGGATAAGAAAGTGCTAATAGACATCAGTGAAGAGTGACTCAGCATTGGGGAAAGTACCTCTAAAAGGCTGCCTTCAAACTCTAGGAACACTGTTCATTGCTAGAGTTTTGTCCTTTCTCCACCAAATGTATTTCCCTAATAGAAACATTTTTAGCAGATGTTTATCTGTGAATAAATCATTCACATCTATTTAATGTCTGAACTCTGAAAGTCCCCAGGGCTCTTGACCCACCACCTGACAAGACAGAAGTAATGGGCTGTAGGAATGACACAACCTCAACTCTTCTCATTGCAGTGAAATTCCACCTCTCATCAGTTTTGTAATTGACCAAGATCAGCCAGACAGCTGACTAAATGACCTCTGTTTTCTTTCCCTACCAAGACTAGCAAAACAGTAAGACTCCCTTGATTATGCTAAACTATTTATGTTCCCTGAGATTCTCTGTCAGCAACGTGATCTCATGTAACCCTGTGCTGTTCTGCAGGGTTTTTCTTATATAATTTCAAGTCTCTGTTAATCTCTTGGAACTGAGCAATACGTTGTCTTCACAGAAGTTGTAGACAGCAAAGAAAAAGAGCTGTTATGGTTTGCTTTTCTGTTATTCGTGGGATTTGTGGAAGCAGGTAGAGAGGTCAGGCAGACAGGCTCCAAGATGGCGAAGAGAGGACTTTATTTACAAGAAGTTCTTTTTATACACAGTAATAAACAATTGTCTATTGGCCAAAGACAATCCACCCCTAAAGACCTATTGGTTATGGCTCGTACACCTCTAACACTAAACACAGAGATTAAGAAAGTACAGTTTATCTATATTCTCCATGAGAGAGAAAGAAAAATCCTTAAACACTGCAACTACAAGCTGTGTATCAGGAAAGAGTTGTTTTCCTAATCCTGTGAAGGCTTTAGCTATGGACTTCACCTTGGACTGTATGATGTGAGCTAGACCAAATGTAGGCTCTGATTCAGCAAAATACTTAAGGGCATATTTTCAAAGGCACAAATGGCACTTATGCAATAATTTGCAACTGAGGATGAAAACTATAAGTATCCAGCTGACATCTGTGACCTTTAGATTTGGCTCTACAACCTGTGTAGCTGCCAGTACCTCTTTCAGTGCACAACGGTTTAGCAAAATGTAGAAGTGCCTGACTTGTGTTTTAGGACAAATTGTCACCAAATCTTATCATACTCACTGTCACCCATATGCAGCAAAAGGCAAAAGCACATCCACTGTAGGATTTAAGAGACAAAAGTGTTTCAATGGTTGCAATCTGCACACAGTAGCTCTCTTGGGAATAGCATACTTATCCCTTGGTAAGATTAGATCTTAAAAGAATACTATTTGAAGAAAAAAAATATTTAATATATAACAAGCTGGATACAAATTTATGATTGTCTTCCCACTTGCTCTCTGACAGAACAGCTGGACGTCCAATAAACAATTTGTAACTGTGTTGAAATAATGTCAGTCAGCACAGCTGCAAAAGTGTCTGGAAATGCAGTGAGGTCTGGAGTGACAGTGTGAAATGATTGTACTCACATTGCATGTTTTTTGATGTCTACTCTTTCCTTCTCTGCCTCAGGCTTGTCTGGAAGCATTTGCTGTCTTTGAACAGCTTTCTATACTTCTGTAGACAAGAAGAAAGAAAAAATTATACACTGTATGAAGCAAGAAGAGAAAAAGTCAATAAAATTGATTGCAATTACTTTGCCTCTTAAGTCATAAAAGCAGAAGACAGGACCAAACTTTCTAAAATCAGTAAGGCAAATTCAGCTTTGGCACATGTGGAAATCAAGAATAATTTCAGTATCAGTAACTGTAGTGTGAATAAGTCTAAAGTCTCAGGTTGCTGTTTGGAAAGGTTGTGAATATAAAGATGCCTCTCTCAGTTCCTAACCAGCCTAGGAGCAGAAACAATAGAAATATCACAGGAAATGCTCCTCTCTCTCACACAGCATTTTCCATAATAAAGCGACTTGCAAAGCAATATAAATATTTTTTACAGTCAAACATTATAGATTGCCAAGTACTCTGTGGTGTTCTGTGGCCTTTTCCTAAGGGTTGTTTTGGTTTACTTTTGGTTTGTTTTGGTTAAATATCATATGATGAAGCCGTTTAAAATATATGTCTGTTATTCAATGCCACTAAAAGTTCTAATTACTTGTTCGATTCAGAAGACCTTGAAGCAGATTGCCTCTGAAGAAAGGAAAAAATAATTTTGAGACTGATTCAGAATCTTTGGAAATTCTGGCAAATCTGTCCAGGAATGTCAGAGCAAGTCCATAATAACATTGCACATATAAGAAAAGTAAGGAAGATTTAGCCATGTTAGTTTTCATTAATGAAGACTGATGTTCCCTGGGAAATGTGTAAATAAAAACTTTATTTTGTGCTTGACATGCTTATTCCATTTTGAGAATTTGATATTTTGCAGTGAGGACAAGACATAATTTGTATTTGAAAGAGGATGGAATTTTTTATGTTTTTGATTAATAAATGAGCACTATGAAGCTGATCCAGGAAACTCCTTCACATCTCTGTGAGGCACTGATTTTTCCCCAAAAGTCTAACAATTTATATAAAAATTGCAAGGAAAGTTATCTTACAGACATCATATATAAGATGTAAATAAATGCTATGGTTTCAAATAAAAACGGAGCATTGTAAAATACCTAAATGCAATAGCCCAGTGGAATAATTTACATACCAAATCTGTTGTAAACTTCCTTTTATACATTATTTATTAATATATGAGGTCTTGTTATTCTAAAGATGAAGGGATTGTGCATTTTGTTCTGAGTGCAAAGTTGGCTGAGCCCATCTGAAGGCAAAGTGCTCCCTCCCCCAGCCTGTCCCTGGCAGCAGACTCCCACCAGCTCCCTTTTCTTGGCTCTTGTGCAACCTCATAATGAGCCAATCTAAACTGGCTAAACAGTGCTAAAGCTCAAAAAAATATTCAGTGTCTTTGTTACATTGTTTTCCAATTTGTTGGTGAACCAGCTCCTGGTGGAATCACAAAAAATCAGTTTCTAGGTGGCAGCTGAAGGCCAAGGGATAGGACAGACAGACGAACAGACTTGTCTGAGCATGTGCCAGCAGCTCTCAGTTAGATGAGCTCCATCTTGTCCTTTTTAGCGTCCCTGGGTTCCTGAGGCTCTACTCTCAACAAAGCACTATGTGACATAGCAAGACAACGAAACCTGAGGTAAAGGAATTTGTTTTTCTAGAATCAAGAAAAAAAGGAGAGTTTGATTCAACCCATGAGATAAAAGATAATTGCATAATTTAGGAAGAAGGTAAACCTAGTTAAAATAAAGAAATCTTAGGGCTGGCAGGGAAGCTGGCAGGGAAATGAAATACTAGGGTGAGAGGGAGTTCAAAGAAATACCAGAAAGGGGAATTTGTACAGTCTGGGACAGCTTTGCAGGTGTTGATAATACAGTATCCTGTTAGTATGTGAATCAAAACAGAATTGCATCCCTATTTGCAGGTCAGAATGACTCTGTGCTATTGCTAATAACTTCACAGATCCTTATTGGCTGTCTGATTATTATGTTCTTTCTATGGGAAATAATATTTGAATAACAGGCAACATGGCATTCATTCAATCAGGCATAAATATCCTCACACTTTTTTGGGAGCCAAATCCTCTATGGACTTGGATTTTCAAAGGCAGGTGACAGGTGTTTTTCATCTTTTTGTGTTAGCTATTTGTGATCACCATGACCCTAGTACCATTCTCAGTGAACAGAGGATAAAGGATTTCTTTGAAGTCCTCTGAAGTAGTAACTTCTGCCTAATCTTTTTCCATTGTACAGAAACCCATTGGTAATTACCATTACCATTGGTAATTCTGCCATGAATGGTCACTGAAAGAGGTTAATCAGTTCATGATGGTGAATCTATCAGTCAAATTTCATTATCAATTTTTATAATTCCAAAAACCGTGATGGCCATTTAGCGAATCATTAGCATTCATTTCTTTTGTCTTGATATAAAAAGTCTCACCAAATTGCTATATACAGGTACTTACCATTGAAGCAAAATTTTGTAACACCTGAAAGAATTGTGAAAGAGAGGCTGGAGAGATTTCATCTATTTACATCACCTAATATACAATATCTGTCTGTAAAAGAAGGAAGTTCTTTGGTCTTTAAGGATTTTACAAACTTAGGCTCAATAGGAGCTTCCATTTGGGTCTCTGGATGAAGTCTGAAAGATCATTACTTTATAATCCTTTACAACAAAAGGGAGGAGCAGCTAGATGCAGAAAACCCTCAGACAAGCAGTTGTGGGTTTCCAGACAGTGAAAGCCTTGTGGATGAAAGGCAAAGAAAAAGCCTGCTGATAATAAGAATTGGTGGTGGCTGGAAACAACTCCAGCATCTTTTAAACTTCACAGTTTTGCCCCTCAGAAAGCTTATGTGTCTGCCCAGGTTGGCCACAAGCTCTCTAAAATGAGTCATCACTGCTCTCACAGCCAGGGTTTTGTAGACACACATTATGAATTAAAATAGGTCCTTTTGAATCCTGACCATACCAAAATAAGCTGACATTCCCACAACAGGATCCATGTTTTATATCTTTTTGTGTTAGCTATTCCACAACAGGACCTATGTTTTACATCTTTTTGTGTTAGCTACATTAACTCCTCCTTTCTGTAATTTGAGTGAGAGAGGAGTGTTTTTAAAGATCATTTCCTTAGTGTACGTTAGTGCCACTGTTTCTGCAGAGAAGCTTTTCTTTTTTATCAACACTGTTGGCAAAGAAAAAATAAAGTACAATTATCTTGATGCAAAAATAGATAATGACTGCAAAACTGTTCCATTTTGCAAGGGATGATCAGATTAAGCTGTAATATGGACTGAATTTTTATTCACTCATCTAAAGCTAGTAAATGTTCAAATTAATGATAGCAGCTGAAAACTTGTTTTTCCCAAGCCTCTCTGGTTTTCTGTTCCCTTCACTTTCTCAGTCCAAATTAACAAGACGGCAGCAGTGAGCTACACAATAGCAAATAGAGAAGTATCCTTGTCGTATTTCTAGCTGACACAAGGGTATTAAATACTGTATGAACCAGCCAAGGAACCAGAGTGATCTTGGATACTGACTACAAATTTTTGAGAAATAAATATCCATTTGCTGGTTATTTACTCATTCTAATATATTCCCCCCAGCTTTCCTCATTTGTTTGAGTGTTTGAAAATAGATAAATAATCTGGGAAATTTTCCAGTTTCAACTATAAAGTAATAAATAATTGAGCTCCTTGGCACTTAATGCATGAAATAGGATCCTCATGGTCTGAAACAAAGACTGAATTCAACAATTTCACTCTGGTAAACTCTATTTTCACAGTGGAGTTACCACTATGAAGTTACAGTTCTGTCTGCAAGAGACAGAGGTTCCTCAGAGGCTGTTCCAGTACTGAAATGAATTGTTTTGGGAACCATGAGCTGTTCATGGATGCCTGTAACTTTCACTTATAGTGAAAAGCATTTTATTTTTACCAGATAGGAGATATTTGATTGCTTACAAATCTGCTCTAGGGAAGAAATGCACAATAAAAGAGCTCTGTAAGATGAGCCCTAGTCATATAAGCTAATAACCACCAAGAAGTGATGAGACACAACAGTGGAGAAAACTGGCATGAAAGAAGACAAAAAAAGGAGCCTGGGTTCTTTTACCTGAGAGCATCCACTTAAGTGCAGGGAGCCCTGTTTCTCACGCTGAATAGTGCTTGCTACAAAACCAGAAAAGCCAAAGGAGTGGGAGCCCTATCTTCCCAGGCAAATGCTGTAAGCTTGAGAATCCTGTGGGGCTTTTTTTCTGGTGCTCAAGGTGCCAAATCTCCCATGCAGTCAGATCTGCTGCCAAAAGCTCAGGAAACCTAAAAGAGTGAAGCTCACACTAAAGTAAGCACCCAGAGACAGGCCAGCTCAAGTCCTCTCCAACTCCACTGGCAACAGTGGAAATGCAAGAATCTGATGTATATGGATTTCTATACGTGGACAGCTAAGTCCTCCTGAGAAGCTTAGCCTCAGATAGAGCCTCTCCATGCATTGCTTGTTGCCCAAAATGCTGCTATTTCTGTGCTGTTACAGACAGGAGAGACACAGGGCATGGGCTTGGCATGTCCTAACCAGCTTTGTGTTTAGGGGTGTACATATGCATTTTGTAAGCCCCTGAATCCCTTGAGGCTACGGAAGGCACAGAACATCTGCAGCTGTGGCAACAACTTGCTTTACACCTACTACCTCTTATGTCTACAGAGGAGGAATTCTTCCTAAAAAGAGAGAGTGCAGCATTGCTTTGACTCATTGACTCACCTAATGTAATTCCTCATTCATAGCCATGAAGGGTGGGTAGCATAAGTAGCAGCTGCAGAAACTTGAGACAAAATAACAGAGGATTTTTCAGGTCAGTGGGAAAACGGAGATGTCATCTTTAGTTTTAGATTCCAGTGCCTGCAATACAAAGAAGATCTCTGTCCTTATTTGGATGTAGCCTGTACCCTTCATCTGTGAGAAACTTGCGTCTAAAAGGAACATAAGGTTTCTGCTAGAGATATGATTATAAAAATGCTTTTGGAGCACCTGGACCAGCATTTTGCTTAGTTTGTTCCTCATAATACCTATCCTCCAAAAACAACAGACAGAACAGCTTTCTGTGACAAAGGATGGTTAACTGGGCTTCGCTCTCTCCTGGTGGTACAAATTATTTAATAAGTCTTTTAAGCTGGAGTTGATCCAGGTATTTTACAATGTATTATTAAGAACACGGAGATTTTTCTCCCTTTTTGAACATGATATATGAATCTCATGAATGGTATCTGTAGGTAACGTTTGGCTGTCCCCCAGAGCAATAAAGAAGAAAATGCTGGGATCAAACTGTGTTTGTTTTGATTTTTAAGTGGAGGAGAAAAAAATCCATCCTACCGTGAGGTACTATCGCTCTTGAAATCTTTATCCATGAAAACAAGAATGGCTGAAATGTTTGCATACAGCAGAAGAATCATAAAAATGAGATACCAAGAGCATAAAAAATTACTGATTTTTACATTGTGATTCAGCCGGTAACAACCCCACTCAGAACAGAATATGAAAGTGCGCAGAATATAATATATGCTGAAAGACAAGGGAAGATGATTCACTACTTTTTTGTTAAATAAACACTTTTTCCCTTTTCTGTACTCACAGAATAACTTTTCCTCCTCTCCATCAAGATGAAAGTTATGGCTAAGATTTTACCTTGCACTTTCCCTAAGAAGTGACAAAAGCGGGAGACTTAAAATTGTCCCCTTGCCTGCTATATTACTTGGTTTAGATTTCCCAGGAGCAGTCATGTTCCAAGGACAGCACTCAATCTTTCTACCTCTATCTTACCCGAGTGTTACTGAGCTTCACCTGGGTACAGGTGAATAACAGGCCTCCAATACAATGCTTTGTTGCTTTTGAGAGCACACTTCTGTGTAGTTTTGTCTCTGCTCTGATGAGAGCAACACAATCTGTTTATCTGTGCTATGAGTGATAATGTTTGCTTTATGTATCACCCCGTTTAAGTTCACACCTCCTTGGTCACACCTTGAATTTTTGAGAATGGGTGAGTTTAAGGCACAAGGGAATTGCTGGCCACTATTCAGTCAAATATGACTGCATACATCTTTAAAAGCTGCATTCAAGATGGAAAAGGCCAAATTCCAGACCCAAGTGCTCACTGCAGTGTCTTTGTCTTCACTGTGGCTGGCAGCTCCTGATGTCTCTATGTGACATGTCCCATTCTCTGAGCACTGCAGATATAAAAATATTCTGTATACTGAGGCTACTAATGACCTCACAGCTCCCTCTTTGTGGAGGAAGAAGTCACAGTCCCTTGAATCTCCTACAAAATTTCTTTCCCATGTAATTAATACTGTTGCGTTTAGAAGGTCTGACTTTAAACACTGATGAATATATTGAAAGTAATAACCAACTCTTAAAATATTTTAATGGAGATTTTGAAATAAGGACAATCTTAATATGAAAGGTCAATTTATTCTAAAATGAAATATTTTTGTCCTTATGTACTGAATCATATTTAAATACCTCTGAACATTCTTACTTTTTAAAGTTTGCATTTTCTGTCATGCTTGCATTTTTCCCTGGACATATTGTTGAGAACAGTTGTAAAACTATATAGTTTATATCCATCATTTCCAGTATATAAAATGTCTCCATTTATAAGAAATATTGGCAGGAAACCTGTATTGGAAGAAAGAAACATTTTCAAACATCATTGCTAAAATTATTGCAACATAGAGATTCAAAAGAAGTGGGACTTTCTATAATTAAAATTTATGTTAAAACTGTCCATTGCTCTTGATGTGGGTGGAGGTTAATAGCCTTTTTTACTTTATAAAGAAGGGTATGCAAATCAGACTGCTGGGCTTGAGGCAGTCTGAAGTTTTAACATGTTCTAATTGTTCACTGGAAGTTATTGGGTTGTTGAGCCTGATATGTGTCTTCCAGTGGAGTTATTTTTCAGGGTGATTTCACTGAGGGAAATGGAGGAACTGGAAATGAATATGGACCAAGCAGGAACACCAACAAGGCAAATTATTAAAACATTGCTAGTCTGAAAGTATTGGCTGGAAGTTGAAAATCTGACTCTTATTCTCTTTTATTGCTCATCCTGTTATTATAAAATTGGGAAATATTCTATACTTTCACAACATCCCCAGCAATCAGCTGATGTTCTTTAGATGTCTAGCAAACTATTCTTTGCTATTATTATCCATTCAGTTTAGAAATTAGTATAATTTCCTTTCCAGTCCCTGAAGAAGTGACTGATTTTATTTTAAAGGAAAAAAAAATATAGCACTGGTACAATTTTGTGTCAATATTTAGTGATAAACCTTTACTGCTCAGTGATCAGTCAAATATTCATGAACAGTAATTTGTAGTAGCATAAGAAATTGAAACAGCATGCTTCAAAACCAAGTCTTTATCAACAAGATGAACTCTTCTGTAGTTTAGTGGTATTGGTTTATTGTATTTGAAACTGTGAGTGCATTGTAATGCTGTTAGAATTCAGCCCCATCTCATTTAGTTATCTCTCTGTAGGGGGGTTAAGTGATAGACAATTAAAGCTGCAGCAGACACTGCTGTGCCCTGTACATTAATATTCAACTTCCTGACACATTTTTAGAGAGTGAGCCAAAGAAGATAATGGCAAGAAAAATCTCACATTCATGGGGAGACAGACCTGGTCAGGATGAAAGATCCTGAACTGCCTCCGAGGAACAGTAGCACACAGATTGGTGAATGCAGAAGTCCACTGTCTTTTTAAAGGTAATTTGTCTATCCATTGCTCAGTTTAAGAGCAGAGAGGCATAAGGAAGGACTTACTCTTTCTTCTAGTCTTTTAACTTTCCACTTGAGACTTTAGTTCTTTAGTTCTTATGTTCTTTAGTTTTTTGACTATGTCTTTACATGTAATGCAAGAATTATACCAAAAGATGCCAGGGATTTACTATATAACTGAGGGGGGGAAAATGTAGTCAACATGGATTTTTCTTCTTGGAATCAAAGTATCAGACAGTTCATATTTTACATTTTTTTTCACAAAGGCAAGGGTTCAAAGTATGGTTAAATTAAAATTGGGTTTAGGAAAGAACATCCATGATTTATGGGTCTGCTGGCATGCCACAGCCTATAGGTTCCACTCAAGCTGGATAAAAGACTACAGGTTTAATTTCTAGAAACGAGTTCTTGGTTTACCTGTGATCGAAGTAAAAATTGATATGCCATGTCCTTACAGGCTGAAAATGCTCTGCTAGGATCAAAAATCTCTATCGACTAGAGAGCCTTTAAAGAACTCAGACTGACCTGAAAACTAAATCTTGGTTGAATAAAAGCTACTCTTAGGTTATGGTTTATGCTATTTCCTATGACCTACACACCAAAAGGGTCTCAAAATTCAGATTTGACAAGGTAATAAAATTCAAACTGGCCACTGAAATCTTCCCCTATCCAAATCAAAAACTCATCAAAGACACTTCTGGGTGGGGATTAGCATCTCCACTATAAACAGGCTTGGAGCGATGCAAATCAGTTCAGCAAAGGGAAATAGGAAATATGCATGTCTCTCACCTCCTCATGCAAGAGGAGTCAGAAGCAAATGTGGGGGAAGACAGGAATTTGTCAGTTTTTGAGAAGCCATGTTCCTGCAGAGTCTGGGCTGCTCCTGTCCTGGGGGTAGTCCATGATCTGGCTCCTGCAGCGTGCCAGAGCAGAGCCAGGGGCATTCTGCTTGTAACACACTGCTCCTGAGTTTCCTCTCTAGTTGCTGTCTGAGCAAAGCAGATCTTGCAATGGCTATTGCTGCAGGGCGAAAAACATCTCGGTTCATGTGGCTTAATTCAAATAATGATCAAAGTTGTTTATTGACTTGTTAATGGCATGTAATTAACTGATAATCAGTGTGCAATATATCCAGGACAATCAGTGTACTATATATTCAGGGTCAATAGTTGCAATCCAAGAAATAAATGATGATACCAGATGCTTATAGAGGATTAATAAACAATTTATTTGCCAGCCCCAGTACCTAATCCCCAGGAACACCTCCTCTCCTCCCTCCCCTTTCCCTCAGCCCCCAAGTCCCCAGGTAGCCCACTCTGCCCCCAGCCCATGGATCACAAGCACGGCCACCCCGCCCATGATTGTCCCTGCATGTGTCACTCTCAGGGCTGTGCAGTTCCTGTTTTCTGTCACTCAAGGGGGAAGCACACAGGCAGCCCCAAATCCACAGGCTGGCCTCCAGGGAAAACATCAGTGAAAACATCTACATCCACCCCAGCATACATACAGGCTTATGGTTGAATTATACTCCTTCTGGATTTTGGAACAGAAAGAATTTTTATCACTTGTAAAAGGATGGACAGGGAGGTAAACACAGTTAATAACGTTAAAATGTTTCAGTCTTTTTATTTGAAGTACATTTTCTTTTTAAATGGAAATTTCCTGTTTCTGCCAAACCTACAGAGATAGGAAGGGTTCTTATCTCCCCACTAATTTACAGGCTATGCTAACTGGGAAGCAATCAGCTTTAATAGCTGCCATCCTCTACAGAAATGAAAGAAAAATGAAGCTATTAAAGGGATAAAATCAATTTTACTGAACAGCAGTCTGATAAAAATAAAGGGGGATGATGGTTTGAGAAAGGGGATGGGGAGTAAAGTGGTGTGCCACCAGTGAATAGTCACTACTGATTAACTGTAGGAAAGCCAACACCAGTAACATGGAACTCACCTGATTTTCTGTGAATGTGTTAGGGGGCACTAAGTGTCTTCATTCAAACATGGTAATCTCTGGCACGTGTTCTCAGTGTTACATGGATTGGTTATGGGTCACTTGGTTATGGTTCTCAGGGTTAAATGAAAGACAAACAAACAGGCTGTGTAATACTTGTAGAATAGTGGGCCTTCAAGACATAAATGTATTTTTCACATTAAACAGGGGGGAAAAAAATCCATAAACTCCAGCCTGCTTCCTTGTTTGAACAGAGTTCATTTTTAATTTAAGACTAAAGAGCTTTCAGGTGTACAAAGTACAAGCTGAATTACACAAATGGGAGTTACTCAGGTAAAACGATTTTTCTGGACTAGTTTAGTAAAGTTGTTAATATGCCAATCCGTGGTGTGATATCTGGTAACACTTCCATAGAAATATGACAGAGATGGCTCTGATGCTGCATGCAGTTGTCTTAATTTCATGCTAACACGCATGAGCAATTAATTTTCTGTACTTTTTACCTGGATATTTTTGTCATTTCTCTTTCATCAATTCACACACACTGCCTTTTTGGCTTTATTAACTTTCCTAGCAAGTACCATGCTACACCAACCAAAAATGACAAAATGAAGTTTACAGGCAGTACTGCACATTTCAGAAGTACAGGGTTTTTCTGAAGAGAGAACGTGCCATTTCCTTTTCCTGTCCTTGCAGCTCTGAGTGACAGAGGTACTGCTTTCCTTTCCCCTCGTGTATGAGATGTACAAGACAGTATTTTTCATCATGCTGTCAAGTTATTTTCTTCAAGGTCCTTAATTTTTGTTGGGGTTTTTTTCCTTAAAAGAGTATGTAAATTCCCTGGTTTAAACACCTCCAGCATGGTGTGCATAATCTCTTTCTCTTCTCCTAATTGTGTTAAATGGAATGAATAAATTTTCATATGATCAAAACTTCACTGAAGCTGCAGATACACAGTGTGTTATCCTTTTCACCCAAAGATCTTGGTGAAATTAAGGTGCATTAGGGGAGACGAAGTGTTCAGAAAACCCCATGTTAACTTTGGTTTGAAGGAACCTCTGGAAGTCATCTAGTCCAGCCTTTCCTTTGAAATGGGTTTTCAAGAACAGCCACTTGTGTGCATAGGCCTAGCAAATGAGGGAAATGCACGTACATCTCTAAAGAGGGCTACTATCCAGGTCTGCTAGTAGCAGAACAAATGTCTGACCCAGTATAGGCAAGTTAATTGTGTCAGTGTGAAGAGAAAATTAGGATTCAGGAAAAACAAAAGAATCAAAAAACCCCAATGACAGTTTCAATCAGTAGCAACAACACAGACTTTTCTCTTCAGTTACCCTGCATTTACTCTCAAATTGTATGAGATGCTTTTAATACTTAATTTTCAGTTTATATGTTTTATTTTGTCTGCTGTAATGTTATCAATCATCTCTTCATACTTTGTTTTTGTTTCTTTTTTGCTTGCCTGGGTCTCAGTTTCTGTTGAAATAATAATTGGCTTTATCCGTGATTTTCAAATATTTTTTCCAAATAGACTTAGAGGTCACTGAGCCTAAGTGTTCTTAAGTGTGTAAATATTTTTTTGAAAATAGAATTTATTAATATCCTATGCCAAGTAGCTGCTTTTCAAAAGTTTTTCTTTATGCAACATACACAACCCAGAAAAGGAATTAAGTAAACAGAAATCTCAGTCCCACCATGTGTTATGAGCAAATGTTGGTTGGTATGTGTATATGCTTGGTTAATATGCATTTTTCATGAATACAAACAGAGAATTAATGAAAAATAAATTTAGGAACATAGAGCTACAATATAGGATGTGAGTTAATAAGTGTAATAAAAGAAAAAACAACAGACTAGAATTTAAATGTCATCTTCTATTACGTCAGAAAAAAATGTCTGCAGAAAGTACCTATATGTTTATAATGATATCTGGCTTGCTCCCACTGAAGCTGATGACAATGCTCCCAGTTTGTTTTCAGTTATTGTAGCTTCAGAGTTTCACATGTATTTCAGAAAGTCTCTCTTTCCCTAGAAATCTCAATATAATGCTAATAACTCCCTGAGCAGGCCAGGTTATTTATCTGCTAATTAAGTGAAAGTTTATAATTCCTAGCTTGTATATTAGAACTTTGCCAGGTAATTGAAACAGATAAGATTTTAACATTTCATCCCTTAAGAAGGATTTATTTCACTTGTACCTAAGTGAAGCACATATAGTCCAACTGGACTGGACTTAAAAAACATCTAACAAAGTTGGTACATTACACTCACATATCTCCATCAAAATCCGTAGAGCTACATTTTACTGAGCAAGATCAGTGGGAAAGATTTGGTACCTGATTCAATAACTCATTTAAGAAAGTTCTAAAAATGAGGTATCTTTGAGGTAAAGGCTCGATGGAAGTAGGATTGTCACAGCTAATACTGCTGGTGAGGAGTAAAAGAGTTTTGCTGTGTTAGGAATAAACTCTCTGTGATAGCAATGGAAATGACAAATCATTTCTCAGAGTAGTAAATGTAATCTTAAATGGATCTTCAATAACATGCTAATTCAGTCTGGTATCTTGACTGCAGAATTAATTTTCTAATTGCCAATTTCAGCTGGCCATGCAACTGTGTCTCTAAATTTCAAGGTGACCTTTGTAGGGCTGTAGGATACATTCTACCTCAGTGCATAACAATGTTGAATCATTTAAAGACCACTGTTTTCATTTTGCAATAAGTTGTCCTCAGTGAATTTATCAAACATAGGAAATACTAACTGGATGGCCTTGTCAAACACCTCTATTCACTGCCAAAACATAAGTGTTCGGATGCAAATAAGAATTGTTGTTTATGTTGTTGTTTTTGTTGTACTGAACTGGTCGGTTCTCATATAAAAAAAAATCTTTTTTTCATACAGGAATCACAGACAGTTGAAGACAGAACAGGGAAGTGGGAAGAGGGAAGGGGCAGGAGAAGGCAAAGGTCTTTTTTGGTGTAAAGTGCTGTAAAGGAAGACACCTGGAAGGCTGAGGAAAGGCAGTTGCTGGTTGATCTTGACCATGATTAAAGATAGGCTTTCTAATTCTCCTTTCTAAAGATAACAAGCTGCAGGGCCCGATATTGGGTAATTAATTGAGCTGAAAATACTATGATCTTGTCTGAGGAAGACTTTTTCAGGAATCATTGCACAGCCTTTATGAGTTTTCTTAAACCTGAAAACTGAAAGAGCAACAACTCTGACTTGTTCAAGCAAAGCTCAAAGTAAATTAACTCTCTGCTTAAGATCTGCAAAATCAGTGACAGTTTATTTTTTAGTCTCCCATGAGGATTCAGTGATACTTCTGCAAGTAAAGACCTGGCAGCTTCACAGAGATCATATCAGGGCCAAACAGAGCAGAAACCGATGTTCTTGGGAAAGCACATTTGATTGCCATCCTGTGGGAAACCTGCCAGTTAAGGGTCAGAAACAAACCTCTATCTCTACCTCTCAATTCCAAGTGAATTGGCTTAGCAGTGAAATGCGAATATACTGCAGCCATCTAAAAGTGAGTATCAATTATTTTCCTATGGTGCAACCAGGCTGCTTTGAGAGATAACTTAGGAAGCACCTTTTCGAGCCCCATGAGGCAGTGCATCTTCACACAGTTTCTCACAACAGGCTGTGCCTGAAGGCACCGTTTTGTAGTCTGCTGAAATGATCAAATGAACAGAGTGTAAAACTAAAAATTCTACTAAAATGAGAAAGAGTGTTTAAATAATTTGGTAGGATGGATTATAAAATTCTTTATTAAATCTGAAAGACAAATCAGTTAATGAGTTAACTGAAGCAAAGAAATAGACCTGTGTGCAAATGTAATACAGTTGTTTCTCTGTTTTAGAAAGATGCATCAATTTGTGGCATCCTTGAGAAAGAGAATCGTTCCTCCAAACTAATTCAGACACAGTGAAGCACAGCGCAGTTGTGTTACACACATAATCACAGCTTCCTAAAAAAAACCTTGGGGTTTCATATAAAAATCATCTGGATAGTTTTCAATATACATAATATTAAAATCATACAGAAGAAATGCACATTTTAAGTGGCTATAGGTATATTTCACCCAGAAACCTGCACTCCTTCCACTTGAAATGCTATTCTTTGCTCCAGAGTGGGAATACCTCTAAATAATACCCCTTAAAGTAATAATATATACATATATTATACTGTACTTATAGGACTAATCTTCATCTTGAGGATGACCCCTCTCAGGCAGAGTAAATGGAATAATAAACAGTTTGGGCTGAATTCCTTCTGAGACAAGAAAACCATCCCAAATCTGCCTTCAATTAGGTGACAGAATTTATCACAAAGGACTCCTGGATGTCCTGTAAGTTTCTTCCAGCATGTTATTTAGTCTGCCTGAGAGCCTGATGATTCTGCAACTATAGCAGAAATTTACCTTCAAATGTCTCTAAAGACTTTCTTAACTTCCCCCCACCTCGGTTTTTTTTTTTAATGAAGTAAGGTTTTTCAAGCATGAGGGCTGATTTTTCTTTTTTAAACAATTGCTCTGCAGTCCTGAATGGGGAACTAGGCTAAATCTACTGCTTCAATTTGTTTAATTGATAGAAGATGGGGTGTGTGGATTTTCACAGCTGAGTCTAATGAAAGAAGAGAGAGAGAGTCTCATTCACTTTATAGAGAATATCTTACACTGCAGAATGTAACTCTGCAAGTGAGGAGACTGCAATTTTCTTCTTAGCTTCTGAAATGATCTGTAATGGGATGCTGGCCAAATAATCTCATTTCATTGTTTCAGAGCTCAGGCAAATAACTTCCATTGAATTTTGATAGGGTGATTTAAGAAGTCACCAGCTTCAGCTGGCCATCTCCAACCCTGCAGCAAAGCCTGTCACAAAGTTTGCCAATACTTCAGCCATGCCTTTGTCTGACTTAGCAGGACAGACTGCAGCAAATATTGATTTGTGATGATGCTCAGCTGCACCCGGGAGGGACAGAAGCGCAGGATGTTCCTCTGCCCTGCCAACAGTGCCTGTGTCTGGCTGTGAGACCTGGCTCTGGGTTTGGTGCAGTCCTGAGTCCTCCTTATAAGCTTCAAGAGGAGAAATTTGTCTGTAAAATCGTGTTTTGTGCTAATTACTTTGCTTGTATAATGACGATGGATCTATGAATAGGAAATTGCACATAAAGGATTAACTGACTATTTTTGTTAAATCAATATTTAATTTCCATTGATCTTTTCTTTCTTCTTCATTTAAGAATCAAAGAAATTTTTAGCTCAAAAGAAAACTTTCGTTTTTATACATTAATATTTTAAACTAATCACATGTGATTGATTTTTTTATTAAAGGGTGAACTTTTCAGTGACTTCAGTAATGATTTCTCCTTCACATTGAAGACACAAGCCAACCATATGTACCTAATTAATATTTTGTACTTGAGATACACTTGTAAAAAAAGACAAGAATTTAGAAAGAGTCTATGTAGAAGGTCTTAAATTAACCAGAGCTAAGAGGGGGAAATGCCTCCATGGATTTTTTTTTGTTAGTAAAACTATCCAAAGAACCCAAAGGCTTTCAATCTCCTATTCTAGATTTTACTAGGGCACAAAATAACAGTCTGGTACATAATAAGTCTTTCAAGCAGAGAAAGGGTTTGCAACCACTATAAGAGACAAATTAAAGAACATCCTGGGGAAGAAAAGCAGCAAAGAGCCCCTCCACAACACATCTTTGCAAGCTGGGTCATTGCAGACCAAAAGGCTGTAGGGTGTCTCAGAGGCTAGGATCTAAGTATAAATGCGGGATCTTCTCAGCTTCCTGTTCTCACAATATTTTGAATGAAATATGCAGTGCACAATATGTGTACCGATAAATGAAAAAGAATACTGTACATGGGTCCAGTGTCTGTCACATCCAATCATTGCTCAGAGTCAGGCTACACTTCCAGGATCTGCCCATGGAAGCCGTGGAGTCTCCCTCACTGGAGATATTCCAGAACTGTCTGGACACAATCCTGTGCTGTGGGCTGGAGGATGACCCTGCTTGAGCACAGATAACCCACTGTGGTCCCTTTCAAAATGACCCATTCTGTGATTCTGTGATCAATTATCCTTGCAGGTTATTGCCTGAGATGAACTGCGACTTCATGGTATCTTCTAGGCCATGATTCCTTTTTCTCTCTTAGGATAAGTGTTGTGCAACAATTTATCAACTTATATACTTCCCCCCCCTTTTTTTTTTTTTAAAGACAGATCACTTGCAATATTCTCCTTTTTCTTTTGGATAAGCTGAATAATTTTTCTATTCCTGATATTGTTAAACAAGACTCAGGAACATATTATGTCTTTTTCTCAAATAGCTTTATGTCCCTGTTTGACTAGGCTGGGTCAGGTCTAATTAGGTTTCCTTTGTTAGGTTATCTTTCCACTTGAAGACTGTGATTACAGTCTATTTCCCTAAAGTGGTTCATTTGACTGCCTACAACCCTTCTAAGACTGGAAAAGATGTCCAGTTCTGTAGATCCTTTTGAGCATTTTGGAACTCTTGCAAGCAGCACTGTAGAAGTACTAGAAACTCTGTGAAGTGTAGATTTGAAAGTTTTCAGTTAGTCAGCGACACGCTAAGTAAAAGAAATTAGTTAAGCTTCTGCTGCAGAAGTTTCTACCCTCTGGCATTTGCAGTATGAATATAGACTTAGCATTATCAAATAAATCAAGATGAGGCTTTAATTTTTCTTTTTAACTTGTATTTTCATTGCCCTATTTGAGATATTAAGAAGCTGAGTCATCTGCCTTTTTCTTCAATATTAATCCTGATCAGAATTACTGATTAAATGATCAGCTCAGATTCAGATTTCCTGTGGAATTTGAAAGCTGTGTCACCTTGCTTATCTTTCCTACTATGTGTAAGCATTGATATTAATGTAAACATGGACATTAGATAGATATGAAATAGATGCATATAAACAGATACCTAGAGAGACAGAAATATGTGGATCTACAGCAAGATTTTTATCTAGACTCTGTGCGAGCTTTCTAAACCAGAAGTAGTCATGGATCCTGATTTTTATTATGTATTTGTAGAACAAAAAGGTACATATTGCCTTCAACAGTTTTCTAAGTATGTGTAAGGTCAGGGAAACAAATGGACCAGGCACTAAAAAAGAGGAGTTAAAAAAATAACTCAGGATTCAAACTCTGTTCTCAAAGCCAAAGGCAGAGATTTAAGTATTGTCAAGCTTACACTGTGACAAAAAAGGATAAACTGCTCTGCTGATGGTACGAGAAGTAAATCTGAGGTATGGGTTTGGACAAAAAGATCAAAGTTTGTTTGGGTTTTGTTGTTTTTTAGGGTTTTTTTTAAAAGCCAAATGTTAGAGAAGCTGACTTCTCAAACTGACAGGAACTGAGACCTGATATTTCAGCCATGAGTGAAGGCTTCATAGGTAACATAGAGATATCTGCAAAGGGCCTTGATGGTGAAGACCTTCTGCTTACCTTTGTTAGAAACCAGAAAAAGAATGATGTGTCAAGAGGGGTCACATGGCTGCTGTGGTGGACTGAGAAAATATCCTGTCCATCAGAAGGCCAAACAATGTGGAGAAGCAGTTTCTTCTAGGTATCTTCTGTGACAGAGGTAATTTTATTGTTCTTTTTAACAGAGAGTGTTCTTCACCAGTGCATCCAGTCCCTGTGAGGAATTTTGACATATTTAGTTTTGTTGTTTTCTACCACTAGTTCCTACCAACATCCAAGGTACCTGGAACAAATCTTAGCAAAGGATGAGAATAATCAGTTTGTTTTTACAGACCCTGTCAAGTACAGAAAATGCTTGTGTGAGCTTTCTTGAGCTCAAAATATCTCCATTGAAATATCATTTTTTTCTGTCCTGGACGCTTGCAGCTTTGTCCATTTTGACTCTGACAGTTCAATGTTTGACAAAAACATTTATATGAGCTGTTTACATCTTTTTAAACAAGAGAGAAGGACATGGACCAGGGGATCCCTTGAGGCCTCAGAAGATTCCATGACTCAAAGTTTCTCTGGAAGATATATGGGGGGGAGGATGGCGATGGGGTGGAGTATGAAAATACAAGAAAGGAAGGTGTGAGGAGGCCACCAAGCCCTAAATGAGATCTAAAAGTTAAACTCAGAGTGGGGGAGAGAGAAAAAGTGTGAGTTAATAAATGACGGTAAGTGTTCTGCAGAGAATGGTTTTACAAGGCTAAACAGAATAAGGAAACGCAGAACCAAAGCAGGGGGAGCAAGGGGTATAATTCATACAAATAAGCTGGATGGTAGCTTCAGGAGAAAGGTAAAACCTTTATAAAATCTAATGATGTGTAAATACCACCTGCATTAATTATGCAACACTATTGAATGTTAAAAATCTGAAGCCTGGAGCTAGAATAATTAATCTGCCCTTGTGATTGCCTTGGAAGGGAGAGAAAGTTACTGTTCCAGCAGTGCAAGCTAAATTAACAAATAAAGAAAAAGAGAAGTTCTTGTGTTCAAGCTCTGCTTTTGACAATAGATAGTTTCTCAGGGTAGTTTGCTGAAAGTCTAGGGAGTAAAAATACTTTCCCTTAATTTTGTACTTTTTATTTTTTCAAAGAAAAAAAAATCAGCCTGAAATCCCCAACTTAGAGCAATTTCATTGGTGTTAGAGATCTAATGAGCTGGGCTCCACACTCACCAACAAACTTGTCCACAAACAAAACCAAATTCCTATGTTTACAGTATTCCATCACATCATGAAGAATTGGCTACATGAAATATATGTCAAAACAACAGTTTTCTGTTTTTATCGCTGGTCTAAAGAGCTTTTATTCCCATAATATAATTTCTTCAAACATGGTCTTTTAAGCTGAGTATGCCAAAATGACATTTCAACTTAGACTCAGCTGTTTACAGTCTATCTTCCTGTCCTAAATTTTCAGAGAATCAGAACAAGTGGCTTTAGACATGGAGGCATTATTTGATGGAATTAATATAGTGTCACCAAATGTCAAAGGAGAAATCACTCAGTTATTCAGAGGCATGTATAAACTAACGTACCACAATGAGAGAAGTTCTGAGTACCCTACTTTTATTGTGAGAGTCAGAGAGAAGCCCTGCCTGCTACACCAATCATTTCCTTAAAGTGACATTATTTTATAACATAGATTCGTATTGTAAATAAGATGTGGCTCAGTTTTAAGAAGAAAAACTATGGTTTAGTCTGTTTGGCTTTTTACTGGATTTACTGTTTTTGTTTTCAGGTATAGGTGTTCAAGGAATACGAAAACAAAAATACAGAAATCTGTTAATATAGATATAGAAATGGCTTTTGTCCTGCTTATGTCACATAAATTATAAAAGATTGCATGCCAGAGAGAAAATCTATCTTCCATCTGCACCATATTGATAATTCTGTCTATGGACAGATTTATAAAATCTGTCTTCTTTATGTGCTTTAAGTAACAAGAAAGTTGAGAACCCTTTGGGAAAAAAAATTAAGTCAAGAAACTAGTGGGAAATTATCTTGCAACTATAGTCCACCTTTGGCAACCTGGAAACATTGTAATTTTCAAGTGTCCTGTTATATGTAATATACCTGATTTTTTTTTTTTTAAATGGGAATGACATTTTCTGATAAAGCTTTTTCCAGTCTTTTTTTTTTTTTCCTTTGTGGGAGGAATTGAAAATTAAATATTGATTAACTGCAAGAATAGATAGAAATAAACAACGGGGCCTAAAATAGGTATCAGGCTGCTATTGCAGGAAGTTAATGCAATTACTTTTATGCTGAGGAAAATCTGTAGGGAATAAAGTCTAGCTGTCCACGTTCAGATTAATAGACACTAATAGCAGTTTTCATAGATTAGTTTGTAAAAACTGTATAAAAACGAACATTAGGGATGGTGTACAGAAACACTGAAGACATCTGGGTTTTTTTCTGAGTGAAGCCTCTTTTATTATATACTGTTAAGAGTTTATTTTCTCTATATATCACTTAGCTGGTATATGCTTTTCCCCCCACCTTGATTTATTTATCTCTTATCTCTAGAAGCATATTTTGAATTAAATAAATTGAGTCTGTAAGAATCTGTGCATGTTTATGCTAGAGACAAGCATTGAAGCAAATCATACTCTAAGACACTAAACGAATATTGATCACAAAATCACTTTAAAATGTATTTATTTTTATTAATTTTCTTACCCTGAAATGGGTATGATCTCACTTAAAAATCTCCTAACAGTTATGGAAGTTTCCGTTTGGTTCCATATCCCTTGGCTGGGAGTGGCTATATTGTAAGACATCTTTAATAAGACATTTTATTTTCAAAATACCCATTTGAGTGTGAAACGGTCATTTCTCAGATGTTTAGACAAATAAATTATTGACCTTGAGAAGTAAGATTTAGAACAAGAGTGGCATGCTCCTGTTGAGGAAAATATGGACTGAAAGAAGGTATGTTATTTCAAGTCTGTATCACAGACTATTCCCTGAAAAGTGTGAGTTGTGTGGTCCGGCCTTCTCAACATGTTTGTGTGGACACTGTCTATATTGTTTCCTTTTTTCAAGGTTACATTTCTGTGACCAACGTGGATTGTGTAGGGCTTCCCCATTCTCTCTGATTGTTGAATCATTTGAACTCCTGTGAGAAATTCTGCTTCATATTTTTATTCAGCCAAAAGGAATATGAACCTGCCTCTTTCATGTTACAGAGCATCCAACAGGAGAGACCGAGGGAGTCTCTACTCCTTTCAATATCTCCAAAGCCAGTACTATAAGGTTCTCATAAAAACTAACTGCCCTTGAGCCTTAGTCCTTCTGTGTTTAGAGCTGAGACACATTTGAACCGAATTACCACATACCAGTGACTGAGCCATGAAGCCATGGCCAATTAATTTCTTTTTCTTCAACTGTTCCATCTTGTATGGAATAATTGAAGATTTATTCAGATGGAGAGAAAGAGAATGAGAAGAGCTGTCTGGGAGGCTAATCAAGGGATTTAAGTGAAGAGATAGCAAGTGAGAACACTTAGTTTCCAGTCACTGATCAAAATAACTTGTAAATATTTTAGGCCAAATTGACCAGTCTGAAAGTAAAAGATGGAGAGTAGCCTACTCATCTCAGTGAGTTCTTTAGCAGATGAGGCACCCTGCTTGGAAAGTTATATTCCCTGAGACAGAGGAGAGAAATAAATTTGAGGTATGTCTGTGGTAGGCGAATAAAAGTAAAAATTGAGTAAAAAGAATTGAGAGTAATTGAGAATTGAGTAAAAAGAGAGAGAGTGTTTCTTCTCATGTCTGGTTTAGGGAGGGTTTATCATTTATTTGCTTTGCCAAACTTACCTAAAATGAAATCGAAATGTTTGGTCTTAGAATTACTTGAAGACATATTCCAGTTCTTAATTTTTACACAGTTTTTTTTCTTTAGTTTTTAAGGAGGGAGACAAAGCTCATGTGATCAGATTTTTCTTTCAGCCAACTCCCCAGAAAAAAGAGTTTTCACACAGACCACATTCTTGACTGTTTTTGCTCCTTCGGCTGTAAAATTTATTTCTCAGTGCTCTTATGTAGTCGGGCTTCTGCAAAAGTTACCTAACTCAACTCATGCTACTAAAAATAATGATGTATTAAACAATGCTCTTGTTAATTTTTCAACAACTTAGTAAACGGAACAAGTGATTTAAATAATGTTTGTCTCGGATCCCTTCCAAATGAATCATTAAGGTGTCTAAGACAGCATAAGAAAAAAATGAACAATTGTGGGAATGAACAAAACTTTCACATGGTGCTCGGGTAGATGAATACTTCAGACAACTGGGATATCAGTTGATATCTTACTTCATTAGCGCAATAAATCTTTGCACTGATTAGACTGTCTCAGTTAACTCTTCAGTATTCAAGGGATTTTTAAAAGTTTCAGGCAGAATTAAAGGCATTACATCACTGGAGATTGCTGAGCAAGTGCTGATTCAGGTGAGGATACTCAAAAACCATCAAGGTCAAGGTTGGACTCTGTGCTAGATATTTTTTTAGGCCTTCCTCCACATCTCTTTTTTTATACATCAGTCACTCCATCCTTCAACAGCTGTGTTTGTCTTCTGTTGTAGTCCAGCCCTAAAGAAAAGCATCAAAATAGTTAGTGATAAAATATTAAATTTCCATTACAAATACATATTATGGTCTTTTGAATAAATACACGAGAACTTATTGCCAAATTGCTACTGAAATTCAGTTCAGGGTAGTTTGGTTTTTTTCTTAAAACACAGTTATGCATTTTTATTTGTTCAGAAGTTAGTACTGTAGATTACAGTTTTAGGTGAGATTGAGTAACATAACATGTTTTGGTAGTTGAGGTTTCTAAAGTATTTGGAAAGACATTTAGACTTATTATAAATTAAAGCTGTCAGGACTGAAGAGTGGGTACCTAGTAAACACTAATGTGATTCCTTTGATACAATGCATCTATTCTGCCAAGTAAATGGAGCCTCCCTTTGAGGAGAATTTTGCAGATTCATAAACAGCTGCTCAGTCTTATGCTCAGTGATTAATACTGTCTTCAAAAAGTCTGTCTTCCACCTAACATGGAATGTCAATGTCTTCAATGCAGTCTTCAACTGATAAATGCCTGTCTTCAGTACAGGTAACAGGGTTTGGTTTACCCCAATTGTTCTTTCCTAGAAAAGCTGAGAACGGGCTTCAACTTGTTACTCTCATATGCTACTTCCATTACATGCAAGAGAATTTGAGCAGATTTTTGGCTTAAAGAGATAGATCTGATACTCCCTTTTGCCTCTGTGGATGAAAGGAAAACCTGAAGGGCAAATTCATCCCTTTAATTTCAACACTAAGGTATGCTCACCTTGAAATAAAATACACACTCTGGAAAATTATAGAAAAGGAATGTACCCCATCTGAAAATTTCTATCTCTGTTGAGTGATTGCAGTCATAAATAAAAGTAGAGTTGAGGCATCTCCTTGCCAAATTCTGTGTATCATAAAACAGTTGCTCTACCGTTCTCTGAAAATTATACCAAATTCATTGCCCTAAGATTTATTATTTTATTTCTTATTGCAACAACTTTTCAAACAAGTCATTGTATATTGTGCTACCGACAGAACTAATTCAGATAATAATAACTCCAGTATTTTGTTGCAAATCCTTAAGGCATATACTGCAGTGTGATTAAACATACTTATAAATAAAACCCTCAATTTAGTGAGCAGAAAAAGTTTGTGGAATCATATCTTTCAGAAACTTATAAAATGCCTATTTTAAATTTAATTTGAGTAAAAGTATATTTTCAGATTCTAATTTTCAGGGGATTTCCTGGAAAAAAATCTTTATTTCTTGGCCAAACCTCACACACTTACACAAATTAACTTTCCTGACTTCAACACATAATGCCTGAATTTGTTTTGCCATTCTTCTCTGTGTCTGCGTACAGCATACATGACTTTTAAAATATGTTTCCTTCAATGCATATATATTTAGAGATAAGATTTCTTATTTCAGGCATTGCACAAGCAGTTAAATTGTGCATGTGTTTATTGGACAACTAAATTCAGAGAGGGAAAAGAGTGAAAAAAAACGTGTCAAAGAACTCACCTGACCTTACAATGTAAATATAATTAAATCTGTGTACATCCCCTACTAGCATTGTGCTATTTTCCATTTGTTGAGCCATGGGTAAAATTTTAACTTTGTTCCTACAGTTGCTCATGTAGATTAGTTTCAGCATACAAGTGGCCCCAGTAATTTCAATGGAATATTCAAAGGCATATCAGGTGGCAACTTGATCCGGGACCTTGCCTTGCATCATGGAAATCTGATTTAATGGAAAGGACCAATGATTTAAAGACTGTCAGCACAAGCTGATAAAAGCAACATTACAAAGTTAAACAAGCAGTGAAAATAAGCAGAATAAGGTCTACTGTGTTGGTGTTAAAATAAAAATGCATGAAGAAACACTGATAAGATAGAAAATCCCTTACCTCTGCAGGGGACATATCCCATAAAGGACGGATTTATGCACATAAGGTGTAGATGGAACATTTGTGCCTAAGTTCCAGACTGCAGAAGATAGGGATCTGTTTAACTCACTGGTGAGTCACCAAGATATTATATAAAATAGCAGCAGCAGCAGCAGCAGAGGATAATATTGCTCATGAGTGAAGCCATGACTTGTCTGGCTTGTCCCTAGGTGTCTGAAATGTCATGCCTCTCAAGGAATAGATTCAGGACTCTATTAAACAATTTATTATTTGTCTGTCTTTAAATAATCTGCTAAACCTCCCCCCCCCCCCCCTTCATCTGCAACTCTCTGCATCCAGATTTTACTGTAATATCTTAGAGAATTTAAACGTTAGGAGCTAGATTTTGGAAATAGGAGATCCAGATTGCTAATTAGTACAGTATAGCAATTAGCCTAACTAGATGAACTGAATTTTTCTTTTACCACAGCGATCTTCCATAGTCTATGTTATACTTTCACCTGGCTGACCCAGTTTCCTCCTTCCCTCTCAGCATTTTGTCTCTGTTTTCTTAGCTAACTATATGTACCAAGCAGAGGGACACTCCTATCGGTACACTATAGGACAAAAATTGTACCTATACTGTCATGCTATCACTGAAATGTTTCATTTGTAAATCCACATTGTCTCTTTAATCATCATGTTAATTTTTGTCCTTGTAATGAAGAAGCTGAAATAGAGTGAACTTTGGTACACAAAATTGACATGTGGAAGCACATTAAATCTGTGGCTAAGGGCATTAGGTCAATTAAATGCCATGATGTATTTTAGCACTAAGGAATAGATGCCAGGAAGAATATCTTCTTAACCCTATAACTTCTAATTGCATCAGTGAGAAATACAGCACATTTTATTTGTGCATCTGGATTAAAAAAAAGTGTTTATGGAGAGACAAACACCTCTAACCCACCAATATTCTGAATGCATCTCTGCCTGGAACTAACTAGTTAAGAACAGCCTCACGAGGACTCTTGTTTTTCATTACCCGACTCTGATTTGTTTGATAATAAATTAAATTAATTTTTTCCCAAGTCAGCTCTCTTTTACCACTGATGGTAATTGCTCACTGATCACTCCCTGTCCTTATCTTGCCCCATGAGCCCTGTTATGTTTTTTCTCCCCTCTCCATCATAGGAGAGGAGTGATAGAGCAGCTTTGGTGGGCACCTTTTGTCCAGGCAGGGTCAAACCACCACAATGAGTTACCCAAAGGAAGCAAATGCATGGAGTGACAGAACAGAAAATGCTACATGTATTAAATATACATATATTCATATATTATACTCCAGAATGTGTTCTGCTGTCATTGATTTCACTGTGTTAATGGGTGTGTTTATATGCATATGTATAGCTGGCAGGCAAAGTGAGCTTGAACACCTGGGGCAATTACATATATACCATCTCTCTGAAGTCAAAAGTAACAGAAAAAGACATATATCATTGTTGCTATAACAGTTCAAACTCAAGGATATTCAATTGCTTAGTGACAGCTGATGATTAGATTAGAGAAGTCCAGTAGAAAACTAAAGGTGAAAGAGGTTTTCATTGAGAGAGAAATGCTCAGAAGCAATTTAATTTCTAATTATTTTTCCTGAATTATTATACTTTTCTTGTCTGAAAAGAGGGTGCTATGCATTATGGGAGGAATCAGATGATTACCAACATTTATTTTCCACTGAGAAATGGGCCCCTCTTTTCCTTGAAAAAACAATTATCAAAAAGGTTACTTTCATTCAGTCTGATGGAAAGAGGAGATCTGGAAAGATCATCTAAGTGAATGCATGACAACCACAGAAGCTAAATAACATCAGAAAGAGGCCAATAACTTTAGTGCATTGTGGTTTAATGAAAAAACAGCAGCAGGATGTTAAAGCTCTCTATGCTGTATCTCAAAGAGAGCAGTAAATATGAGCCATCTAAACATGAAACAGGAGAAAAGCAGGATTTAAAAAGGGTCTGATTTTTTATAAATATACCAAGTTGCAAAGACTTTTCCAAGTTGCAGCTGTATAACTGGTTCTAAAGATGAACTGTATTGTAAGTAATTTCTAGTTTAAGAGTAAACACAAACAATACTTTGACAGTTTTGGGGCCCCCTCAGGGTCTGAGTAGTTTTAGTGAGTGTCTGCCAAGGCAGTCAGATTGTCATGTGTGATGTTTCTATTTCTTCTTAAAGAGGCAGTGACCAGACACAGTATGGAAACACAGCAGTCTTATTTCCATACTAATTCACTGTCATTTGGATACCACAGGTAAAACTTGCACCTAATGCTGGAGAAAATAAGACATAAATATTAGCAGTTTCTAAAAGGAGACTTTTGTTCATGGATTATGCAGCACATAGTTTCTCCTGGATTGCCTAACCGAGTCAGTTCCAGCTACAGCCGACATGATATTATTAACATGTTCTCTTGAGATTTCATTTTCATATTTGAGACCCCAATGGATATAATAGGATTCAAAAAGAAAGCTGGAAGAAAGTCAGAATAGAAGTGCCACTGACTAGTTTCATGTTCAAATACCTTGACCGAGTAAACAGTTATTTAGAGAAACCTTTGAAGGCCTGGGCTCATGAGCGTCTCCACAGAGTACCCTGGGAGAAAAGGTTCATCAGAGGGGTGATCCAGTGATACACAAGAGGAACAGGGATACCCTTCCAGGATGATCTTTAAGGTCCCTACCAACCTAAGGTATTCTATGATTCTATGAAACTCAAACACAATGGGACACAAGATTCAGACAGACTCACTCCTACCTTATGTGCCTGAAGTTCTGTGAGTATCTGAGCCTTAGCTGCAGATTAGATGAGCTGTGTAGTGTAAGGTCTGGTTTCAAAAGCAGGCAATGCTTGTGTTTCTGTGCAGCAATGTGACCATATCTTGCTGATCAAAGGAAAGGCTATAAAAGATAAGTAGTAAGCAATGCAGATATTATATTACCAGCAAAACTGATATGTTGGTTCTTCAAAATGTCACAATCATATTTCAACAGACCCAACCAGGTGATGAATACATGGTTATTGAATCATGTTTAGGTAAACACAGATACAACATAATATATTCAGTCATCTTTAACATAACTTTCTTTTTACTTTGCAGTGAAGAATAATCCCTGCCATGGGCATTTATTCACAAACATTAGTTTCTAAGAGATATTTTAACACCTTTGTTAGCTAATAAGGTTGATTTTCTGTATGCTTTTTGCATTCTTTGATGTCTTCAATGTTTTCCATCTTTGGGAAAATATATGTATACTATGGTTTGCTTTTCTGT
>VZTX01021799.1:3887-15516 GCA_013400915.1 Pardalotus punctatus | reverse complement strand
TTTTTTGTGGAGGTGCTGAACCGGCTGGGTCATGGATTCCCCATGGGTGTTTTTAGACAAAGCAGGTGAAGTTGTCCCAGCAAGAAATCAGTGCTAGAGTTCTGTGTTCTTCCTCTTTGCTGCAGTCCTGCTGAGGATGGGTTTCCATTCCCTGCCGAAACAGAAACGCTGCACTCAGGACAAATCCCCGCTCTTTCATCTGCAGGTCGTGGATTTCTGTGGGTGCAGGGGAAGGGCTGTGTGTCTGAAACTCAGAAAATGGCTCAGCCTGGTTCTGGCAGCAGCTGGGGGGATAAATCCCGGATCCATCCATCAGCTCTGACTGACTTTGCCTGTGTTTTCCCTTCCAGCACGTGGCCAAGTTCCCGCAGAGCTCCTCAGCCGACAGCAGAGATGCCAACTTCGACAAAGGGTCCGTGAAGCTGGATTTGAAGGACATTGACCTCAAGAGACTCTCCTTTGAGATAGAGAGAGAGAGGTACCAGTATGGTGCAGATGGATGAGAAAGGAAATGAAATCTTTGGGAATCGTGTTCATATTTCAACAATTAGGGTTGGCCTTTTTCTGAATGCCTTTCCCTGAGCTGGTGGGGGTGATGGGGTAGGGTTTTTTGGTGGCATCAAGCCATGGCAAGTCCAGAACCTTCTGTCTTGACAGAGCACTTTTCTGAACTAACAGCGTGTGAGGGGACAGAAGTTTCCCTCTAGTGCTAAAGTCTGGGATTGCTGGCACCCAATCCATCTGACATCCCTTCGTCTGGAAGGAAACGCTGGGTAAAAAGTTAGGAAGTGAAAAGAAAGAGGTGAAGCCCCTGTCAGTGGGTCAGGGGAGGCAGGCTGATGAGTGCCAGAGTTCCTGCTGCCTATAAAACATAAAATGAAACAAAACCCACCTGTCCTTCTCCCCACAAACACCTTTTCTTGAGCTGTGTTGTGCCACCCTAAGCCTATGGTTTGCTTTTCTGTTGTTGGTGGGATTTGTGGAAGCAGGTAGAGAGGTCAGGCAGACAGGATTCAAGATGGCAAATAGAAAACATTTATTTACAAGAAGTTCTTTTTATACACAGTAATAAACAATTGTCTATTGGCCAAAGACAATCCACCCCCAAAGACCTATTGGTTATGGCTTGGACACCTCTAACACAAAACACAGAGATTAAGAAAGGACAGTTTATCTGTATTCTCCATGAGAGAGAAAGGAAAATCCTAAAACACTGCAACTACATAAGCCTTTTGTCTCCAATGTCTGGACCCAGGCTCGACTACTTAGAAAAGAGCAGGAAATTCGAAGATCGGCTGAAAGAACTGAAGTCTGAAATCCACGCTCTGAAACTGGAGGAAAAACAGGCCGGGCTTTACTCTCATTGGAACGAAGTCCTGGGCTCCTTGGATCACTCCTTAGGAAGTGTGAGTACCCTAAATCCCTGCCACTTCCTGCAGCATGAACCCTAAAAGGGAACGGTGTGGGTGTTCCAAAGGCAGCTGCTGTATTTCAGTCCAAGCCTTCAGCACCCTTGATGATAAAATATCAGAGGCATGAACACTTCTAGAGCAGGAAAATTCATGTCAAAACAAAATCTGAAGGCCTTTTTCCTGGGCTGAATACCAGCATAAAGGAATAATCTTATTCCATGATTATGAAATCGCCATCGGGGTTTAAGGTCTTGGAGCAAACAAAATTGTTGTGACTGACACATTTAAATGTGTTTTTTTACAGTTTGCATCACGTTCTCATTCATGTGCTTTGTGGTTGCTGAAAGTCATAAAAGCCTCGGTGTATTTTTTTTTTTTTTTGAGACAATGAGGAACTAGATCCAGATTTTTGTCATAAGTCGCTTGTTATTTAAATAAACTCTTCAGCTTCTTCCTGAAGAATAGAGCTGGCTTTGTCTGCAAGTTGTTCTTCATGTAGCAAAAATGGCTCTGAGTCAATGGTTTTTAGAGACAGAAAGGGAGGCTTGAAAAATGATGAGGAAAGATGGCCTTTATTTTCTGACTGCTCATCTGATATTCTTTTTGGCCTAATGAGTGTTGATACAGAGAGGGCATTAAACTTCCGTGTGCTCTTTTCTTTTAAAGGCCCCATCATGGATGAAAACCTTGGAAAGTGGAGATTCATTGGATGTAAATCTTCAAAGACCTTTCCCTGCTTCCTTGTTAAACACTGCAAGCAGCTGGCCCAGTCCCAACAAAACTCAACACTCGGTGCCAGTGGAAAAGTCAAATTCCTCGGTTGCCAACAGTGTGGGCACAGGAACCAGAAAACAGCTTATAAAGGTAATCAGATTTGTGAGTAAATTCCTAAATTTTGCCTAAATTTTAGAGTTCAGAGGGGGTGGCTGGCTGGAAGGACCTGGTTTGTCCTGCTCTGCCACAGCCTGGCAGATGACAAGGCTTGTGCAGGATTTCGGAGCTCCTGGTGCTGGCACATCGTTTGGGAATGTTTATAACTCGAGGCAGGCTGTTTTTTCTCACTTCTCATCTGAGCTGGAGTGCCGAGCTGTAAGCCTTGGTAAATGAAGCAGAGATGTCTGTACACAGTGGGAGGATCTGTGTTAAATTTTATTTGTGCCAGCCAGACTTGGAAATGAGAAATGTGCTCCCAGGTATGGAGAGCTTAAAACATACTGTGCCTGTCTTCTGGTTTTAAAAGGCAGGGAGGAGGAGAGCAATAAATACCCAGGCTTCCCACAGATCAGCTCTCTTCCACGTGCTCCCTGTCAAAGAGGCCTGAAGAGCAGCGAGCTGGGTGTTAGGGGGAAAAAAAAGCAGATTTTCCACATCACCAGACTGGAGAATGGAGAAGAGCTGTGAGGAAACGTGGTCTTGAACAGTGGGAAGGGAATCCTCTGTCTGTAATTGGGCAAGGTGTTGGGAATGGAGAAACCCAGTGGATTTGTTGGGGTTGATCTGAGCAAAACTGGGGGTTTGGGATCAGTTAAAAGCTCCCAGAGTACAACATTGAACGGCTCCTTCGGGGTTTGTGTGCTGTTTAGAGCTACAGGACACAGCTGAGAGCAGCAGAGAGGGATCAGCTCTTTCTGAGGCAAGGAACAGCAGCACTTTTGAAGCCTAAGGGGTGAGGCAAAGACATTTAAAGAAGGAGGAAAAAGCTGTTTCAGGCACAAAAGGCACCAGAGTTGGAGGTGAAGAAGAACCAGACCAGAGGGAGCTCCTTTAAGCCAGAACTAATCCCCCCTCTTTGATTTGCTGCAGGTTCAGCAGCACGACTCGGATGTCATCTACATCTGAAGCCCCCCCGTTTCCTTGCCACGCTGGTGGGACCGGTGGCCTTCCTTTCACCAGCCACAGGAGACACCTCTGCAGGGACCCTTGGGCAGGTGTGAGGGACAAAGCCCTGCGGTTCCAGAGCTGCCACCAGCCCCCAGACAGGTGACACCGGCTGGGAATGTCACAGCTGCCCCCGAGGGTGTGGGAGCAGCGCAAACCGAGGGTGTTGTTTGCCAAGGGACTCTTCACACTTCCTCCCCCAGCTTAGGGATGCGAGGCAGCAAGTGCCTGGAGGGTGTTTGGGATGAGAAAACACAGCACAAACTTGGTGTTTATCTCCACCACGGACTAATTGGGTTTTTGGTCCAGTCCCTGGGACATGACTCCCACAGAGCTGCTCGATGTTTTAGTGTTTGCCTGCCAAATATTTTCCTTCTCCTCCCCAAACATTTCTTGGTTCGCTTAATTGATTTGCATTTCTCTGTGAGAAATCTCAGCTTTTAATTCCAGATGCAGAAGTGGACATCTTCAAATACCCCCCCATTCCTGGGGGAATCCTTTGTTTGGAATGCAAAGCTTCTGTTCTTCCAGTCCCTGACTAGATCAAGCACTTTCTGCTCGAGCAAACTTTGCATACATTAGCTGGCTTCCCACTTCTGTGCAGCGCAGCTCCCAAATCAGACAAAGACAAAAGATGCTGTTGAGTTTCTGCTAGAGTGGGACTTGTTTCTGGTGGAGAGCAAAGTGGCTGCCTCATTAGTAAAACCCGCCTGCCTTTTCCTGTTTTATTGGTGTTTAAGTGGCTGTTTCTCTGTAAATCTTCGCTCTGAGGACTTCTGGGGGAAGCAGACAACATTCAGCTGTGGCTAAAGCAGGACCATGTGACGTGTGATGTAAAAATGGATGTTAATGTTGCTAAATATCTTGTTCTAAAAGCCAAGATTAAAGAAAAAAACAGGCTCAACGAAAGGTTCAATCTCCATTTGCTTTGAAGGGAACGCTGTGTCAATATTCCTCCAGCATTAACAAGGCAGGTTTGGAGAGCAAACACGCCAATCTCCTCTGTACACATCTGCAGCAGGGGATGGCAGGTGCCTGTGGGGAGGGCCAGGATTGCTCTGCAGGGCTCTCCTGCCTCTGCTCCCAGCCCTGGGAGCAGTTGCTGCCTTGGCTGGCTGGGCTGGGTGTTAATTCTCTCCCAGCTCGGTCTGGCACGACGTGTTTGCAGAATATTGGCTGTTACACACCATTTCTGAGCCGCCTGCAGCAGCCTGGTGTGTGAGAGGGAGAAGCTGCTGGAGATGCCAGAATGATGAGGCAGGTGCTGTCATGGTCCCAAGGCTGGGGAGGGGGCAGTGGCCAGCCTTGGGACAGGGAAGCATCTCCTAAATCCGCTGGGAAAGGCTGCAGCACACCCCAGCTTTGAACGGGGCATTCTCGGATTTGAGGGTGAGGAGAAATACTGGGATTCCCCTGCTTCTTCTTTTCCTGTTCCCTCTTTTTTTTTTTTTGGCCACGAGTCTCAGCTCAGCCAGCTGAGTTTGTGCCCTCACCCTTCACACGTGCTGGAGCTTCCCTGTGCTCCGTGTCTGAGCTGCCCCATGGAACAGGGCCAGAGGAGAACTGCTCCATGTGCACCCCTGGCTGATTTCTTTGGACTTGGTCCTGCAAATCCCGGTGAAGAACAGGACAAGGTCACTCTCCTGCCAGCTTCCATACAAAAACTGCCTTGGCAAGCTGTTCCCAGCCTGCTGCGTCCTTCTGTGCGAGGATCGTGTTCCTGCAGGCTGGGATGGGTGTTTGGGCTTTCCAGATGGGAGAAGGGGAGTTGGGATCTGCTGTGAACCTTTCAGATGGGAAGAGTTGGGATCTGCTGTGAACCTTTCAGATGGGAAGAGTTGGGATCTGCTGTGAATATTTTAGATAGGAAAATAGGAGCTGGGATCTGCTGTGAACATTTTAGATGGAATAAGAGGAGCTGGGATCAGCTGGAGAAGCACTTGCCCAGCCAGACATGGAGTCAGATGTGCTGTGCCCTTGCTGGGAGGCCCCTGCAAGGAGCAGTGCCACCAGCCTGTGAATTTCCTTAAAACCCGAGCAAATATTTGCAGCAATTAAACTTCCCTGAGTTGGCGCTTCTGCTGCAGTTTTGACCGCGTGATTTTCCTTCGGATGAGGAAAATCCGAGCAGCCCGAGCCCTGCTTTGCCCCGAGAAGAGAAGACGGACAGATTTTGTGGGGAGGGATTTGTCACCCTGCATGCGAGGCGTTCCTCAGCTGGGGAGCAGCAGATGGTGCTGCAACGCTGCTCTGCAGCCGCTCGGGAGGACCCGGCTGGAAAACCCTCCTTGGGAATCTCTCCAAGTCCTGAGTTCCCACACCAGCAGGGACTCGCTCCTGTTCTTTTCCTGGAGTGTAACCTGACATCATTTTTGACAGGGATTCAAAATTTGCAAGCGGTGAGCGAATCTGATTATGGCGTGAGCGGCTTGGTCCCGTGGGGATGAGCCAGCTCCCTGAAATGGCAAAAAAATAAAAATCCCGTGATGCTTCTGACACCTCATGGTCATTGTCAGCCCGTGGAAATGGCCTGAGTGGATTCCAGCCCTGCCTGCTGTGTGATATTTTTGTTGGTGCTGTTGGAAACGTGTTGAATTTGCAGAGCGTGGAGGAAACTTGTTAAATTTGCAGAGCGTGGTGTGCGGTGCAAAGAGGGGGAGAGAGGACCGAGAATGGTCTGCAGGGGTCACTGAGCAATTTCATCCTTTGTTTTCCTGCTGGAAAGGATGTTCTGTTCTCAAACTACAGCGAAAAGTTAAAAAAAAAAGGGAGAAAAATTCCTGCAGCAGTGAGGAAGTGCTGGGAGATCACCTGGAGAGACGGGAATTCTGTTCCTAGAGTGACACAGTGAGTGGAAGTTGACTGTTCCCAGCCCTGCTTTCTCTATTTCTCTGAAAAACCCTTTTTCCAACCCCAAGGGCCTCTCCCTTCCCTCTTGAAAACCTGAGATGTGGAGCTGGGGAGCTCCTCAGGGTTCTCCTGAGCCATGGAATGAAGAAAATCCCGCTCAGTCCTTGGAGGCAGCACATCCACTGTGGGAACCTGACTCAAAAACCGGTTTATTTTCACTTCTGGGTGATCCAGGCTTGACCTGGCCCTGGAATTTGGGCACCACCACACGTGTGCCTGACCCCTGAGTCACCCTGACCTTTTCCTAAATTTTGGACCCCGTTTACCAGCAGCAGGATGAGTTCACATCTCGCCCGCTGCGGGATTACACACAGAGCAAACCCCTTCCTCTTTCTCCTGGCAGCCATCCTTGGTGGCAAAACCGCTTTTTTCACCCAGCCCTGTGGGCCACAAGCCAGGCCCAGATGCAAAATTCGGCTGTATTTTGTTATTTCTGGTTCTCTGCACTGCCTGGACTCTTTCCCACCTTCCTGCAAGGCATTTTTGGGATCAGCAGGGTTGTCTCTTTGCAGGGGCTCTGGCCACACAGGGGAGCCCACCCTGGGACGGCGCTGAGGCTTTTGGAAAGCAGTTTTCACACCAAAAAGCACTTTGAACCAGGAGTGATGCCTCTCCCGGGAGGAGAAGGCTTTGTCACGCTGAATTACACCCAGCAGGGTCCAGGCATGGAGGCTGCAGGAGAAAACCGGCTTTTAAAAGGATGGGAAAGGGCTGATGGTTGCTGATGGTTGCCATTACCCCTGGCTTGGTCCTAAAAGCGAAGATTTGACAGGATGTCCTGCTGGGGAATTCACAGAAGGGAAAATGAGGAGAAAAGCAGGAGAAAGTGTCCGAAGACACAGCTTTGGCTGGGATTTGGGGGTGGGGGGATGCTGTGGGTGCTGGGATTCACGGATCAGGGGGGATAGAAGTGAGGATAGAAGTGAGGGAGTAATTAAGTAATTCTGCCTACAGCGTGAGTCAGTCCCACATCCTGTGGTTGAAAAGGAAAGGGATCCGAGCAGCCCCCCCAGAATTAGCCTTGGCCCAGTAAATCCGAAAGAGAAATTCCAGAGAAAGAGGAAGTTGATAGAAAAAACCTGAAAATTTAAAATAATGCTATAAAAACCTTCCTGCTCAGCAGTGGGGCGGCGCAGGAAAGCTCCGAGGGACTTGCAGGAGGCGATGAGAGATGAGGATGTGGAGGAAACGGAGAGAAACAGAAGCCCCTGATGATCCCAAAGGAGATTTGATGTGCCTGGGTACTTCAGTGGCGGTGCCACCTCCCTGGGGATGTGGCAGCAGGGACAGCGGGCTGGGATGGGCACACGCAGGGAATGTGAGGAGTAAAATCAATTACAAAATCAATTTGAGAAGCTGAAGCAGCACGAGGTCGATTAAAGAGATGGGGTCTGGGCACCACCAGAGGTGCCTGAGCTCTGCTCCTTGAGGGCACAGAGAGAAGGTTCTTCGAAATGGGGGTGTCCAGAAAGGATGTTCTGGAGGGAATCTGCTGGAAGTGCTGTTATTCCGTGGCTCCACGCCGAAGGGCTGAGCTGAGCAGTTCCAGTGAGGCTCTGAAACTCACACCAACCTGTCGTGGAATGTCACTTATGGTAAAGTCCACACCCACGCTGTCACCAATGTTGCGGGGAAACTCGTTTAGGAGAAACTCGTTTAGGAGAATACTCATTTAGGAGCAAACTCATTTAAGAGAAACTCGTTTAGGAGCAAACTCGTTTAGGAGAATACTCATTTAGGAGAATACTCGTTTAGGAGAAAGGACCGTAACTCTTCCACAACAACGAGGGGAAAAAGCAGTCAATGACCAATATGATCAATAGCAAGCTTCAATCCGTTTGTTTTTCAGGTTCACAGCCTTAAGTACATTTTTGCAGCACCTAGCAATGTTACATGTCATAAAATCATTGGTTAGTAAGACTACTTGCCATTCTATTATTGGTTAGTTGTACAGTCACATCAACCTGTTCCCACCCGCTCGTGGTCCCTACAATCTGGTTTTTTCTGTTCTCTTGACTACAATCCCTCTTTCATAGGCCTCGGTACTTTCCAGACCACCAAGGACATCGTCCTTGCAGTTATCTTCAAAATTCTGCCTTCTGCTCGCACAATGCCCTCTCTGTGCTCTGCAGGGGCAAACTCTGCACAGACACAGACTCCAGCATTCCATGGCCACCTTGCTCTTCCAGCCATTTCTCCACACCAACCCAAACTCCACATCCCTGCAACCTTTCCATAGCAAAACCCCACAGCCTCCGAGACCCCCTCCGGGCCTGGAGGGGTACAGAGGAATCTGCTGCTTTTCCTGGGAATGAGAGCAGTTTGCTGCTGGCTGTAGAGCCTTGGAGAACTTCGGATTCCACACCTGGTAAAACGGGGCTCCAAAAGGTCTTTACCTTGGGAAGACAAGGCAGTTCCCACTGGGAAGGAAGATCTCAGCTCCAGGTATGGAACATTCTGGTAGGGCTGGTGTCTGTGGGAGCAGGGCTTGGTTTTTATCTTGGGCCAGAAACCTGCATGAGAACCTTTCAAATTCCCCATGGAAAGCTGATTTCCCTCTGGTGGTATTCCCAAACTGTCCTCACACCAGCAGCACCCTCTGCACCTCCTTCTCATGGATCAATCCCTCATTTTTCCACCCCCCAACCCGAATTTTTTGCATTTCACCCTTTTCAGGCTGGTTAACCTCGGTCCTGCGGTGCGTGCCGTGACTCTTTCCCTCCCCCAGACATTCCCAGCTAACTGGAATGGCTGTTCCCATTATCCCTGTCCCCACCAGCAGGATCTCACTCTGCACCGCTGCCTTGGATCCTTCCCCATCCCTCAAGGTCGTTACAACCCTGGATTGATGATCCCATCTCCTTCTGCCCGCTCAGCACATTTCCTTCGCCTTCTCCCGCTTTCTGTGCCAAGGTCGTTAATGCAAATGTCGAGCTGGATATTTTTTGAGGCAGAATCTCAAGGAACTGTGTGGGTAACCCCCTCTCAGAGCAGCACAGCCCCTTTCAGCTGAAGCAATTACCGTGCCCCTTCCAGGCAGCTCTTGACCAAATTTACTTTTCACATGCCGGTCACATCTCCTCTGCCTTTGCTCGTAATTTACTATCTGGCCTTAATTCAAGTGCCTTCCTGAAGGCCAGATGAGTGAGATCCGCTGCGTTTCCTTCACCACAGCTATCTCTGGGCTGACAAAAGGCTGGGGTTGGCGTGGCGTTTGGAATGTGTCAGGATAATAAGCTCGAACAAAAATAGTTTCAACAACATCGACGTGCCTGTCAACAAAGAGCGCGTAAATCGGTGTTGGGGCTCGCTGTCCCCTCTGATGTCCCCATGTCCTGTGTCCCCCTGTGTGCTGGGAGACCAGCTGGGCCCAGGGATCACGACTGGGACAACTGGGGAAGGATCTGCAGCTCAGTTTTATTATTTTTTTAGCGGTTTGTGGGTGGATTCAACATGAGAATAATGTTGATAACACACTGGTGTTCTGGTTGTTCCTCAGTGGTGTTTTCCTTCATCAGGGGCTCGGGGAGCTGCTGTGAGGGAGCAGAGCCAGGAGAAGCGATTCACGATGCCAGAGGGATGTTCCACCCCACGGAATGCCGTGCCCCAAGTTCTCTGTGGCACCACAGGTGCTTCCAGGACATTCCCCAGACAGGAGCCATCGCTGGCAGCCCCAGGTGAGACACTGGTGTCACCTGTGGGGACACACTGGTGTCACCAAGCTGGGGAACAGCAAACCCGGGGTGTGGGGAGGGCAGGGGGGTCCCTGGGGTCCCTTTTCCCCCCTTGGTGCAAGGAGGAATCAAACCCGACTCTTCATTACCAGCCACACTGATATAATTGAAATCACCTTTATTTTAGTGTATTCTTATGACATGGTTTAAATAACTTTTGTGCTTAGAAAAAGAATATTTAGTTTAACTTAAATAAGTTAAATAAAATAATTCTCCCCGTCTGAGAAGGCTGGGGGTCAAATCCTCCGCGTTGTGCCCGAGGCTGGAAGCCACGCAGGGGTCGGACCGTGGGTGTCAGCAGGGAAGGGTTTTCCAGGTTTGGGGTCTCCAGCTTTGGGGTCTCCAGGTTTGAGGTCTCCAGGTTTCAGTTTTTCAGGACTGTGGGTTTTCCAGGTTTGGGGTCTCCAGGTTTGGGTTCTCCAGGTTTCAGTTTTCCAGGACCGTGGGTGTCAGCAGGTTTGGGTTTTCCAGGTTTGGGTTTTCCAGTTTTGGGTTTTTCAGGTTTGGGTTCTCCAGGTTTGGGTTCTCCAGTTTTGGACTCTCCAGGTTTGGGTTTTCCAGGTTTGGCTTCTCCAGGTTTCAGTTTTCCAGGACCGTGGGTGTCAGCAGGTTTGGGTTTTCCAGGTTTGGGTTCTCCAGGTTTGGGTTCTCCAGGTTTGGGTTCTCCAGGTCTGGGCTCTCCAGGTTTGGGCTCTCCAGGTTTCAGTTTTCCAGGCTCCGGAAGTGCCGCAGGAGCTCCTGCACCCAGGCTGCCTGTGGGTCCGCACACAGCTGCTTCCCCTTCGTGGTGACCACGCTGCCAGGACAAAACCCACCGTGAGTCACCGGGATCCCAGCCCCCCCGAGCGTCCCCGTCGTGTCCCCAGGCGCCCCCGCCACCCCTGGGCGCCCCCCGAGCCCCGGGCACTCACATCACGGCCGGGTGGGTGCAGGAGCTGCTGGTGACGAAGACGGAGCTGACGCGGCTGGCGGGGATGCGCTGTCTGCGGTAGGTGAAGCAGCAGGTGCTGGGGACGCCGTCTGCGAGGGCAGGGGACAGAGCACGGCCCTGTGAGAGCCCGGCTGGGGACCCCCGGGATCGCCACCTTGTGCCACGTTCCCTGGCAGAGCCCCTCCGGAGACCCCCAGCTCCAGTGCTGCATCCCAGAGCGTCCCCAATCCTGCATCCCAGAGCATCCTGAATCCTGCATCCCACAGCGTCCTGAATCCTGCATCCCAGAGTGTCCTGAATCCTGCATCCCACAGTGTCCCGAATCCTGCATCCCAGAGCATCCCGAATCCTGCATCCCACAGTGTCCCGAATCCTGCATCCCACAGTGTCCCGAATCCTGCATCCCACAGCGTCCCGAATCCTGCATCCCAGAGCATCCCGAATCCTGCATCCCAGAGCATCCTGAATCCTGCATCCCAGAGCGTCCCAAATCCTGCACCCCACAGTGTCCCAAATCCTGCATCTCACAGCATCCTGAATCCTGCATCCCAGTGTCCCAAATCCTGCATCCCACAACATCCCCAATCCTGCATCCCACAGCGTCCTGAATCCTGCATCTGACAGCGTCCCAAATCCTTCATCCCAGAGTCCCCATTGCTGCATCCCGCAGCATCCCAAATCCTGCATCCCAGTGTCCCGAATCCTGCATCCCACAGCATCCCCAATCCTGCATCCCACAGCATCCCAAATCCCGCACCCCACAG
>VZTX01021798.1:135538-172197 GCA_013400915.1 Pardalotus punctatus | reverse complement strand
TGTTCAGCTGTCTAATTTCCTCTCTCTCCACAGCAGCTCTTCCAAGAGCCCAACAATGTCCTTTTTGGATCCTTGAAATACTCTCTGTTACAACCCGCCCTGAAGGTGAGGGTAATTTAAGTTCTTGCTGATAGACCCTTTGGAACAGATTTGAGCAAAATGACACTGAGTCATCAGTGTTTATAAATATATATAAGTAGGTTTTATTTTAGAACAGTTTAGTTGTAATGGAAGGCAGGTATGCAGCTGGTTCAGTTATCATTATTGTCTTGGTTTAAGATAACTTGGGAGAGACACTCTAAAATGAGTTATCTCCCCTTACTTTAACCAGTAAGGAGAAATGAATGTGAGTGATGTAAATGATACAAGTGAAAAATATGACAGCTCACTAAGAAACTGGAATAGTGACAGGCAAAAAAATAACAGGTTTGTTTTTTTTAAAATATATAATAAAAGCAGTAGTATTAATAACTGTTAAAAGTGTGCGAAACAGAAAGAATGATTTACATGCAGAATGCTCACTGTGGAGCTCAGCCTGGCCCCACTGCAGCTATGGTACCCCAGCCAGAAGAGATCACTTCTCCCTGAGCAAGTATCCATTCTCTCTGGCCCAGCAAAGACGTGAGGTGGTGTAGAATAACCTGTGGGTCCCAGCCATGTCCCCTCCTGGCTACTGTAAAAATGAACCCTGTCCTGGCCAGACCAGGACACCCATCTGCTAATGAATATTGCAGAAGGTTTTTTGCTTTACCAAAATTTTACAGTGGAGTCAATGTCACAAAAAACATTTAGAGTTGCAGTATTTGGACAAAAATGTGAAGGCAGGCAGAAGAGAGAGATTAGCCAGGATCTTTAAAATATGTGAAGGTGTGATCTCATTTCGTATTACATAAAGAAGAATCCATGTGGAATAGAGAATTTTGAGTTTACCAGTTGAAGGAAGAACCTAAATGACACCGATCACTTCATGGATAGCAAGGGCAATTATAAATGCAGTTCTTTAGGAATACATGCCCTATTTGTTTTTTTCATACTGGTTTGATTATTTTCAATTTTTGCTAGGTATGTGTGAAATAGAAAAATGGCAAAGAAGACTTTTAACAAACTAAAGCAACAAAAATTGGGGCATGATGTTGAATTTCTCTCTAATAGTAGTTCCTAAAGTGTAAGTCATACATTTCCAGAAAGTTCCCGCCCTTTTACTTTTCCCATTTTTGAATCAATGTTTTTGGTAATAGAAAGAGAAAGCTAGTGGAGGCAGCAGGAAAAAGTTTAAATTATATATGTGGATGGTCTTTATAATTTTATAAAGATTTTGGCTTTTAACAGTCTGTTTATTTTCAGTATTTCTTTTTTCAGAGTGAAGTAGATGGACAGACAGTGAGGATTCAGGACTACTTAACAGTACCTACAGAAATTTAAATATGAATCTTCATTACATGCAGTATAGTCATTTACATATGGTAAATTGGCTTTCAAAATCTGGTGTTTGTGAAGACTTTTTAGTGGAATGATTATGTCAGATGTGCTTCAGTGAACTCTTGTAGTTAGCAGGCAGGAATTGCAGTAGGTTGGTTCATCAGAGTAACATGACAGTTCTTGAAAGGTTCAGAGATAGTTTTATAATTATTGTTAGCATGATTCTTGAAAGAAATGATGAGCAACTCATAAACCCAGATGGGAGTTTGTTACATTGTTGATAAATGTGTTTTACATTTTTAAATTGATAAACAGTGAAAAGCAGGGAAGATACAATAAGGCAGATGGTTGTTTATAAAGCACTTGTAAGTTGCTGTGATTCGAAGAATGGTACTAATTGTTAAAAAGAAGACAAAAATTGGAATAGGGGGAGTGTTTCAATGAGTTCATCATGAGCTTTTTAAAAATAAAACCTTCAGCAGCTTTAGTTCAATTAGAACCATTCTTGCCATCCTGGGTTTACATGCAAAAGTTTAGACTCTTAATTCTTAATAAACTTTTGTACCAGCCATTTTCATGGAGCTGAAATTAAAGCAACAGCCAATCTACCTGTATGTATGCATTTCTTTCTTTTCTCTTGTTTCGTGGTGTAGAAAAAACCCAAAATATATTGCACAGCAGAATAAAGTTGAATTATCATTGGACTTAATAGTCGTTTCCATTTAAAAATAATGAACACCGTAGCAAAGTCCAAAATCAGCAGAGATTTTGCAGCAAGGAATTGAAATGGGAGATAGTTGACTTATTTTTTATTAAAAGAGTGGTGAAAAAAATGCTTTTTTGACAACTGTGTTACCAGAATAAAGATATATTTAAGTAGTGCTTAAGCAGAACACCAGATGAAACCAGCTGGTCATCTTGTGAATGTTCGGGTGAACCCATGAAAGGTGAAGTATTTTCCTACTTTTTCAGCATGAGTTTTTTGAAAAACAGATGCATGGATTACTGCTTTCATCAAGCAGCTCTTCTAAAATATGTTTATTCTCAGTTGCAGAACTCCAGAAGAGTTTGTTCTCTCACAGAATTTTCAGCTTTTCCATGACAAAGAATTCTATGCTTTCTGTGTTTTCAACAAGATACCTATATATTTAATTTTTCTGGGAATATTTTTATTAAAATTTAGAAGAATAGTGATGTTGTCAATAAAGCTGTATCAGTTGTGTCAGTCATTAATATAAATAATTTGTTAGGAAAACATTAAATTATAAATCAATAGGGCATTGTATTTCTATATGTGCAAACAACGTAAAATTACTTTAAGATGCTCCAGCTCCTCAGTTCATTAACTCAATTACAATTAAATTTTGATATCTGTTATTTTCTGTTGATCACTACAGCAGAAATAATGGGCCTGAAGTCATTAGATGCAGGTTTGCATCTGTTATGACTGTTAAAGAAGATCGGTTCAATCAGTTGGCTACTTAGGACTTTGAGAAGACTAGTTCATAGTTACTTATTGTTACTCATGCACTGTTCTTTTGGTAAAGAATCAGGAAAGCATCATGCTCCTCCACAAATAATGTCAGTTACTCCTTGCGTTCAGGGTTTCCAGATTTTCCTCTTGTGCTTTTTGGATAGTTACACCTCTTAACCAGTATCTCTGCCAAATTATTGAGTTTCTCTCTTGGTTTATACCATGAGTATGTTGTTGGTAATCAGATCTAAAAGATCTTTGAGGAGTCAAACAAAGATTGATAGCATGCAAAACACTACTCAGTTCTATTATGTGGTTTAGCGAAAATGCACTTCAAGAGTGTTGTGTGCCCTGAGATCAGTTTATTGTAGTAGAAAAGGAAACAGCTGGTTTGATTACATGAGCTTATACTCACAGTTGTCAGCCAGGAACAGAACTCTTGTTTGTCCTGAATTTTGATCTACTGTTAACAATGTCACATCTCTTCTTTCTTAAGTATTTTGGGCATATCAGGGACCATTGGATGCTACTTTGCTAGGACTACATAAGGATTAAACATGAAGTAAAATGTCTGATAAATTCTTGCAGGTATCAGCATAATTCAGTACTCTTGGTCACAGTGGTCTAGTATATGAAAAATTATTCCAGAGGTATATGGTTGTAGGTAAACAAAATTAAAATAATTTTTTTGGCAGATAAGTTGAATTTAGCTTCTGCAAGTTATCAAGGTGCATACTGAGTTGCCAGTATATAGCTTCAGTTTTTATAATTTCTTCATCAGTAAGCTAAAACTGCAAATTAATAAAGTACATAATTAACACTTCTTTCTGAAAAAAATAATTCTTTATGCAGATACTGTATGATTCGGTAATTTCAAAGTAAATCTTTTGGATGATATTCACTTATCTTTCTGTAAGACAAATCTGATGTCAGTTCACAGTCTGTCTAAGAATTAAAATATATTTTTTCTTTTCTTCAGCTTATTTTTGAAAGTTAGACTCTTTGGTGAAATGCTCAGCATATTCTTCTGGTTTCAGTTGCTTGGGCTTACCTTTCCACCTTCACAGGAAACCAATTGAGGATATTGTCAGACAGATTAGAAAGTAGAATTAATTTGACTGCAGTATTAAATGAACTGCTAATAATTTTTGACAGAACAATAGCCTGTAACCCTAGAGATAGTAGATGTAAAATGAACATAAATTAAGTAAATATGAGGTGAATACAAGTGGAAAGTGAAAGTTGACACACATTTTTAGTGCCATTTAATATTTTGTTGGACAGGCCATATTCAGTAACAGTAAAGGTCCTAACATAGATCATAGGAACATATTTTTGGGAATATTTGCAATACTCAAGAGTGCAGATGTTGTTGGTCATGCATTACAAGTTGTAATTTTAAGAATACCGTGTTGGGAAAATAAGGCCCATTAACCAGCAGCACGACAGCAGAAGAAGCCATAGTACTCCCTTCTCAACCTGGCAGAACCAAGATTATTTGGCTGTCTGTCAGGAGCATTCAGGTGACCAAGGAGTGATCTCCAGGCCATTTGCAGGCAACTGAAAAAAAGGCTCTAGCGAGTGCTGTGAGCAGGAGTGAGCAGACAGGCACGTGGCATGTCAGTGAGGGCGTGGCACACCAGTTTGCATGGCAGTTCCCACAGGCAGGACAAGCACGAAGGGTGCAGCCATGCTCCTGGTGGTGGGTTGTGTCTTTTGGCTTGTTGTGGGGTTCTTTTTATTTTTTTCCCAGCAATGGTTTACAAATGGTCAAAAGCCATTTCTGCTGCTGCCAGCAAGAGTGTGCTAAGCCAGACTGAACCCCCCAAGAAGGACACAGGTGTCCAGGCCACGCACTGCAGGGAGTGTCTGAGCCTGGTGGCAGTACCAGAGGGCCGTGTGAACAGGTGAATGATCTGTTCTGGCTGGTGGCAGAGCTTAAGGAGGGAGTGGAAAGGCTGAGAAGTATTAGGGAGAGTGAAAGAGAAATAGACTGGTGGAGTCACAGCCTTGCAACCCTGAGGGAAGCTCAGCAGGAGTCACAGGAACCCCATCCCTCTTACCATCAGGAAGAAGGAGGAGCCCTAGTCGATGGGAGGGAATGGAAATGGATACCTACTCAGGGAGACAATAAAATTCCCTCCTGAGCCCCAGCACCTTCCCAGGTGCCCTTAGAGAACAGGGATGAGGCCCTGGGTGCAGAGGGTCAGGCAGATGACACTAAAGAAAAAAATCTGTCTGGAGAGTCTTCCAGCTGCACTTGGTCTGTCAGATGGATCACAGCCTCAGGTATGAAGAAGAAAAGAAGGGCAGCTGTAGTAGGTGACTCCCTTCTGAGGGGGTGTGAGGGCCCTCTATGCTGACCAGACCCATCCCACAGGGAAGTCTGCTGCTTCCTTGGGGCCCAGGTATGGGATATCACCAGGAGACTCCCTGAACTAATTCAGCCCTCCAATTATTACCCACTGCTGGTTGTCCAGATTGGCTGTGATGAGGTTGACAAGAAGGGTACCAGGGTCATTAAAAAGGACTTTGGGGCTCTGGATTGATTTATTGATGGGACAGGAGTGCAGGTGATGTTCTGCTCAGTTCCTTCAGGAGCAGAGATAAATGATAAAACAAACAGAAAAGCCCATGTTGTCAATGAATGGCTTAAGGGCTGGTACCATCAGAGGAATTTTTAGTTTTGTACCATGGAGCAATTCTTACAGCACCAGGCCTGCTTGGATTAGATGGGCTCCATTTGTCTAACAAGGCCAAAAGGATTATAGCCCATGAATTGGCAGGGCTGACTGAGAGGGCTTTAAACTAGGTTTGAAGGGGGAAGGGGATGAAACCAGGCTCCCCAGAGAGGAGCCCAAGGGTCGAAAGTCAGAGTCAGAGGTGAAGTCCTCAAAAACAAAGGGGTCCTGGAAGGTGGAACATACTTCAAGAAAGAAATCTTGAAGGCACAGGAGCAGGCTGTCCCTATGTGCCAAAAGTTGACCCAGCAAGGATTGGAATGGGCTGCCCAGGGAGGTGGTGGAGCCACCGTCCCTGGAGGTGTTTAAGAAAAGACTGGATGTGGCATGGTCTAGTTGGCAAGGTAGTGTTAGGATGATCTCAGAATTCTTATCCCACCTTGTTGATTCTGTGATATTTCTGCTTTACATATTTTTCTAATTTTATGGCAAAATTTGTCAGTGTGCAAATACCAAACAAGACAGCACCTTTAGTAACATGAAGTTAGTTAACATTCCTTCAGTATTCCACTAAATAAAAAGATTGTCATCAGCTACCAGAAATGTTAATAATCAATCAGTTTTCCTGGTCAATAGTTTTCATTAATGAGAAAACTGTCTTAAATCAACTGACCTGAAATGCAGATGAATCCAGAAGAGAAAAAAGCCTCGTTGTATGAAGACAAGTTATCTGTTTGGGCATAAACTGCATAAATGGACATATGAGAACAGGAGCATTCCACATAATCCAATGTGTCATCAACCACTTTGCAGAACCCGCTATCAGACAGCCAGCTGCAAAACAACAGTTTCACAGAGTCGGAAATGGACTTGTGTAATTCACATTGTAAGCAGGCTTGAAAATTTTTGTTGTACTCCTGAAATACCAAGTTCCTTAAACTATTGCATAGGTGTTTTCTATAATCTTTCATGTGCAGTGCTCAGAATAGCACATTTACATGAGATCAAAATATTGTTTAGAGAATTTTTGTGGCCATGTTTTTAAAATTTCTGCTAGATTTCTAGGTCTGTATGACTTTTCAATTAGTTTATTTCTTAATTTTGGTCAGTATGTTACTGTGGTATGGAGAACATTTTATACTGCTATTTGTTGGTTTGAAACTGAAATTCATGTTTTGTTTTGGATTTCTTTTCAGTAATGCCTAAGTGCTTTTGAAAAAGGATAAAGGATATAACAGGTGATATCTCAAGCCATTTCTACTGGAAACTGTGTATAGATAAAAGGAGAGTATACAGGTAAATTCTGGTGCATCTTCTCCTGAAGTGAAATAGTTTATATCAACAACAGACTGATATCATCCAGTTGGTTGAATCAAAACCAACTAGACTTCAACAGGATACAGAACATAATTTTCTCATTTCTAACATTCATTGATGCAATTCTGGGGTTTACAGCCTATCACTGTAACTTAATGCATCATTATATAATCTAAATGGTATTTTGTTGAAAAAAGCCAAGGGCAGAAGTCTGAAAAATAACTGAGCTAGAATAACTACTCATTTTATTATAAAGAAAGTTTTATATACTGGTAAAATGGCCAGAAAAATTAAGGAAAAGGCAGGAAATAAATCAGTTTTATACTTGCAAATTATTTAATTGGAGTTATCACATCTTACACAAATGCACAGATTCATTGTAGAAATTGGAAAACTAAGGACAATAATAAAATAACCTTTCAGCAGCTTGATTCCAGAGAAGACATAGAGACTTCTGTGGAACAATCCGACTTCCTTTAGCATAAATGCGATAAATTACTTCATTGCTATCTTTCAAAGGGTGTGAACTCCAACCCTTCAAGCTCATTGAAAAAACCTGAAACAACATGTACAATGTAGAGATAAAGTTAGTATTAAGATTCAACACAGTGATCATTTTAACCAGAGACAACCATAAAAATGTTCACATTATTTTAAATATATTTATGATGTTTCAATCAATATCCAGATTAAAATAAATTCTTGAAAAAACAAATTGCATTATCTTCAAACCTTGTTCCTCAGGGCAAGTTCTTTGTCTCTCGTGAGGAACCACTGTTGACTGCTGTATTCTGTGAACTGTATGGATTCACAGTTCTCTTCTTGAGGAGGTGATAGTACTACAGAGACTTCTAGTAAATGTTCAGGTACTTGAACAGAATCCCCATCTTTTCCACTAAATCTGTGTCCATTGATTTGCTGAGGAAACCAGTTGTGAGCCATTATTGCAATGTATGGGCAGCTGTCAAGGATATTTTTGCCTCTGTGAAAATGGAAAAGCAATAGGGATGGTAAATGAAGCCAAGTTTCACTATTTATCACATAATGACTCAGAGGTATTTGTGATTTGTTAGTACTTGATTAATTCATCATTTTTAGACTTACGATGTTTAATTGGCAGACTGTTTCAGTTTCTATGGAAAAAAAAAAAAAGAGGGCTGAATTGTTACATATTTTAGTTTCTCCATTTGCCCTCTGGGATTTGCTACTTATGACCTGCAATTAAAACAAATCCACGGTAAACTAGGTTACCAAAACACTCATCTTTGTAACTTGATGTAGAGCTGAGTCTATAAAAAAGGAGAGGCATTAAAATGGATGATCTTGTATATTTTTTTTTTTGCAACAGATGATGCAAAAAAACCTGTAATAAAGAATTTTAACTTTTAAGTTCTAAACACTGAACACACATTCAACCACCAGTTGTTTAATAGATCCTCAGTGGGAGATACTGTGTTTAAAACCATCTGTCTCATAAAAGAAAATAATCTCTTTCTTCAGTCACCTATTTCCACTGCCCATTAGCTTGACAACAGTATTATGCCCTTGGAGACAAAATTAGCAATTTAAAACTGTGAGCAGCTTAAAAAATTTTAAAACAATGTTCAAGTAAGCAAAACCAAGCACATGTAAGTTACAAAATGCCAGCAGAAATTCTGGGTTGCTAACTTTCATCTAAGGCTTAGAATACAGCTCTGCATCATACATTTACATATTATTTTCTTGGCAAGAATAATGAATACTTTTCCAAGGAATATTTGAACTAAAGGTGAGTTAATACATGCCAGATCTCCTGACTCACATTGCCACAGCTACCCCATACCAGCGTATCAGTTACGTGTGACACACAATCGGACAAAGCATTATACATTGGCACTATGATAACGTTTTATAAGATCCTGAAAAGAGCAACACATTCACATATGGGTCACATACTAGATGGCAGACATGTTCCTTTTCTGAAAATGTAGTTTAAATTTTCTGTATTGGTAAATTATCATGTATTTCCAAAACATATTATGAATTCAAACTTGCTAACCTTTCTCCTGGTGATCCACACTTTACCCCAGTCAACAGAGAAAAAGCAAACTTCTCAGTCACCTCGGCAAGCAGGCTATATCCTTGTGTGTCCTCACGTTTTGGGCTAGCCAGAGCACAGAGTATCTCATAGAAAAGACTTCGACTTTTACCAGTGAGTAACAGTTTTTCACCTACACCTGTAACCTAGTGAGAGGAGAAGAAATCAAACAACATTTTACACAAAGGACTATGCTTGTAACATTTCCTCATGTTCAATGGTTTAGTGGTATCTTCATTATGTTTCCAGTGTTCATTCTGAAAGTCCAGAATATTTTTCCCAACTCCTGATCATTTCTCCCAAGGCATAAGACAAAGTCTGTCAAAACTACATAAAGATATGCTTACTAGGGGATTTGATTATTAAAGAAAGGATGTGGCATATTTCATTCTTTCACAAACTAGATTGCTGAGTTATGAGATTTTTTTTTACATTATTTTCTCTGTTTTCTGTGTGTCAACAATCAAAAATGAAAGGATACTGTCATAATGCTTTGTATCTAGGTATTTAGATATTTTTCAGCTTCTGTGCATTATTCCACAAGTCCAGAAGAGACAGATGCCATAATACTAGTTCATAATTGTCATATAAGCCAGTGCAATGCTTAAGCACTCAGCTACCCTGACAACCCAATTCCCAAAGCCACTGCAGGAAAAAAGGCTGGTGCTTGCTTAAGCCTACAGCAGACTCCAGCTGGCCCTGCTAGGATTTGCTTGTGTGTTCACTACAATCTGCTGTAAAGATATGAGCAGGGGTTGTGCCAGGCTAAAAGCAACAAAGATGTGGCCCAAGAGTCAAGAAACCTTAGTAAGTTTTATGAAACTATGGCACCAAAGGGAAAATTTTGCACAATAGAAAATCTAGAGCTACATGTATGTAATGCAAAATTAATACTGGTCACTCATTTCAACCTATTTGATTTCTGAGTTCTTGCCACCATCCTAACTATTGGCAGACAAACTCCTCCCTTGATTGTGGAAATTTACCATTTCTACTTTTACTTTTGCAGTCTTGTGTTTCTGCATCACTGATGTGTATGTGATCTGCCTTGTTATATATACATACATACTTACATACATACATGCATATCTATGCCTTGTTGTATTATTATACTCTAATTAATGTCATTGGTCATTTAAGAAAGAACAGAAAGTGTTTACCTTATCAATTATGTGCACCACAGCAGTAAGCTGCTCTTCTGTAGTTTCTGTAGCCACTTTGACATTCAGATTCTGAAGAATTCTGTGTAAAATGTTGTCATCAAGAGGCTGATGCAGTTGATCAATCAGTCCCCAAACTGGCAAGGAGTCCAAATCTGAGACAATAGTGATATTAGAGATACTGTACAGATCATCTACCCTGGCACCGCCTGTGGGATTAGAAAGTACAACCTGGAAACGTTTTGGAAATGGGTTTAAAGATCCTGTCTTTGGAGTCAGTGTCACATCCAGGAATGCATTTCTCTGTCCATGTTCAAAAGTCAATAAACCTTCAGTTCTGGCAAAATCTTGTCCTGCCACAGCTGGAGATATGAAAGTCCGTCCAATAGGTTCAGGTTTTTGTAGCTCCTTAAAACAAACCAAAAGAGTTTTAGGTAGATAAATTATGATAGACATAATTGTTCAAAATCACCTGCTGTAGAACACACTTTAAATGGGTAAAAAGGAAATGTGTAAAAAAGAAGCCCTCTTCCAAAAAGTAGTTATGAGTGATGAAACAATTACATTAAATCAGTTATCTCCCTGATTCAGTAATCCATCAAACCTAGGGGAAGAATTACATATGTTGTCAACAGTAAAGAGGGTACCACTCTTTCTTGTCCAGAACAAAACCCACCAAACTTTTCTGTGTGAAAAATACTACAGAAATGTTAGCACATGTGTAAATTCCAGAAGGGTTGATGTAAGAGTATGACTGCAGCAAAAAGTCCCTCACTTTAGGGTAGAGAAAAGCATTATAAATACATAGAAAACTAAACAAAAGCAAAGCAAAAGTTTTGGAAATCTGTGTCCAAACTAATATCAATTCATTATATGTTCAGTCCCAGAATAATCCTTAAAAGATGAATAATCCATTTAGTACAAAGGCCAAGCAAACACTATAGAATACACATGCAATGCAGACAGATTAATTTACCTAGGAATGCTACATGGCCTTATTTCCTTGTGAAGCAACACTATTTTCACCTTCCTTGAGGATTGTGGTTACTGTTTCATTCTTCAAAGTCTTGCCCTTTTTGTCAGTTGCCCAAACCTTAACATTATATCTGGTAATATAATAAACTTAAGTGGAAACTAACTTTCTGAACTATTATTCAACTGTATGATATTTCAAAAGTATCTATCCATTTAATAAGTGCACCTTGTATACTAACTCCTAAATAAAGGTCTCCTACTGAATAAAATGAGGATTTTTATTTGTGAAATACTAGAGCCCTTTTGAAAATATTCAGTTTTTATTAGTAGAGTTTATTTCTCAAGTAAATTAGACATTTTCTGAGTTCACCGAAGAACCTGGTAAATCAATGCAGTGTGTAACTGTTCTAAATTGCTCTAGACATGATCACATCACCTGTGAAAATTCCTGGGAGAAGCTTCCTTTTGTTTATCCCTTCTCATTGAGAACTAAGAAATGGAAATAAGTAGTAATAAAAGCACTAGTGACAAGAACAATGTCTAAGAAAACTTTGTAGGGATGAAATAAACATAAGTTTCCAGTTACTGCCTTCCTGTCTGCTGTGGCCTCTTATTTTACAGCTACTAATAATACCAAAACTTTAGTACTTGGCCATGCACCCTCAAAACCTAAAAATGTCCAAAGAATGTTGGTTATAAAAATTACAAATGGATAAAGGATTGACCCCTACCTTTTAGCCTAAATATACACTGGGCAGTGGCAATTTCTTTTCCATTTAACAGCTAAATTATAGTCTATGTAAAATAGAATTCTTAGGTGGAATAAATGTGAAAATTTTTAGCACACAATCTAACTGAAACACTGGCCAACTACTATATAATGAATGCATGGAAACATCATGCAAACCTATGTCCTTAAAACAGACATGCATCCAATATAACAACAGAATGCAGAACATTTTATTATAAAGGGTAAGTATATAATAACCTACACCCAAAATAATGATTTTAGGCATAAAATCACACATACTCAAAGTAGATCAGGCCAAGTACTATTCCAATGTGATGGCAAACTTGGAAGAAACTCTCTTGTAGCCTGTGCCCTATTGTTGGATTCACAAAGTGAAAAAGAAAGTGGTAAGAATCATGTTTTTGCAGCTCTGCTAAAAGAGAAACTTCATCAGTTGTGATCATGAGTGAGGTACGCGTTTAAGAGAGAATAGTGTCAACAGTTAGAAGAGGCTCATGCTACAGATGTAAACATCTCAAAAATGCATGGGACTGATAAAAATTGCTTTAGCAAATGCTATTTTCAATCAGAAGAACAATTTTTCTCGTTTAGTATTCTAAGAATATTGAATAAAATTTGATGAAATTTCCCTCTCTTTTCCTAAGTGTGTTCTGGTATTAATAAACTTGTGCCCTAACAACAAGTGTCCTGGTGTCCAGTTGTTGTATACATATCCATACATATACATATTAAAACATAATTTCAGAAGAAAAAGCCTCAAAAATTGGAGGCCCTCAAGAGCCTTAGAACAAATAAATGTATTAGATGCCTTGCTGACCATATTCTTTGAGACTGCTGGAAGATACTGCTAAAAAACCCCATTCTTGACAATGCAATGAGAAAAATGTCTTTTACTAATGGAAAACCAAAGCTAATGTTTGACTGTTTCCTGAAAAAAATGCTAATTACAGACATATTTACTTTAAAGAATTACCAAAATGACCAATTATTTAATTATAAAATTAATAATAAAATATATGATTCTACGAATGGCTTGTGTTGAAAAGGATCTTAAAGACCATGTGGTTCCAAAGCCCCTGCAGTGGACACAGACAACTTTCACCAGACCAGTGGCTCAGAGCTCTATCAAACCTGGCCTTGAACATCTCCAGCGATGGGGCATCCACAATCTTCTCTTGCCAGTGCCTCACAATCCTCACAGTAAAGAATTTCTTCCTAATATCTAATCTAAACCTACTCTCTCTCAGTTTTAAGCCATTCCCTCTTGTCTTGTCACTACATGCCCTAGCAAAAAGTCCCTCTCCAACTTTCTGGTAGGCTCCCTTTAGGCACTGGAAGGCTGCAACTGGGTCACCCCAAAGCTACCTCTTCTCCTGGCTGAACAATCCCAATTCTCTCAGCATTTCCTCATAGCAGAGGTGCTCCATCCCTCTGATCAACTGAGTGGCCTTCTCTGGACTCTCTCCAACAGCTCCAAGTCCTTCCTGTGCTGGGACCCCAGAGCTGGAGGCAGCTCTGCAGGTGGGGTCTCAGCAGTGCGGGGCAGAGGGACAGAATCCCCTCCCTGCCCTGCTGCCCACGGGGCTTTGGATGCAGCCCAGGACACACCTGGCTTTCTGGGCTGGCAATGCCCATGGCTGGCTCATGTCCAGCTCTCACCCAGAGCACCCCCAAGTCCTTCTGGGCAGGGCTGCTCTCCATTTGTTCATCCCCCAGCCTCTACTGGGCTTTGCTATGACCCAGGGGCAGCACTTTGCAATTGGTCTAAAACCTCATGAGATTTCCAGGGGCCACTTCTCAAGCCTGCCCAGGTGCCTCTGGATGGCATCCCACCCTTCAAGAGTGTCAACTGCATCCCTCAGCTTGGCATCATCTGCAAATTTGCTGGGGGTGCACTCGATTCCTTTGTCTATGTCATTAATGAAGACATTAAACAACATTGGTCCCAATACAGACCCCTGAAGGTCACCACTTGTCACTGATGTCCATCAGGGCTCTCAGCCATTGACCAAGACCCTCTGGATGTGACCATCCAACCACTTTCTAATCTGTCTAAAGTCCACTCATCAAATCTGTCTCTGCAATTCAGAGGGAAGGATGTTGTAGGGGACTGTGTCAAAGGCTTCACAGAAGTCGAGATCAATGACATCTGTAGCCCTTCTTTGTATGCTGATGTTGTCACCCCATCACAGAAGCCATGAAGGGTTGGTCAGGCAGAACTTGCCCTTGGTGAAGCTGTGCTGGCTGTCTCAAATCTCCTCCCTGTTGTCCATGTACCTTAGCAGAGCACCTAGGAGGATCTGTTCCATGATCTTTCCAGGCACAGAGGTGAGGCTGACAGGTGGTCATTCCCAGGGTCCTCCTTTTGAGCCTTCCCTTTTTAAAGACATGTATAGTAATTCCCCTTTTCCAGGTACCAAGGACTTCACCTGACTGCCAAGACTTTTCAAACAACAAGGGAGAGTGTCTTGGCAACTGCACCAGCCAGTTCCCTCAGGACTCTGGGATACATCTCTTTGGAGCCCATAGACGTGTGTACATTCAGGTTCTTCAGATGGTCACGAATGTGATTTTCCCTTATAGTGGGAGGGACTTTGCTCCCCCATCCTGCTGTCCATCCACTTAAGAGGTGTAGAAAAAAAGGCTGTCAGTGAAGACTGTGGTAAAAACACTGTTGAGTACATCAGGCTTTTGCTTATCTGTTGTTACCAGTTTTCCAGAATTGTTTATCAGAGGGAAACACCTTCTTTGACCTTCCCTTTCTGGTTAACACACCTCTAGAAGCCCTTCCTGTTATTGTATCCCTTGCCAGGTTCACTTCCAGCTTCACCTTGACCTTCCTTACACATTTGCACTGCATCTCTATTCTCTTCCTAGCTCACCTGTCCTTGATTCAACTGCCTGAGCATTTGCTTCTTTCTCTAGTTTGACCAGCAGTTTCTGACTAAGCCATGCCAGTCTCCTGCCTTCATTGCCTGATTTCTTGCTCCTGGAGATTGCTAGCTCCTGTGTTCTGTGGAAGACTTTCTTAAAGATCTGTCAGCTCTGTTCCACCCCCTTGTCCCTGAGGGCAGTCTCCTGGGGAATCCACCGACTAGCTCCCTGAAGACCTGGAAGACTGTTTTCCTAAATGTTAGAAAAAGACATAAAAATAAATTCAATTATAGTAAGTCTTACCTGCATGCTGTAGCTAACCATTGTGGTTACTGATGTACTAGAATCTCTCAGAACTTGCAGACTGATTAAAGCTGTCTTCTTATAAGCCACAGCAAATCGAGATCCCACAGCAAAATACACTAAACCATGAGGAGAATCACTTTCCAGGACTGTTATAAAAGCAAATCTGGCACTGTTGTTCAAAGCAGCTCCTTCACTTACAGCATACAGCTCAACAAAAATATAAGTTTCAAATTCTGGTACCTGTAAGTGAAAGATGATTTTCATATCATTGTAAGACTTACTAACAACTTTTAGCTTTAAAAAAATGTTAATATATTGGTTTGTGTGCACAAGGGATTATTTTAATAACACTTACTACAAGCATGCTTCCTGAAATGTGCAATAGGTACACTAAAATATATCCTAAAAACAATACTGCAATGGGCACCACTCTGTCAGGCATAATAATTAAATCCCAGATTTTCACATGGAACTTACTGCATTAAAGTAGCTATTTAAATAGTACAGGCATTGTGGTTGTAAATTTGACATATATGACAGTAAACTCTACAAGAGTGCCATATTCCCTATTATGGATTTACACAGATGTACAATTTATGAAGAATTCACTTTCATTTTCTATTTACTTTGCAAAAAGGTATGCACCTATCTACTCACTTATGGAAAAATGGAAGACAATGAAGTATGCAGTTTTGAAACTACAATTAATTACATTGCCAGCATTCAAGTATTGAACTTAAAGTTCTGAAAAACATTTTACATACAACCTTAGCATTTAAACACTAACCTGTTTATGCACGTTTTTACAAGAAAGTCTCAGTAGATTTGCACACTTAATTGAATTTATTGAAAATCCCAGAGCTTAGAGAATATTATTTAATAGACTTTTGTGATGTTTCACATATAGAGAAATATGTCACTCTGAAAATACAAGCTACAGAACTTTGTGTCCTTATTGAAAACAAGGCAGCAATGTTAATTTTACAATGTGACATTCTGCTTCATCTTTGATTTTATACCTACAACACCTAGGTGGATGTTTAAAAATAGACATCTGATTACTAAGATTCCAGAAAACATTGGAAAGATGTTATTCGTACCTACTGCATGCATTTGTCAAGTAGCAAACTTGGAAGAAAAAAAAAAAAGAAGTAGTTCTTTACAAGAAAATTGCATTATAAAAAAAGGTGATCATTGAAGACAATTGGTTTTTTATACTGTTTTTTGTCTTGGGTTTGTATGGCCAGCTTTTGGTCGTGGTGGGGCTACAGGGGTACTTTCTGTGAGAAGTTGCTGAAGTTTCTGCCCGTTTGGCAGAGGCAATGCCAGACAGTGCCAAGATGGGCCTGCCACTGGCCATGGCTGAGCCCATCAGAAATGATGGTAACCTGCTGTGACAACATATTTAAGAAGTAAAAAACCTGTTATTATGTAGGTGTAACTGCAGCCAGAGAAGAGCAGGGTGAGAACATGTGAGAGAAAGAACTCTGCAGACACCAAGGTCAGTGGAGGAAGAGGAGAAGTGCTTCAGGCACCAGAGCCAAGATTCCTCTGCGGCCCATGGTGCAGCCAGTGGTGAAGCAGCTGTGCCCCTGCAGACCATCAAGAACCATGGGGATACAGAGATCCACCTGCAGCCCATGGAGGAGCCCATGCCAGAGCAGGTGGCTGCCTGAGAGGAGGCTGTGACCCCATGGGTGGCCCACACTTGAGCAGTCTCCTGGCAGGGACCTGCGGACCCATGGAAAGAGAAACCCTGAGTGGAGCAGGTTTCCGGATAGGACTTGTGACCCTGTAGGGGATCCACACTGGAGGCAGCCTGTCCTTGAAGGACTGCACTCTATGGAAGAATGACTACACTGCAGCAGTTCATGGAGAACTGCTGCCTGTGGGATGGACTCATGCTGAAGAAGTTTCTCACTGGGGGGACCCCATGGTGGAGCAGGGGAAAAAATTCCTCTCCCTGAGCAGCAGCAAGAACAATTTGTGATGAAATGAACATAACCCCCATTTCCCATCTCCCTGTGCTGCTGGAGGGGAGGAGGTAGAGCTGGAAGGAGGGAGAGGAGGGCAGAAGGTGTTTTAAGGTCTTAGTTTACTTCTCATTATCCTGCTCTGATTTTGTGAGTAATAAAGTCAATTGATATCTCTAATTTGAGCCTGTATTGTCTGTGATGGTATTTGATGAGTGATCTCTCCTGGTCCTTACCTCAATTCATCAACTCTTCTTTATAATTTCTCTCCCCTGTCCAGCTGAAGAGGGGAGGGAGAGAAAAGTTTTGGTGGATGCCTGGCACCCAGCCAGGGTCCACCCAGCACATAAAAAAAGCCTTTTGTTTCAGCTCTGAAGTTTTGGACATCCTACTTTAATTCTAGGATTTTATCTAATAAAATCAGTGCATCTAACTAAGTAAAACTTACAAAAGCTAAAATGTATCCTAAAAAATGTAAAGGACTTACTCAATGTATTTATTATGTCATAATTTTTAATGTATTTACTACTAATTTATAAGCTAACTTATGAAAGAAGAACTGGAAGAAGAATTAAGAAATATTTGGAGGGACAAATAGCATATATTTTCGATTAAATTGTAAGTAATTCTCTAAATGAAATGTTCTTGACTAATGACAGGCACAATTTTATTGGAATGAATAGGGAGCTTTAGCCTTCCATTAGCACTTGCTAGAATGGCACAGGCATGTGCTTCATGTGGCACAACTGCATGTCTCTGCATCTTCTGCACTGCTGTCATTAAACACTGATATCACTTCTTTGGCCTATAAAAGTTCATAATCCCAGTTTACTCAGCAAGGTAGCCTGTGTCCTATACATTTATTCACTGGCTCTGTAATATAAAAATAACATGTGAAGATGGAGAAGGGAAATGGCCCTCTTTCTGAACTAAGAGAATGCATCCTATTTCCTAATGGGAAATCCCTATTTCCCACATACAGCATCTTGCAATATTTTCTGGAACTGAGTCAGAAAAAAAACATGGAAATCTTCTCATCTAGTCCTTTTCCACTGCCCAGACCTCAGCTTTGCCACTAGCCTAGATGCTAGGATAATTTCTTAGAAAGTTTAAAACTCTCCAGCTTTGAAAGAATGGCAGACATTAATCCCTCCTTTCTAAAGTGCTTACTCTAAGCACTAGGTGTTCACACTACTTTTTTTCCTTCTCTTTTCAATAAAAATTATTCAATACTGTGTTAATAATTTGTGTTAATAAAATCACGTCTGTATTTTAGAGTGCCAGTGGGGTCTCACAAGACTCTTAGACTTAGACATACCCAACTGACAAATGCAATTTAGTGGATGATGGCTCCTAAATTGAACTTCACTACTCACAAAGTGGATATGAACAGCAAGAGATTTTAAGACACTCAGAGATTCTTACGCAGTTTTATGAGTTTTCACAGATCACTGTGCTAGATTTAGGCATATAAAATTACACACAAGTTATAATCAAAGTATTTTTTGTGGTATGAGATATTACTTATAGAATATGCTTTCCATAAACCACCTTAAGAACTGTTTTGATAGATGAAAAATTTATTGGGTGAAGGATAAGAGTATATGAATGAACATTTCATTGAAATAAATCCATTCCTTTTTTCTTACTGTTACATAAAAATCTGAGATCTGTAATTTACTCTTCAAACTGAATACTTATCTCCTTCCAAATTTTTACCAATCACAATGGAGACAGTACAAGCCTATAAATAAACATGTTGCATGGAAACTGAGCAGATATAAAGTTATAATCTGCAAACTAAGCATCTGTTGCTCTGGATCAGAGGAGTTTTTTCATCTTGATAAATTCCAATTCAATGCTGTACATAAATGAGCAATAATTACTTACATGATCAGGTTTTATTTCAATGGAGATGTTGCACGTTGTTTGACCTGCCAGGCAGGTCGTGGCTCCCAGCACAGATACAAGTTCATTCTCCAAGTTCACGCCATCCTTCAGAAGGACAACAGCTGTTTTATTAAAGGTCACGCGCCAGAAGATCTTCACATCTTCAAAAGCCCTGTAAAGCAAAACAGAAGAGTATGCATGTACTGAAGGAGAGCACAACTGATTTAGGAAACATAACACACAGACTTAACATACATTTTATGTTATTATTCAAAACTTATCATTAGGTAATCAATGGCTTTAGAATGGAAAAAATAACTTTTTTAAAAATTTCTTCCTCTAAAATATATTTAAACTTAAAAAAAAAGGTAACAGAAGAATAAATTAAAGCAAGTATGGGAACCCAGATTTTTCTCAATTATTGTTTCAGATAACATGTAATTATAGGAATAAGAGACACCGGTGCTTGGAAAACAGGGATGTGCCCAAGTACTATCATCAATACCATAGTAACCATTGGCCTGCAAGGCCTGGTAGAATTTGTCTTTCCTGTAAATTTAAGGAATTTACAGTAGTTGAACATATTTGTTTAACGTACACATAAATGTACAATATATATGTATTAGGAAAAAAGTGAAGACATAAGCATATTGACACTTATGTAACTTCTTGATTATTCCTTGTAGTATTCACAGCTACTTACATTACACAGAGAGATGAGAACTGGTTGGAGTTACACCATCAGCAGTGCAAATACTTTACCTAAGCAAAACATTCACACTTGCTGCCTTACAGTATAAATTGGCAAGCATTTGAGTTTTCTCCTTTTTCTGCTTTATACCAATACAGTGACAGCCAATTACATTCACAATTTAAATGCCTTTCGCCAAAGTCTATGAAGTTATAAAAGGAGCTGAAAGGCAAACACTTATTATAATACTCTTTGATGAACACCTCTTGCACTAACAGTAGCTCCTGTGATTGAAGAGAGCATATTGCAGAGAGTGGGAAGAGCACTGGAATCAGCTGTTGCCTGCACCTGTTAGGTTGTCGTGTGACAGTCAGCAGCACCTCTCTGTTTTCTGAGTCTTCATCAAGTACCAGGCCACTCTGTACTTCTGGAATGAATCCCAAAATACCATTGTGGAGATCACTTCCTGTGTAGGAAACAGTCCATGAAAGTAGTAAGCAAGAAAATTAATCTGAGAGTAAATTATAATTTCAATATGCAGAACTGCTAAAAATCCAGTCAGGTATCAAAAGCATGCTGCAAAGTACTATTTGGGGACACCTCAATTCTCTTAATATTTCTCTTAATTTACACTCTAGAACTTCAAATATTAGCACTTCTAAATTTTATTTTAAGTAGAGTAATAACTATTTTTTAAAGCAAATTCCTTATGTGAGTCCTGGTACCATTTTTGCACATAAGCTTGTATTTTCAGCAAGATTTAACAAACTGACTGAATTCTGTGTCCTTTGACTTCAAGAGACTAGGTGTTACAGTAGTCTCCAGAATAATGTCAAAAGCCTTGCTGATAATGCCCTCATGAGATAATCACTCCAGCTATGTTTATCATAAATCTTAACACATTCTGTCTGAACAGAAATGGGCCTCAATGTATGCCTAGGTGAACAGCATTGAAAAGTAGGTAATGGACTAAAGATGGGCTTCCAACAATGTAACTTAAGCTTTCTTATTCATCCGACCCATTATGTTATTGAACCCACTCATTTTCACAGATTATTACATCAGCTTTCCTCTTGCATCTTTAATTCCATGTGTGGACCTAGTGAGCTGAAAAACACCGCATTTTTCTCAGGGGAATGTAAGTAACTTCAGAGAAACAGCAGTGGAAGATAAAAAAATCCCAGTGTTAATGAGGAGAAACTAATATCTTTACAGTGCCCCATTAAATCTTGCTTCTAAAGGATTTCTCCTTGCAGGTAGTGATGCCTTTAGTCTGTAATTGAAAAGGCAATCTGCTTCCACCCCAGTGCTTACTAAATGTCAACATATGTAATAAGATGAACAGATACTGTCTGTTTGCTTATGTGTTTGCACAAATATTTAGCCTATGGTATTTATCTATACACTTAAATGCAGGTACATGCTTTGACTCTTCTCAATGTGTTGTCTTGTGTTCCAGCTTTATGGATTCATACTGAGGGTATGACTGTACAGCACATTAATAAGCTTCTGTGAGGTTCAACAGAAGCTCAAATTAACCAACCTGTGCATATAGACATACTTCTGCAGTTAACGTGCATACCAAGGAACTGGTTACTTCCATGGTAAATTCTGGAGAAACTGCACATGAAGGGAACATGTGTTTCATATAATCTGCTTTTGTATGCGATCTTGGTTGTTTCATCCACTCATTCAGCAGCACAATTTAATCCTGGTTCTCAATACCCACACTGATTTCTTAAGACTATCTAAATACACAAAACTTCAAGTAATGTTGGACCTTACTTTTCTTGATTAGCCCAAACTGAGTTAGCCTAAAATTAGTTCCAATTCCCAACTTGTTTTTAAAACTTAATCTATATTGCAGATAAGATTGGTTTATATTCAGTTGTTAAGCCTGACAGATGTCTATAAGATAGGGGAAACTGGGGCTCGGACATCACTTTCTCACAGTAGCTCAGTGACTGAAAGAAAAACTCATCCTTGGTGACTAAATAGGCCCATTCCTGTCCTCCATCCCCAGAAGCAGAGGATGACTACACTGCAGATATGAATTTCACAGCAGCAAAGAATGGAAACAGAAACAGTTTTTTATAATTTGTATAAAGTCCATTCACTGTAAAAGTGGAAGACTTAACATAAATACAAAGTATGTGAAATATGGCTGATAGGATGCCAACATAATTAATGTTAAAGAGTCCTCAAGTCTCTAGTCCAATACCCTTCTCAAAGCTGAATCAGCTCTGAAACCAGACCAGATGGCTCAGAAGTTTGTCTAGTTGGGGTTTGAAAAAATCCTGGGGATGGAGAGAGACCATGCAACCTCTCCAAGCAGCCTGTGTGCCACTGCCTCTCTGTACTAAACAGAAAACAATACCCAGTCTAAATCTCATTTCAGCATATACGCACTGTCACCCACCAAGCACTGCTGCCATAATGCATTTATTAAATAACAGATCAATAAATTTTTGTCTCTCCTCTTTTAGGTAATCTTATGTTCTCAACAGGAACTAAGTCTTCCTGTATTCCAATGCCCCATGGCATTTTGTTTTACAAAATCGTGTTTCATAGACTAAGTTAGGAAAAGGGAAAAAAAACAGACAAAAGTAAAAAAAGCTTAAAGCATTCTGGAACTGAGAGAGCACAGTACCTTAAGTGTCAAAATGCAAATCATCTGTCTTTAGAAACAAACCAAACAAAAAGGCAGTGATCTTTTTGTGCCATAAACTGTCAAGAAGTGGTCAGCATTTACAGTTACCATACAAAATATTTTGTCTGAATACAGCACTACAGTATTATGAGAAAGGATCATTTGCACAACACTGACAACAAACAATGGAAGCCCAGCAGCTCTATAACAGGTTCCTCTTGAAAACTTTCATTTTCATACCATAGTTAATTGGTGACTCTTCTAATAGTCACCAGTCTGTATCATATAGTATCTCATTTATTCTTTGAATTTAGAAATAATGGATCTACTGAGACAGGAACCTCATGTCCCAGGAGGAAGGGTTGAATGAGGAAAATGGCAAAGAAAAGTAAGCCTGCAATGCTATTACAGCTCACTGCACTTAAACTCAGCATTCTCCCTTCATTAGGACAAGAACAGAGATAAGCAGCACCTATAGATATATTTTGAGTTACATTGCTAAGGGATGCTAAGTAGGCTTCATGCATCAGATGCTTCCTCTGATCTGGAAAACATTAGATTTGGGAATAGAAGACCCTGCTTATTATCATACAGAATTCCAATATTTATATGAAAATTGCTATGAGAACATATAGTTATTTACTGTTATTTAATTCAAATATATTTACTCATCTCCTAGGGGGAAATAATATTACCTGCAATAATTACTGTGGCAAATGCAGCAAATCCATGTTCATCCTTTCCTTCCACAATCTGAGCTCCATATTCAGGATTTGAGAGGAAAACATAAAACAATTCGTGCCCTTCAGGTTCATCATCATCAAAAACTTTTATAGACACCTGGCTTTCACTTTCTCCATCCAGAAATGTCAGAGAGACTGTCTGTTCTTCAAAATCTTCTCCTTCCATTGCCCATGTAAAGTTTGATTTTCCATAAACATTTCCAAAAGGATACAAATCTACTCCACTCTGTGCACTCACTCCCCCAAAAGTTTTAACAGTTATTTTAATATCACCAGTAAATCCCTTGGTCCTTCGGATTTGAAGAATTGCTGTGTTGGTGGTATTGTTGTTTGTATCTTCTTCAACATAAATAAACTCTGGCCCCACACTCAGTATTCCATGAAGAATGTCATTAGCCAGGATATTAACTGTTGCAACACTGAAAGCTGGATTCAAACGGGGACTCCAGTCAAGGTTCACAGGTTGAACATCCAGAATTTCAACAGAAGTCAAATTTACAAAAAAAAATTCTTGTATTTCAGACACAGTGTCATCAATTATTGATATTTCTATCACAGCACTTGTCTGAAGATCTAAAAACATAAGCTCTCCATTGTAAATGGGTATAAAGTCTTCTAGTGGTTTGGCACTTCCTAGAATGGTCTGATAGGTTAGTTTAGTGAGATTACTTTGAAAACCAAACAATCTTTGGACATGCAGTCTGACTGTTTGGACATCTTCTTCAACTGAAACTGATCTTGAGTTAAGATCAAACTGGAATATCCCCATTGGCTCAATTTCAGCTGTTGTAAATCCTGATCTGAAACAGAAACAATATCAACAGTGAGAGAGGAAATATGAATAATGAAAAGTAAAAAAATCAAGCAGAATAATTTTCAGTGAGCAATCAATGATGGCTATAAGAAAGTGGATTAAAAAAAGTGTAACAGTAGAGGAAAGAAATAACAACCACAGAAAGCAAGACATAAAGAGGTTACCTAAAAAATGCTTTTGTAGTGATTGGATTGAACAGCCCTCCATGGGCTTAATACATCCTAAGTCAGCACAGGATACTGAGTAAATGATAAATCAAATATGGTCTTCCTGAGAAAATGGGAGAGGCAAAGGAAACTATGTCTTCCTATTGTGGACATAATGCAGGAACATAATAGAGCCGCTATGAGTAAAACTGTTTTTTTTACCAGTTTTTCCTGTTACCAGGGAAAGCTGTGAAGTAGACAGCTGCTAGCAGGTCTACAGTTTTAGCCAGGAAGCCAGAGAAGGACAGGAAGTTATTTTAAAATATACAGTAAGGCCTTGAAATACTGCCTTTTTACACTGCTCAAAGTATGTTTTTTTCTAGATCTGACCCTTGTTATCAATATCAATTTAAGCTTACTTTGTTCATATTAAATATATCCCCTTTTTATTAGAAAATATTATACTGACTCTGCTAAATCTTATGTCACCCCGTTCTCTCTAGAACTGACTCATTATTCAATGCCAGAGGCTACCAAATGGCACTACAATTACAGTGAGTGGTTTTGGCAAACAGATGAGACCTTTCCACCACGAAGGAAGCAAAAAAATCTTCAAAGTAATTGTGAGCTTTACCTCTTGTGGGATGCAGTCTTTAGTTTTCTAGGAAAGGTTATTCTTGTACACTCAAGGTATTTGACTCGCACAGCAAATATGTGTTCTGTGGACTCTAGTCTATAGGATGGACAAGCCTAGGAGAAAGGGTCAGTTTAAGAAATTGAGGCATCTGGTTCACTCCTAACTTTCTTCAGATTTGCCAGTGCAATTGTAGCCAGGTGAAGTCAATACCCTTCCCCATACAGTGTCACTCTATGCCCACTTTTTTATACACTTTTATCTTCAATAAGGAAGAGTGAAAATATTTTGAAGAACAGATAACAAGCGAGATGAAAAACTACGTTGAATGTAATGTTTTAATTTTTAAGAATAAAAAAGGGGTTTAATATAAATTAGGCTTTTTTTAGAGCATTTCTTATTTCATTTGATTTGTTTTAAATAATATTTGTCATCTAAGAACTTCTAAATATGGATTTTTAGGGACACTGAAAACAGACAGAGTTTATTTCATTCTTCAGCTTCCTGGTTAAAACTGTTGATCTTGGTTCTTCATTTTCCTAACTCTCTCCATCATTCTAGACACATTCTAGGCACCTTGGATCCCAATGCCAGGAAACAGACTGGAATTGAAGAAAAGCTTCAGTTCTAGTCAGATCAGAACTGCAGTACTGACATTTGTTTCCACCTGAGACAAGACAATACAAATTTATCAAAGAAGGCACTACAGTTTGCTAGCTACTTATAATTTGATGTGGATTTGTATGAGGTATATGCCTCTACACATGTCAAAATTCTTACCGCATCAGTGCAACTCAAAGGTGTAAGTAATATCCTTACCTCAGGCGAGCCCCACCAGACACATTGCTGTGCACTGCAGTTAAAGTGATGGCAAATGTTTCAGGTATATTTGGGCTTGGAGTAGCCTGAAATGAAATCACTTTACTTTCCTCCCCAAAGGAAAACATAACAGTACCTGAAAGGAGAATGATTGAGAAAGTCAAAATACTAAATAGGAATTCTCTTTTTACCTGGGAGTATAGTGAGATAGGGACTTTAGTCACAATTCCACTATATTGAGGGTGAAGAAATCTTCATTATAAGGGTCTTTCCTCTATAAAGCTGTCCTTCAGGGACATAGCATTGTGTTTATGAAGATTATGAAGATTTATTTTTTTACTTGTCAAATAAATATGTCCATTACAGATAAAAATTGGACCATACAATTTCATTCTAATGACCCTTCATCGATGAAAGAAACATGTGGAGGTACAAATAACTAAAAGGTGGTATCATCACTTATGCAATAGTCATAGCTGTTGTCCTTGTAGCTGTACAGAGTTTGTTGCAGCAACTACTCACCAAACGGAGGAGTAATATTGCCCAGCTTAACAGAGTCAGTGACTAGGTCTGGTAGGCATCCCGAAATCCAGCTAACTGTTACAGAGCCATAAACTCCCATTCTGGTTATGACAGCATGGCCTGTCCCTGCTACAATGTTTGTCAGTCGTAATACCACAGATTCAAACCCAACCTATGGAAACACAATACATTTTGTCAGAAAATGGAATAAAAATGGACAATAATATATGTGAAAGCATACTACATTTTGTAAAATGGGCATCTTACAACAGGGATGCATGCATATACATGAATGTATGTGCATGTTTCTATGTATGTGTGAATATGTATATTTCCTTCACAGCTATTTAATAACACTGTTAAATTTTATATTTCTGACAACTAGATTGCAGGGAAAAGGAACAAGAATGAGTGACATTTCAGTACTTAAAATAGTGAATATAGCATTCTGTGTCTGTAGCTTAGAAGAAGAATAAATCAAGCCTGCCCTCAATGCTCACAGGTAATAACTCTCTCTCTCTCTATATATATATATACATATATACACATAGGTCTAAAATAAGCTATTAATTGTGTATCCAGTAAAAAGTAAGTTGTTGCCACATGACATGGTTCACAAAATTATTCTTGCTACTGTGATCTACCTTTTCTTTGAGCAGCAAATAGGAGTGAAGATAATTTGTGTATTCTAAAAGCAATGATAAATGGATATATGGTAGTATATAGTATATAACTCTCTGCAAACAGTGTATACAGAAAGACTATTTGAATTAAGTTTTATTGCAAATTAAAAACCAGAACAATGCTCCAAGATAATCAAAATCATTAAGTAAAAACTTCAATAAAAATTAAGAGTTAAAACCTCACCATGCTCTTGCCCTTGCCTGACATTAAAAAAGGGAACAGTACATATATACCATATCAAAAGAGGCAAATTGTCTTTTCTCACTCTCATACAAAATAGACAAATGGAAAATTTATTACTGAATGATTACCAAATTTACTGCAAATTTCCATCTGCATTAAAACCCAGCACAAGCTCCATGTCTTTTTGCACATAATACTGCATACATGCCATTACCTGCTTTGGGGTTGCTGAACTTATAGAAATTACATTGTCCAGATTTAGTTATTTTCCTTTAAGCCTTAGAACTTCCATTTCATGTAAATATTTACACTACTTACATTTTATAGATGAAGAGGCCTTTTCCAACTGTACCAAAACATTTCTATAAGAATTTGTATCAGAGGAAAGAATAACATACAGTGCAAGTAATAACTGGAAAAGTCTTTTCAGTCATATTGATTACAATGAAAACTTTACTGAGCTCTTATAGCATGTATCTTCTGTAATGAAGTGTACCTTTCTTCTGTTGTAGGAATGTGACACTGCAATCAGGTTACTGACCTGTGAATTGGCAGCTTCCTTAGGAATAACCAGCACAGCAGACTTTGCTATTCCTAATATTTTAGGCACATCCTTGGCACTTCCCTTAACCAGGCTTACATTAGTCAGTTCCAGAGTAAAATTCCAGCCAAGTAAAATAAATGCCTTTGAGAGAGAGAATTTAATTAAAAAGCTAGAAATTTAAATCCACTAAAAACATGTTACTCAACATCTTAAATAATTAACAAAATAATCTGCAGATTTTGTTCTGCTTACATACAAAAAAGCAGCATTTTCAAGAAAGGTTTCTCAAAAGAATTACAGTTCAGCCATCAACATTGTGAAAGCAATATGCCCGCAGTCTGCTGGAATGTGAGTTTGTAAAGCAACTATCACCATTTAAAAAAGTTCTGTCTAACACAGTGGGCCTTGATTTTAATCCCTAGGATTAAAAGTATCTGAGATGGCTTTAAGAGCATGTAAGTGCGGATGTAAGACTTGATAATAATGACAAACAGGAAACACAGAGGACTGCAGGTACATTTATCTTCTGCTTCACGAGTCACAAACGACAGATTTACAATCCAAAAGGAAAACTTGAGAAAATATTTGCATACATATAATAATAAGATATTGAACTTATAATAACACAAAACAATGATGTAAGGAAACATTAAACATATGAACACATGCATAGCAGTGATTTTGCAATTATTACTAGAAAATGTCATTTTCGAACCCAGTTCTGCTGCATAAATAGGAAAGTCATAACACTGAAACTCTTTTTGCTTCTTCACAGTGGATACTAGTAAGAGTTTTGTATCTAATTTGTATTGTGATAAAACAAATGGAAACAATAGACATTATAGGAGCCAAAAGAGTAGTACACACCTGGTTTCTTATTGGCACTCTTTTTACTCCAAAGGTGGCACCATCCTTTATTGTGAGGAATCCCACCTCATTCTCAGGTTCAATTAGTGCTTCTTCATGAAGGGATATGACACGGTATTCAACCATCACTTCTCCAAATGGCCCAGCATGCCGAGTTACATTTATCTGAACATATCGATCCAGGGTTTTTTCTACCAACACTGACTGCTGATCAGAGTACAGCGCAAACACTCCAAAAGGATCATCATTTGCAAACACTGTGATCTTTGAAATGCCTTTCTCATGGTCTAAATCTGCTCCACCTTCCACTGAAACCAGATGCACCTCATAGCTTTCATCCAATTCTGGAACATCATCAGGTAAGAGGTAGATAATTATCTCAGCCATACTCTGCTGGTCAGCAATGACAACAGATCCCTCTGTCTCAAGAAAGTCACCTGTGATGTCAGATTCACTACATATTTCCCAGTAAACCTGAAACGAGTATAGGAAATGCAAAACAAAGAAAAATGACCTGCAACGTCAGAAACTTGCACATTCATGATTCAGAGTAGACAGGATATGGAACAGACTGCTTTTATATGGGTAAAATAAAAATTGGTTTAGGTATGCATAGGAAGAAGCACACAGACTATCTTACAAAAGAATAAGTTATTCCACTAACAGTACTATGAATACAAAGATTTCCTTTGTCTAGTTTCAGAAGATTTATGTAAGACTATATGGAATCTATGAACATTTTTCAAAAAGTATTTCAATTTTTACACTAAAATATCCTTTCTGTTTTTCCTGTTTCCAATATTCGTCACATCAGAAAGGAATTAAGAACTCTCATTAAACACAGCAGATGCTTCTATTAATTGATCCGTTTATTTTAAATTAAATGAGTTCCTGTTAAAACAGTGACTTCTAAGCAGCTTTAGGTAAAAAACAATGTTCATGATGGTTAAAAAAAGTCTGATTCTGTCTAAAAAAATAAATTGTGATGATCTCAGAGAAAGCTCACTAAGAAAGTATGGTCTTTTCTGTTCTCCCATCAAAAGCAAACAGGGAAAGGAAGAAAGTGAGAGCATCACCACAGTATTGTTTTTCTTTTATTTCCCCTGGCCAGGGAAGACTGAACTGTACTCTCCAAACCACTAATACTAGGGCTAAGCCCTTCTTAAATTCAGTCTAAAAGGCAACATCTGAAAAAAATTAATTGGAGAAACAAGCAATTGAAAGGCACAGAATAGGATGTTTTTCCTTACATTGACACTGTGGATTATTTCAGATAATTTCAGATTATTAGGAAAAGAGTGAGAATACCGTTATGTTTCCCAGAATGCCTTGAATTCGTCTGACAAACAGCGTAATGCTTTGTGGCCCATCGTCTGCTGAGGGTTCTACATAGTTACTCTTAATTAATGATTCAGGAGCAAACAGTACAATTCCATTGGGATCACCAAACTTCTCTATCTGTAAAAAGGTAAACAAACACATAAAAAATTAGAAATGTAGAGTGAGTTGTATTCTTGTTCAAACCACTGAGATTTTCACTGCTAGATGCTACAGGGACACATATCTGTTAGTTCTAAAGAGAGAAAGTTTTGAATGTCCCCTTTTCAGTTTTCAGCTCCCCTGTCCAAGGAAGAAAAGAACAGTTTTATTTCAAATGCTATATCTGAATATTTTGATACTAAAGCAGGAAATGCTCAAGCACCTTGAGCTAGTATACAGAAACTCTTGTAACACTATCAGTTTGTAAACTCAGCACTATGGGAAATAGAGCTCATCCACATCCACCTGCATGAGCCACCAGCTGCAACAAGAACTTGGGGTGACCTGACTTCTTCAGTGGACTGTGGAAAGAAGAAGTAATTCCATCAACACTTTAGAGACCAGATAATAAAATAAAAATACAATTTCTAGGAAGGATTTTTTGAGGGCTTCTTATAGCAGCCTTATAAATATTTCCTTAGCTGTAGTATCCCTAGAGCACTAATTTATGTTTGATAACTCCTTCTGCCTACATTAAAAAATACATATATATATTTTTCTTGCACTGTGAAAAGTCAGATTTCCTCCTTTCCTCTGAAGAAGTCAAGGGCGATGATGCCCTACTTTTCTTGCAGCTGTTATGGGGTCAGACCTGGTGCTGTGTGGGTGTGTCCAGATCGTTGTTATGTACCACACACACATACATGATGGTGCTCAGTGTAGGCCAAGCAGTCTGGCCTGGAGAGTTCGTCCATCACCATTTTTCACTGTCTTAGGATCTGGGGACAAATGTGTGTGTGGATGATTTTTCAATTATTGGTTTTTTTGTTGGTTCAGGGGAAAAAGAAAATTTTGTCTTTGTCTTGGTGGGGCTGGGTCACGGTGGTGAGCACCCTTTTGTGTGCAAATCACTCTTCTGTTGTATGCCTTTGTGATTAATATTGTTGCTGTTACTGTTGCTGTTACTGTGTATTCCTTGTCTTATTGGTGTTTTCAAGTAATTTTTTCTTATCTTGACTTGGAAACTCTGCTTTTTGTCTCCCTCATACCAGAGGGGGCGGGGGAAGGGAAGCACCTGAGTGGCGTTTAATTTCCATCTGAGTTCAAACCACAACAGGTGACAAACATATTGACACATAGAAATGTGGGCTCAACCCATGACCTCTCCAAAGAGAACTATGGAAAACTGCAAGTAAGAGAGCCACGGCTTTTATAGCAGTTTTTGCTGATAGATTCTCTGCCCTTTTCCTTTCAGAATTGAACACAATACACCACAAAAATTCAAAGGTGAAAAAAGCAAATGCCTATGTAATCATTATGATTAATTTTTAAGTTTTGTAGGATAAATACCAATATCAACAGAAATATCTGAAGAAAGAGAAGTAATAATAACTTACTATTAGTCTAATGCTGTTTGCCTTAGGATCTATTTCTGTTTCACCTTTCACAAGGCTCAGTCGAATAATGAAGGTTTCCTGAACTTCAGCTTCTTCATGAGGATAGATTTGTAGATTAATTGTTCTCAGACCTCCTTCTCCTTCTTCAAAATAGAATGATCCATTCACAGGATCACCAATGTCACTATTCAGGGGAGACAAAATCTCTTCTGAATTGGGTCCCAAAATGTCCCAATTAATCTGTGGAAGACATCAGTTTCAGATTTAGAGGGGTGATATATTGTAATAGCATCCCAAGGGGAGAAACAACAGAGTACCAAAAGTACTTTGCTATGTTTAAATCTTTGCTATGTCTAAATATTTTTAATCTGTAATTAAATAATTAATTTTATGGGGTAAAATATAGAGACCTTTGGAAAAGTAAACATGACAATTTACAAACCAAAACTTTGAAGTGTTAGTCACAATACCAGTTTATTAAATTCTAGATGTTAGTAATAGAAAGGAAATTAAGATTTCTTCAGCATGTAGCAGAAATCACACAGGCCAGTGTCTATTTCTCTTCTCTTTCATGATTTGCTTTGCAAAACACAAAGTACATGAGTACTCATCATCAAAATCATTTTCCCTTGAAGCGTAATATCAAGTCTGAAAATGACAAATATTTTCTGTCATAAAAGTTTTTAATCCTTCAGATTATGAACAATATTATGAATCCTTCATATTTCTTCAGCCTGATTAAAAGCTATAACATTTCCAGAAATTCCCACATGTTCAGCCCTTTAAAATTATTATTTCAGTAATTAAATTGTTTTCCACTTTTCTCCAATGACTTCTAGAAAAGGTCAAAGACTGAGGCAATTTTTATATGCAGAGGAGATCATGGCTTTTAATGCAAATTTTCCAATCATTTGACAAGACTGTGAAAGGCCTGCCATGTCTCATATTTATACCTTCACTCTGTAAGTGGTCTGTATAGAGTCCTAAAATAGTCTAGAAAACTCATAGTAAGCAATTTCATGAATTGAATTAAATTAAACTCATGGTAATGCATGAAGCTAACCATAATTTTGGTGTGATTAGGGGGTAGTTCAAAACAATGTACACAGTACCATAATAAAAGAAAGCAAGCAGGAGGAGAAAGAGGAGTTTAAAAGGGGAACATTTCCTGTTATACTGCAACTATATGCAATTAATGTTTTAAAAAAAGCTGTAATTATCCTATTAGAAATCAGTCGCTAAGAAAGCTCTCAAAGCAAACTTCAGGAGCTTTTGGACCTAGTCACAAGAAAATTTTGAGTTTTTGACAGCGAAGGCCCACCTGTGCCTCCACCAACTGCCCAGTCCTTTCCAACACCAGGGACACTGTTGTGAGTGCATCAGGGTTGGGAAGGTTAATTTGGCTTTGGTTGAGAAATCGGACCATGCCCTGGGGAGAGTCACTTTCTGCAATGGTGACCTGGCTCACCAGGTGGAGCCCCAGGACTGCTCCACCAGTGGCTCCTGTCAGCTGGATTTCAAATTGCTCTGCAAATTCACTGCAAGGAAAAAAAGACATTCTGAGATATCTGAGAGAAAAAAAAAAAAAATAAAAAAATTAAAACTGTAAAAATTAAAACTGTAATAATTCAATCATGCATCCAACTGGATCTGTTTAAAGGAATAGAGAAATCACCACTATAAGGTGCAATGTAGAAGATTCCTTCTATTTGCATAGAATGGTGATATCTGAAATAAAAACAATGTTCTATTTTGTACTAGTGTTAAGTTAAACAAAAATATGGAAAAATATTTTATTCTTCACAGCAGCATTGTTGACACCAACATGTCTTGTAACGTAATTAAAACCTGTATTTGATTACATTATTTAGCAGGAACTTTGACACTCTTATGTAACAGCTTCTTTTTCCCCCTTTAGGTGACTTTCTCCCTTAGGTGATTTTTTAGCACTGCACAAATTTGTTTTTCAATTACAGTTCTATACACAGACATACGGGAAGATTTTTTAGTGCACAGTAAAAAAGAATTTATCAAAAATAAATTGGTGAATAAATATCTGAAAATTTAATTACCTTTCTTCATCATTTATAATAGAGATATAAATAAAAGACTGATTCTGTCCATGATAAAAAATGACAGAATTATTATGGATTACATAGTCAACACCATCAGGAAGCGCAGAAATACTTTGAGAAAGAAAATCAGCAGTGACATTGCCATAAGTTCCACGCTTTCTCAAAACAGGAATCATGATTAATCCAGCATCCTCTTCCACTGTAAAAATAATTGAGAAAGAGTTACTTTATTTCAAACTTTATGCCATAGCCTTATCTTCTAAACCACAGTGAGAACTTAAGGTAAACTTACCCTGTAGAAGGATATACCGTGGATCAAATTCTATGATGCCTTCAGCATTGTCATTTTTTGCAATAGTGACCCATACTGTGGAGATATTTCCTATTATTGGAGGTTGATCCACCTGTAGACCATTTTCTCTTACAGTAAAATCAAATCCACTTGCAAGAACATAAAAAAAACAAAACATAAAAATACATTTTAAAATTCTTGTGAAAGTATTAAGATGTGCGTGTAAGAATTTGTCAGTTACTGAAAATACTTTTATTTTCTGACAGTTATTACCGAAGAATTTTTTGTCACATTTTTTCGTATTATTATGCTTGCAAAAATAGTAGTTTATTCATAGAAATGTGTATCTTTCATTTGTTCTTTCTTGTTTTATCTTTTTATTGAAATTTCTTCCAACTTGACAACTCATATCTAATGTATGTACTTTTACCTTTAATAAATCGTAATCAGCAACATCTTTATACTAATGTTAAAATACTTGGGTTTCCCTTATAGCAAATTTCTATTATGACTACAATTATAGCTGTCTTACAAAATTTTACAGTTAAAACAGATGAAATGTCTAGCAGTGACTTTATGCAGGTAGATCAGAACCCAAATATAGTTTGTTTTTCTGCTTGCAACAAATCAACTGGGAATTTTAACCTTACCTTCCTTGGAGTTCTACTTCAGTAATCATCAATGAAAAGTTTTCAGGACCTTCTGGAAAGTCATCATCATGAATTTCAATCAAAATAATTTTACTTTCCTCCTCTGGTTCAAATACCAATTCCCTTACTGTGAGAGTAAAATCCATTCCTTCCTCCGCAGTCCCATTTATTATCTGAAAGCAAAGACGTACTTTGCCATAGGTTCCCCTGGAACGCACAACAGTGATGTTAACCTGAGGGAAAGAGAATATTTTCTTTAAAAAATGTCTTTGTTTTTTGTTACAGTTGCTTTTAGGAGATGTTCTAAAGGCACATTTTCAATGGTTCTGTCAGGTAACAACAATTTGATTTATCAAGTACAGAATATACATAATTTAGCAGCTGGCCTCAGTCATTCTAGAGACTGATTTCTTTCTAAAGTTGAGCATAATTCTAGCAACAATATTGGTATCTATCAGTAATTTTATGTAAGAAAGAATTTTAATCCAATACCCCTTTCTCATCTTCTGTTGTTTGCAATAGTTCATGGGAAAATGCAAACTCTCCATATGGATAATCACTGGCAGCCATGGTAATATTTGCTATGCTGCTAGATTCATTTATGAGTCCTCCATCACTGATTCTGGTTAGTTGAAACTGGTAGTAATGCTTCTCCTCGGGATGGTTGTCATCTACAGCCTAGAGAAAAGAACCAACAACAGCTAAAAAGATTTGAACCATTTCCAGGGAAAGAGATATAACTAATTTCTAATCAAGATCCTAAAAAATAAAATACTTGAAACAGCTACTGGTGTCAGATCTCATATACCTGTATTAGAACAACTGCTGCAGACTGCCTATCTCGCATGGTCAAGGTCCCCAATACCTCAGTAAATTCTGTCTGATGAGGAGGTGTTATATTCCAATATATTATGATCTCCCCAAAAATCCCTGGACCACGTATCAGGCTGCAAGGTAAGGACACAAACAGAGATTTTATTTTTAGCTTTAGTATTTAAAAGCCAATACAGAGATAGTATATCATACTGTTGTGCATGGAAGAAATGTTATCAGCACTATAAAAGCTGGAGTTTTAATGAACTTAATCACTCTTGAGAATACCCTTTTCAGGCATTTTCAGAACATCTCTGAAGTTCTCTTTTATTTCTCTGTGTTGGAAGGCATCTCAAGCTGTACTTTTACCAAGAGGTCTTGCAAGTTTCTTTCCATATATAGACTAAAGATGGGGTCTGAAAACTGGTTTCTCTTGATTCTATTCTACTTTTCCAGAGATAGATATGTAAAACAGATGGGAAATTGGATGTTAGGGTAATACCAGGGATAATTTGGTCTATAATGCAGAAGGATACCAGAATACCTCAGAGATTTTCTGAGATATGCTCTGTCTGCTACTTGTCTAAAACCCTACTAATAACATCAGGCTTGATGAAGTAAGTCAGAGTAAAGATTTGTATGCACATAATGTGACATAAAACTACCACTTGCACAAAGAATCATTTTGTCTTTTGGGCTTCTTGAGCCAGTTCCAGAAGCTGTTCTGTTGCTTATATTTGCTGGTTTACCAAAGAAAAGTATCATAAACCTTTTTTCCGATGCTCTTAGAAGAGATCTTAATTTCTTCATTCTGTTTTCAGTTGACTGAATAAAACAATTCCATATTGTTTCCATCAAAAACCCAGTTCCCATATTGCTTATGCCAGAAAACAGCAATTTACTGAAGTACTGTTGAGGCACAAATCCAGAATCAAATTCTGGAAAGCACCAAGCACCTTCAAATGTCACTGAGTTCCTTATCCCTTTCCTTTGATTAAGATCCTCTTTCTTTTGGCGCATCAATATTGTAACTAATTTGAAGACAGAGAGGAATATTTGGACCTCCCCAGTAATACTGAAATGACATACACATGGTATATTTTGCCCAACTTTAAAACCAATCAGCTAATTTTTAAAATAGTTCTGATTATAGAAGTGATGATAAAATGCAGCACTCAATAGATTCTTGCCAGATGTGGAGTCCCACAGCTTTTGAATCTGGGCTGTTGTTCTTCCTTTGAAAAAATGAGAGATGTACCCACCTAATAAGAGCAGTCCCATTATAATTTCCTGAAGGTTCTCCAATCAAAACATGCTTGGATGAAGGGGCTATCCCAACCACCCCAGAAGCTCCTTCATCTCCCACAATAATGATGGTTGCAACACCTGTGAAGAGAACAATGCTTCTTATGGTAAATGAAAACTAAGCAATGAGCTGCCTTTGGTAAATTTTGTGATATAAGTGGTTAAGCATCAGCATAGAGGGCCTGTGGAACTCTGATTTCTTCACACAAGGGACTTAGGAAAAAAGACACACAAAATTGTGACCAACTAGGTGCACACAAAATACTTAAGCACTTGTTGGAGGTTGAGGGGTGTGGAATTTTTCCCCACTCCTAGTGCTAGGTTACTAATGGCTGGATACTTAAGGACTATTAACTCCTTTTTTAAGAGACAAAGAGCTAGCTGGGCGTGGGGAGGGGAGAGCAGATGTGGTCATCAGAGAAGGCACTCGACCACCAGCAACAGAAGAGGCAGC